>CM076580.1:842911027-843349836 GCA_034641835.2 Pinus albicaulis | reverse complement strand
GAAACCACTTCCTTCACAATCCAGAGAGTACAAAGACACTGTAGAAACAGGTCTCCACAGCCAGAAAGGACCAAAAAGTCAAGAAACCCAAAAATTCAAAATCTGCCTAGGTATACGCTACTTCACAATTTAGCAACCAGTGTGCATACGCGTCTGTGCTAAGGGAAACTCGCGTATACGCGGGTCCCTTTAGACAAACTTGCGTGTATACACGACTGTGTGCAGAAAAAAGCGCGTATACAAAGGTAAATAATGAAAAAAAGAAGAAGGACAAGCCTGGATAAGAAACCAGGACTTTAGACTGACTGAGAAAAAGTAAACTGGACTGCAAATGAAAGTTAAAACTGTCGGCAACCTACCAAACAGCTAAAACCACCCAACAGGAGAATCACAAGAATGTGATCCCCAGCAAAGTCGCCAGTTCTGTTTCGGGAAAAATCACCCTAGAGGTTTGTTGGGTTACAACCTCCACAGAGCAGGGGCATGCTAATTAATAAGGACTCACACAACCATGCATGTTCAGAAAAACTAAATAGAGTAGAATGTGGAATTTACCCGTAGGTCCTATGGTTGAAGCAGATCGCTCAGGGTCCAAACCCCCAACAACTGTCCTTCCTTCTTAACCTGAAAGACAAGAAGAAACAAGCACGAAGAATTGGTTGTATAACATACATCTACTCTAAATGTTAGTGAAATTCATATAAAACATCAGATAAATCATAATGAATGCTTAAATAACAATTTTCTCATATATGTAAGCAGACACTAACACGTATATTTCGGGAACAAGATGGTACTTCTGTATTATAAATAGCATGTACAAAAGTAACGAGTGGAGAGATCACCTGAATCCTTCCACGATCTTCGAGTAGACCGCAAGGGTTTCCTGTAATGAACTGGGAAAGTGCAGGAGGCACGGGGAATCAGACTTGGATAGGGAATACCAACAGAGTATAATATCAATAATTCTCTATCTCCCTTAGGCCATACACATGAGGGGTTTTTATACTCCCTCCAAGTAGTTTCAACAGTTGGAAACAGTTGGCCACGTGCTGGGGTGGTTGAACTACCTGAGTAACCATCAACCCAGCCCGAAAATAGGGAATTTTTATATATATTTTCATAATTTTAATGGCATACGCGAAAAAGTGTAGCTGGACTCGCATATACACGCGGAAAAGTACGGGCATAGTCGCGTATGGGGATTTTTACACTGTTTTTAAGTGAATTTGTCCAAGTCTGTAGGAATGGGTGCCCAAAACCATCAAAGAAATCATGAATCATATGAAGGTGAGAAATGATGCTATAACACCTGCCTCCATTTTTGCACTCATAAATAATCAATCACATTAAAAAAAAATAAAAAATTCTATCTTAGAGCCAAAATTGCTTAATGTCACCTACACCATCTTCAAGAGCATAATTTTTTCTTACAAATTAGCTATTACTCAGCTTGAAACTCCAAGCATTTTGAAAGATATTGATTTTTTAAGTTATGGAAATTAATACTTGTAGCTAGCCAACATATACACAGTGATTCATTTCAGCCTCTATCCATGAGATCTGTATCTTCGTTAAGGGTCGAAACCTATTATAAATTGACATTGAAAGCTTTATTTTAGCATCAAAATTTCGGTGATCATTTCAGAGAAAAGACAGAGAAATTACAGGAGGCCAAGAGGACATAAAAGTTTAATTTTTGGGCTAATTTTTGTGATTGGGTTATCCTTTAAGAGCTAATAAAGTGAAGATATTGGATAAGTGACTACATTCCCTGGAGAGATGCCTCTAGAACTATGAGGCAACAACCTGTGGAGACATTCCTCACCTCAGAATTGAAGTAGCTCGGACTGTGGGCAGTTTCCAGACCCTGGACCTAGCATCTTTGTGGTTGTTTTGAAAATTTTGGAATACACATTTCTAAGCAGAAAATTCAGCCCTTGGAGTAGTCATGTTAAACAAAAGTTTGGAAACCACAGTCGCTTTTGAAGACATCACTGCAACAGCCTTGTAGATATGTTGAGTAGCATTTAAGCATTAGCATATCTTGTGTATAATAACTAATCTTAGTTGGGAGTTAAAAGTAGTGTTTTGAGCATATTTTTGAAGATAGTATTGAAGTATTTTGGAACAGTCTTAAGAGTGCATTTGAAGTAGGCATCTAGTGAAGAAATCTGGAATATTTATTTGGACTACAAGTTGAGCACACTTAGAGAACTGTGGAGCTGGCCTTATGAGAATTCTATAAGCATTTTGGAATAGAATTTTTTTTTACTCCTTGATAATTTCTACAACAGTCCTTCTAGTGACACTCCCTAGATCATATTCTTGAATACTTATTCACTTACCTTGAATCAAATTTTGAGTGAATTTGGAACAAACTTGAAAGGCTATTCTGGAAAAGATCTTAAGCTGATGTGAACCATCCTTTGAAGAATTCCTTGGGGTATTTTGGTAATAAATTGAAGTAGGCTTGGAAGCATTTATTGTTAAAGCAAACCTAAAGGGTATCTCAAGGACATCTAGTTGGGGCTAGTAGTTGCCTTGGAGAAATTAGTGGAGACCTCATAATGAATTTATGGAAGCCCTTGTGAAATGAACTTGGAGATATAGCTTGGGTAATATGAAGAGCAGTGGTGACACCTTCTAAAGAGACAAGGTTGTCATTGATAAAGTAATTTTGTGAAGACATCGTTGAAGATTGACAGGGCTCGTTGAAGAAGACATTGGGATCCGTGAAGAATAACCAAACATATTTTGACGAAGTGAAGCTGAGGGTTGGAGCCCAATGTTGGGTTTGTGTTATATTATTTCGATGAATAGTCATGCACGGGGGGGAGGGGGGGGGGGGGTAACAGGGGGGGTGATAGTGCCCCTTGTACGTTGTGCTGGGCACAATGTACGGGGGGGTCACAGGGGTCTGGGGCAGTGCCTCAGATTTTTTTTTTTTGGCTACCGCCTCCCCTGTCAGGGTCTGAGGCAGCACCCCAAATTTTTTTTTTTTGGTCCTTATTTTCCGATTGGTGGACTCGCCCATTGTTTTGTGCATGGGTTTGCACATGGTTTCGGGGCATGGTGGTTTTCGGCCCCTGGTATTTTGTAAATCTGGTCAAGGGAACTATAGTTATGTTCTAATCTAGGGTTAATGGATTGGGGATTATGTATGCTTCAACATGTATATATATGTGTTGTAACACTAAAAGGAATATAATGAAAAATTAAGTTGGTCGTCCCGTTTTGGGATACAGGGGAAAATATCCGTGTTTATATATTTTATGCTTTATGCTCTCGCTATTGTTTATTTTCTGTTTTAAAGATTCATTTGTAGATAATTTCTGTATAGGGTTAAAACCTACACCCAAGAGGTTGGAACCTTATAGAGACAAGGTCGGTACCTTGGAAGATAGGGTTAGTGCCCTAAAGGATTGGAGTCCTCACAAAACAAGGTCAGAGCCTATACAAGAGATAGGGTTGGAGCCCTAGAGGTTGGTGCCTCAAATTGACAAGGCTGGAGCCTTGGAAAGACCAAGTCGGTGCTTGGCACAATAAAGGTTGGAGCCTGGAAGATTGGAGTCTTCATCTAGGGTTGTAGCCATATATCATTATTTTACTTTACTTATTGTAAAGAAGAAATTAATAAAAGTATCTATTCCATCATTGTTCATTTTGTGTTCTAAATATAAGTGATCTAACTGCTAAAATTAACAATTGAAAATAAATACTGATTCACCCCCCTCTCATTATTTCGAACAGTGAAAAATTCAAAGGGAATTTGGTTTGCTAAAGGGGAAAAACAATATCTAAGGTAATACAGTGCATTGCAAAGCACCCCTGAGTGGGAGACAGTGCTATGCAAAGCACTATGTCTTGACCAACGGTGCGTTGGTCGCAGGAAAGATTCAAAATTCGAGCTACATAACACACTTCTAATTCAATTCTTTGATTCAAAAGTCTAATAATTAAGAGTAGATGCTACTGGGTGGATAATTAGAGGAAAAAACACTAGGAATGATAAGGAAACTCCCCAACGGAGTCACCAATTTGTTATGTGGAATTATGAATTACAGATAAAACACATTCCCTAAATGTAGTGCTATGAATTTAGAACAACAGATCAAAGACTTTGTAGACACTTTCTCTAAGAGTAAATAGACACATAGAAAGATAGAGGAACTTACTTGTGATCTAAGCGCTTCCCACTCTCCTTCTGTCACTCTTGTTGTAGCTTCCAATCCAACTTAGATCGCCAGACTAGTTCCTGCAAGTATAAACACTAAACAACAAAGAGATTGCAATATACAGATGCCTATTTATCTTAATCAGTTAAATTGTTTAAAAATGAAACATAGATATCAGTTATAATCCATCATATGAAAAGTAGAGACATAAACATATACATATATGGATAAATGAGTAGCAATCTTTATTAATGGATAGAAGGGAGAGGTTACAATGAGAAATCAATTTGATGTCACCAGCTCCAGCATCATCCCAACCTCATCACAGTAAACATCTCACCAACAAAATATCACTCTTATCACACACTCAATTGAGAATCCAACAACATTTCTTTATCAAATTTATTCCTTCCCTAGCACTAGGATCTGTGCTCAATTTATAGTGAAACTAAAGGTATTTTCTCAATTGATGACTTTATAATAATAGGTAAGACATGTTCCCAAGATCATAGGTTTTATATGGACACATGGATTTGAAGTTTGACACATATGAACTCTTCTAGAAGGCATTGGCCATGTGGAGATTCTGGGACAATGAGAATTTCGCTCCCATCTGACCAATGCACTCTTGAATGTTGGGAAGTGCTTTGCATAGCACCGTTGAATGGAGGTAACTACATATGCAAAGCAGTTAGTCCCTTGAGAGGCTGCGTTGTTGAGCTCATAAGTGATATAACATATACTTCAAACCTTGGAAACCTTGCAATAGAAGTCATGAATGGTTTTGTTCTTGTTTGAGGGCATGTAGAAACTAAAATGACAGGGGAGGATAGCCCTATTTCATTGGTCCTGGGGATGATGTCCATTTTGACCAGGCCCTTGGGAATGATGCCAAAATTGACCTATAACACCAAATATTCTAAAGATCGAAGTTTATGAGAACCCATGGTATTCATGTGGAATATAGCCTATCTAAAAGTTGAAAGACTCTAAGTATTTGGCCATTTACTCAAAATGTTGTATATGACATCTTTAGTTATTTCCAAGCTCCAGGTTTATGATAACCCATGGTATTCATGTGTAATATATTATATTTAAATGCCAAAACACTCCAAGTATTTGACCATTGATTGAGAATGTTGCATATGGTTTCTTTACTATTTATGGTTGAACCAAACCTCCAATAACGTGATGTGCTTAGCTAATTGACTAAGAATCCTACTCACAAATTCATCTCCAACACCCATTGTGTCTACAACTTGCAATTTAAGGACATCCACTCTGCCACTAAAATAATGATGTACATATTAATCACCTTAATGTGTATCATGTTTGGTAGAGTGACTGACCTTACAATGTAATCTATAGACACAAAAAGTGTTAGTGATGACTTTGTTGGTAGGATTCTCAATAAATTGGCTAAGTACCTCATCTTATTGCATGTATATATCAACTTGAAATAGTAAAGACACCATATGCAACATTATTAGTAAATTGGCCAAGTTTCCACATCCTTTCTTCCTTTAAACGGGTTATATTTCTCACGAATACCATGGGATATCATAAAACTGGAGCTCTAAAGTTTTTGGTAAGTTGACTGAGTCATGTTTACCTAAAAAACCCTATCAGTCCTCCCTTAGATGCCTAGTAAGGAAGCTATATAAATTAAATGGTTTATAAATGTAGATATACCTTAGTCCATGATAAGTGTCATAATACATCTAATAAAAAATAATTAAATTATGATATTTTTTTTGTTTGTTAAGTTGTGTGAGTAGTGAGATTACTACATGTTTAACCTTTGTATTGAGAAAATCATGAGCAAAGGGAATTTAAGCTATTAAAATTGGCTTGAGAAAACAACAACCCAAGGGCATGTAAGGTGTCTTATAAATAATTTTGGTTATAATATCGTGGACCAATGCCATGACTTATCAATACGACATGCCCACTATGACACATGTCGATATGACATTTTTTTAAATAATTAATTTGATATAAATTAATTAAAAGGGAATAACTAACTTGATAAATCTTAACCCTTTCTCTATGAATACTACTATGAAACTTTTAGCATATGCCATGGACTTTAAACTGAGCTACCGTTCTAAAATATTTGTGACTTTTTTTCGCTTTAAAAAATAAATAAATAAATTTCTTATGAACTATGAATCATATATGATATGATGTGCGCGCACACACACACACACACATATATAATAGAGGATTTTCTATATTCTCTCACACACACATATATAATAATTTTTTTTTCTATATATAGTATTTTATAGAGTATCATTGTGCTAGCATTGTTGTCATTGTTAGATTTATTTTAGGCATAATTTTATTTTATTTTTATGGTTGCTTTTGTTGGAAATGTTGTCATTGATGGAAAAGGAAGTGGCACAGAAGGAGCATCTGAACAGAAACAAGGCAAAGAGAGAAGCAAAGAGACAAGCAGAAAGAGAAAAGAAGCAGAGAGGAAGCAAGGCAGATAAGGAACTAAGGCAGCAGATAGTGCAGAGACAGAGTAGGAGAAAAAGGCCACCGAATAAAAAAAAATATAAGTGAATGGTAATCTGTTGAAAGAATTAATGGTTGAAGAGATATGATGAATGTAGCAAATATTAAAATTACGATGGACCATAGTACAATGATCAGCTTGCGGAATCAAGAACTTGAGTGTTCAGTTAGAGGCGGAAATGTGACAGGATAGAACTCTGAACATGCAATGGAAGGTTGATATAGTATATATATCATAGCAGAATTGAAGACAGAGTGACATTGTGTTGTGTCGAGGTCAGAAGGCAGCAACCGGTGTAAAGAATGTATGTTAAAAGACTCAAAAGAAATTGTGAACAAAGCGTTAAACCTAGCAATGGATCTGTAATAAAAGGCAAAACCATAAAGCACAACTTAATTATAATAATACATTGAAAAGGCGACGGAACCCTGCATGGAAGAGCGGAACCATGACTAAGTGAATAGTGAAGGCAGTTTACGGTTTTCATCGCACCACCTATGCAGAGTGAGCGGTATTTGAGGATTTGGGAGCGATTCCATAAATCACTCGACACGTGGCAAGGAGACCCACGGAAAACTGCTTGTCACTGTGCGCCATCACGCGTTATAGTTCGACCCAGGATGCACAGCGATATCGTTGAGCACCGTTGATCTGGGAAAGGGTCATCGGACGGTCATCATTTTTTGAAGGTGCGCGAAGTTTAACACAGGTACAGTGGACCATCGCACGTTAACGTTCGGCATCAGAGTTCGAGCGATATGCATATACGTCGTTGATCTGGAAGCTTGCTAATCTAACAGTGATCGGACCCTGGACTTGCGCGAAATTTACTTATGGTACCGTGCGCGTATTTGATTGGCTATTGAATATATTTGTGGGCCCGGGGTCAAAGGTTTATCATATTGTTTGAAAGCATTAAAATGTGAAAGGTTAACCTTAATCCTAAAGTTAAGTTCAAAAGTATTAAATTAATTATTTAATTACCAATATCAATGGAACAGTGTGAGTTATGGAGACCCCGCTGGATTATCTTTTTTGACCCCGTCCATGAATACCATTAGCAACTAAATGGTTTTGACCCAAGGTTTTAATAAAGGCGAAAACTATATAAGGTGATGAGAATCATGAAGAACGGTGTGCATGTGAAAGGGTTGGTAATAAAAGAATCTCTTTTAGAGATATCTGTATGAAAAACTCTGATATATCTGAATCTACGGTGCACCTGTGAATATGATGATTGATCAAGATCTCTAGATCAGATGATGATTAATTCCTGGTTTAATTGACTGATGAAATCATGAAGAACGTATGCATGAGTAAGGGTTGTGAATGATTACTTCACTCTGAAGTATATCTGTATGGAATGGGTAACAAATTGCTGAGAGATATGAATTAAGGATGCACCTCTGAAGAAAATAAATAAATCTGGTGGCCTGTGAGGTATGTTGTATGGAAGTGAATGAAACGTGGTCCGCAGTAGATCTAAGGGTCGAAGCCTTCAGTGAGGGGGTTGTAGCTCCCTTCCAGTGGTGGCTGGAGAACAAGAAAAGGTTTTAGCCTTTCTGCAGGCGGGTGCCTGCGTGCTGGCATAAGTCTGCACCAGCATAAATTGTAAAAAGTTTTCTTTATACTAAAAATTGAAGACTGAGACTACAACAACGGTGGTTTTCTCCCGAATCGGGTTTCCACCTTAAATACTGGTGTTCATATGTGTTATTTATGTTTGATGGTTTGTTCTGTTATTTCTGTTCATGCTTACTAAACATCTGATGAATGAATGATGCAATAAGATTTCTGGACATACAAGTTGGATTCAGTAATGTAACATATGGTTTTAAACAAAAGGAAAATTAAAATTTTCAGTCAACTCTAAATACTGATTCACCCCCCTCTCAGTATTTTTCCCAACAATTTTTTTTAGATCAAGTCCTTCTGAAAAAGCTTAGCCGCTAGAAGGAAGATCAAGCAAGATGAGCAATCAAGATGGAACAGCATCTATCAGGCCTCCGCTCTTTAACGGAAACAATTTAATCTTTTGGAAAACAAGGATGAGATCCTATCTTCAGTCTCTGGGAGTAGAGGTATGGGAAAGTTTTGAACAAGGATATAAATATCCAGCCGCAGTACCAACAGATCCGACAGAAAGAAAGAATTATGAAACAAATGAAAAGGCGGTCAATGCTCTTTTGGGAAGTCTAACTGAATCAAAATTTGTCAAAGTCATGCAGTTGAATACTGCAAAGGCAATATGGGACAAAATCATTCTGAGTTATGAAGGTGATGCAAAGGTAAAAAGTGCTAAACTCCAAACTCTCAGAATTCAATATGAGAATCTAAAAATGGATAATGAGGAGAGCATTGCTAATTTCTTCTTACTTCTTGATGATATTGTAAATCGTATGAGAAATCTGGGAGAAACAATAACCGAATCTACTTTGGTTGAGAAAGTCTTAAGATCACTAACGACAAAATTTGAGTCAAAAGTTTCTGCTCTTGAAGAAAAGCAGGATCTTCAAAATCTTACTGTGGTGCAACTTCATGGCATGCTAACTACATTTGAAATGAGAAGAGGAGGACCATCTGAAGTCAAAGAAGCAGTCTTTAGAACTTCTACAAAAGGGAAGGAAGTACAAAAACTAGAAGGATCAGGATATATCTCAGAATAAGATGAGATAAACTTTGTAAAGAAACTTTAACTTGGCACAGGACTGTTCAGAGGTAAGCTTCCTTTCATATGTTTTGATTGTGGAAGAGTTGGTCATTATGTTTCTAAGTGTCCTCATAAAGAAACACATAAAAATGGGAAGGAAGTAGTAAGAAGGAATAAGAATCATTATAGCACTAGAAAAAGTTACTATACTCATGAAGACAGTGATGGGTTGTCTGATAGTGAGGAAGAATGTGAACAAGATCTTAGACTTCTCATGGAATTTGAAAAAGAATCTAGAGAAGAAAAGGATACTTTTGTGGATGCTCTAGAAGACAAAGATTTTCTTGATGAAAACAATCAACTCAAAATTGGCCTAGAAGAGAGTAAAATAATCATAGAAACTCTAAAAAATCATCTTGAAGAAAAGGAGAAACACAATGAGAAATTAGAGTGTGAAGTAGCAAGTCTAAGAAAAGAACTTGAGAAAGTAAAGACTCTGAATCTTAGATTTGATAAAGGATCTAAAACCTTAGATGAGATTATGAAGGTACAACATTCTCCCCTTATAAAGACAGGTCTTGGATATATCGGAGAATCTTCTCAGGCTTCAGCACCAAATTATCTAAAAGCAGCTACTGCTGGTATACAACATGCTGCCACTCGGCAAGGGAATAAAGAATCTTTGCAGGTAAAGCATGATCATATCAATTCAAAGAACACTAACAGGAATATCTTTCAAAGAAACACCAATCAACAGGTAAATTCAAGAAGGAGATTTTATGATCGTAGAAATTTCTTCTTCAATGGACAATGTTTCTCATGTCACAATTTTGGTCATAAATCTATTCAATGTGTAGCATATAAAACCATTATGACAAGAGAAGCAAGAAAGAAAAGGATTGATATTGAACCAAAGAAGAATACCTATAACAACTTTTCTCCTCTTCAAAATGAATTTGAATGTGCTTATTGCAATAAATTTGGCCATGAAGAATATGAATGCAGGAGCAAAGTTCAGCCAAAAGAACAAGTTCCCTCAAGCTCCAAAGTATGGAAAAAGAAGGAATTACAGGTTGAAAATTGTGCCATAGCGTTATTTGCAGAAGATGAAGAAAACCAATGGTACATTGATAGTGGATGCTCAAGACATATCACAGGTGACAAAAACAAACTTCTTGCATATAGTGCTCTAGAAAAGGAAAAGAATGTTACATTTGGAAATGATACTCCTGCCGTCATTAAGGGAAAAGGGTATATTTTTCTAAAAGAAAAGGTGAAAGCTAATGAAGTCATGTATGTGGATAGATTAAAGCATAACTTATTAAGTGTAAGTCAAATGTGTGATCAAGGAACTGAAGTTGTCTTTAGTTCAAAAGAATGTGTGGTAGGTGATCTTGATACAGGTAAAACAATTATAAAAGGAAAAAGAACTCCAAGCAACCTGTATGTATTAAAGAACTACAAAGAACAGTGTTACTTGAGTAAATCTTCAGAAAAATGGCTATGGCATAGAAGGTTAGGGCATCTGAGCTTCTCTCAAATCAACAAATCAAGCATACTTAAAGTTGTTCGTGATCTTCCCAATATTATTCTACCTGAAAATATCATATGCAAATCTTGCCAATTCGGTAAGCAAACCAGAGTACAATTTAATGCCAAGGTAGGATCATCAAGTAAGCCTCTTGAACTCATTCATACTGACATATGTGGACCTATGAGGAAAAAGTCACCACGTGGTGAAGAATACTATATCTTATTCATTGATTATTTCTCTAGAATGTGTTGGATTGGGCTGCTTAAACACAAAGATGAAGCATTTGAGAAATTTTAGATCTTCAAAGCACTAGTTGAGAATGAATTAGATCTAAAAATCAAGTGTCTCAGATCTGATCGAGGAGGAGAATATACATCAGATGAATTCCTTGAATTTTGTGAACAACATGGCATAAAAAGACAGTTTTTTGTAGCTGGCACTCCACAACAAAATGGTGTTGCAGAAATAATGAATAGAACAGTTCAACAAATGGATAGAGCTATGCTTGATGATTCCGGAACACCTGACACATTTTGGGGAGAAGCAGCACATACAACAATAAACATTCTCAACAAGGCACATGTTTGTGTAAATAGTGATAAAACTCCATATGAACTCTGGTATGGTAATCCTCCCACTATAAAGCATTTTAGAATTTTTGGAAGCAAATGCTTTATCAAGAATAATGATGAAAAACTTGGCAAGTTTGAACCCAGAGTAGATGAAGGAATATTTCTTGGTTACTCCTCTAGGAGTAGGGCATATAAATGTTACAATAAAAGACTTCGGAAGATTGTTGAATGTATTGATGTTGTTATTGATGAGTCTCCTGCAGCTCCAAAATAAGAAAAACAAACAACAGATGAAGACGATGATGACATATATCCTTCTACATCAAATAGAAATGATATAGACAGTGAACCCAATGAAGAACCCGAAGATGATTTATCTAAAAAAGCTCCATCCAGATATGTTCAAAAGAATCATCTAGAATCTCAAATTTTGGGAGAAAAGGGATCAGGTGTACAAACAAGAAGGACTCTTGTGGGATCTTCTAGCAATCTGACATTTCTGTCCACTATTGAACCTCACAATGTCAGTCAAGCTAGCAAAGATGAATGTTGGATTCAAGCCATGAATGAAGAGCTTGATCAAATTGAAAAGAATCACACTTGGGAATTAGTACCAAGACCTCATGACAAAAATGTCATTGAAACTAAATGGATATTCAAAAACAAGTTAAATGAGAATGGGGATGTTATAAGAAATAAAGCTAGACTTGTTTGCAAGGGGTATGCTCAACAAGAAGGTATAGACTTTGAAGAAAATTTTTCTCCTATAGCTAGACTTGAAGCCATAAGAATGTTTCTTGATTTTTCAAGCTTCCAACAAATCAAAGTTTATCAAATGGATGTTAAATCTGCTTTTCTCAATGGTGATCTAGAAGAAGAAGTTTATATAGAACAACTAGAAGGATTCATTTTGGGAAATGATGAAAAACTTGTTTGTAGACTTAAAAAGGCTTTATATGGTCTCAAACAAGCTCCAAGGGCATGGTACTATCGTCTTGACAAATATCTTCATCAACAAGGATTTTCAAAAGGGTCTGCTGATAGCAACTTATACACAAAAACTGAAAATGACAAACTATTGATTATGGTTGTATATGTTGATGATATCATTTTTGGAAGTAATAAAGAGTCTATGAGTCAGAAATTTTCTTCTGATATGCAGCAAGAATTTGAAATGTCTTTGCTTGGGGAACTAACATTCTTTCTTGGCTTGCAAGTGCAACAAGAAATAGATGGCATATTCTTGTCACAAGCAAAATACCTCAAGCAAATCCTGAACAAGTATGGCATGGAAGACTGCAAACCTGTAAGTACACCAATGATAACCGGATGTAATCTCATTTCTAATGATGATTCCCCCACGGTGAATCAACTTGAATATAGATCTATGATAGGAAGTCTACTTTATCTCAATGGGACAAGACCAGACATCATGCATGTAGTTGGGATTTTTGGACGATTCCAAGCTAATCCAAAAGAGTCTCACCTTCAGGCTGTGAAAATAATATTCAAATATCTACAAGGAACTCATGAATTTGGACTATGGTATCCAAAGAATGCTGATCTTACTCTTCATGCATACACTGATGCAGATTGGGCTGGAAGTGTTGATGATTGGAAAAGCACTAGTGGTGGTGCATTCTATATGGGGCCCCGGTTAGTATCTTGGTTTAGTAAGAAGCAAAGCTCTATTTCCTTATCTACAGCAGAAGCAGAATATGTGGCTGTCGCATCATGTTGCACTAAACTTCTCTGGATGATGCAAACCTTACAAGACTTTCAAATCAAATGTTCACCTCCTATCTCCATTATGTGTGACAATAAAAGTGCCATCAATATCTCAAAGAATCCTATTATGCATTCCAAGACCAAGCACATTCCCATCAAATATCACTTTCTACGAGAACAAGTGCTTGAACAAAAAGTGAAATTGGAGTATGTTTCCTCCAAAGAACAAGTTGCTGATATATTTACCAAACCTCTACCCAGGGAAGCGTTCGAATATCTCAGACAGAAACTGGGAGTAGTCTCTGTGATGCAGAGGATTAGGTCTACTTAAATACAGAAGATTAAATTGGTTGTGAGGTGCTGTTAGGCATCTCTGAATGCACATGCTAAGGGGGAGCATTGGTCATATGAAAAAGATCAATTGTTGGTCATAAAATGTTTAAAGATGCAGCATGATCTCAGGGGGAGCATGGTATTGTCAGTTCAAATTATCTTGATCAACTCTTTTCCATTGATGTCAAAGGGGGAGGAAAAGCCACAAAGGGTGTCTATAAGACAATCAAAGGAAGAGTATTTCCATCAATGCCAAAGGGGGAGATTGTTGCAAATGTTGTCATTGATGGCAAAGGAAGTGGCACAAAAGGAGAATTTGAACAACAACAAGGCAAAGAGAGAAGCAAAGGGAAAAGCAGAAAGAGCAAAGAAGCAGAGAGGAAGCAGGGCAGATAAGGAACTAAGGTAGCAGACAGTGCAGAGACAAAGTAGGAGAAAAAGGCCATCGAATAAAAAAAATATAAGTGGATGGTAATCTGTTGAAGGAATTAATGGTTGAAGAGATATGATGAATGTAGCAAAGATTACAATTATGATGGACCATAGTACAGTGATCAGCTTGTGGAATCAAGAACTTGAGTGTGCAGTTAGAAGCGGAACTGTGACAGGATAGAACTCTGAACATGCAATGGAAGGTTGATATAGTATATATATCATAGCAGAATTGAAGACAAAGTGACATTGTGTTGTGTCGAGGTCAGAAGGTAGCAACCGGTGTAAAGAATGTATGTTAAAAGACTCAAAAGAAATTGTGAACAAAGTGTTAAACCTAGCAATGGATCTGTAAGAAAAGGCAAAACCTTAAAGCACAACTTAATTATAATAATACATTGAAAAGGCGACGAAACCCTGCGTGGAAGAGCGGAACCATGACCAAGTGAACAGTGAAGGCGGTTTACGGTTTTCATCGCACCACCTATGCAGAGTGAGCGGTATTTTAGGAGTTGGGAGTGATTCCATAAATCACTCGACACGTGGCAAGGAGACCCACGGAAAACCGCTTGTCACTGTGCACCATCGTGCGTTATAGTTCGACCCAGGATGCCCAGCGATATTGTTGAGCACCGTTGATCTGGGAAGGGGTCATCGGATGGTCATCATTTGTTGAAGGTGGGCGAAGTTTAACACAGGTACGACGAGCCATCACACGTTAAAATTCGGCATCGGAGGTCGAGCGATGTGCATATACGTCGTTGATCTGGAAGCTTGCTAATCTAACAGTGATCGGACGTTGGACTTGCGCGAAATTTACTTATGGTACCGTGCGCGTATTTGATTAGCTATTGACTATATTTGTGGGCCCGGGGTCAAAGGTTTATCATATTGTTTGAAAGCGTTAAAATGCGAAAGGTTAACCTTAATCCTAAAGTTAAGTTCAAAAGTATTAAATTAATTATTTAATTACCAAGATCAATGGAACAATGTGAGTTATGGAGACCCCGCTGGATTATTTTTTTTGACCCCGTCCACGAATACCATTAGCAACTGAATGGTTTTGACCCAAGGTTTTAATAAAGGCGAAAACTATATAAGGTGATGAGAATCATGAAGAACGGTGTGCATGTGAAAGGGTTGGTAATAAACGAATCTCTTTTAGAGATATCTGTATGAAAAACTCTGATATATCTGAATCTACGGTGCACCTGTGAATATGATGATTGATCAAGATATATAGATCAGATGATGATTAATTCCTAGTTTAATTGACTGACGAAATCATGAATAATGTATGCATGAGTAAGGGTTGTGAATGAATACGTCACTCTGAAGTATATCTGTATGGAATGGGTAACAGATTGTTGAGATATCTGAATTAAGGATGCACCTATGAAGAAAATAAATAAATCTGGTGGCCTGCGAGGTATGTTGTGTGGAAGTGAATGAAACGTGGTCCGCAGTAGATCTGAGGGTCGAAGCCTTTAATGAGGGGGTTGTAGATCCCTTCCAGTGGTGGCTGGAGAACGAGAAAAGGTTGTAGCTTTTCTGCAGGTGGGTGCCTGCGTGCTGGCATAAGTCTGCACCAACATAAATTGTAAAAAGTTTTCTTTATAATAAAAATTGAAGACTGAGACTACAGCAGCGGTGGTTTTCTCCCGAATCAGGTTTCCACCTTAAATACTGGTGTTCATATATGTTACTTATGTTTGATGGTTTGTTCTGTTATTTCTGTTCATGCTTACTAAACATCTGATGAATGAATGATGCAATAAGATTTCTGGACATACAAGTTGGATTCAGTAATGTAACATATGGTTTTAAACAAAAGGAAAAGTAAAATTTTCAGTCAGCTCTAAATACTGATTCACCCCCCTCTCAGTATTTTTCCCAATAGTTTTTCCATGAAGTAAGAATGGTTGTGAGGTTTGGATGCACCTTACGAAATTTTTCAAACCACCATTTTTATAAGAAGGTGATATTATCAATATCTTTCACATGGTATTTCCCTTCCTCTAGACTCTTTAACATGACTTTATTGCTTAATTTTGGCACCCATAGCATCTTGGGATTGTTTGGTTATCTCAGATATCCCTAACATCATTTGATCAATGTCTTTCCCCAACATTAAGATGAAGTCCCAACATATAAGACATAGAAAACTAATTATGCTTTCATATATATATATATATATATATATATATAATATAGAGGTTTTTCTATATATATTATTTTATCGAGTATCATTGTGCCAAAATTGTTGTCATAGTTAGATTATTTCAGACATTTTTTTTTTTCTTAATTGGTTGTTTTCCATGAAGAAAGAATGGTTGTGAGGGTGGGATGCACCTTATAAATTTTTTCAAAACTCCCATTTTTATAAGAATGTGATCTTATCAATATCTTCCACATGGTATTTCCCTTCCTCTAGACTCTTTAACATGACTTGATTGCTTACATTGGGCACTCCTAACATCTTTGGTTTGTTTCCTTATATATTATATACCCCTAACATCATGTGATCAGTGCCTTGCCCCAACATTAAGATGAAATCCCAACATATAATATACTTAGAAAAATAATGATTTTTTCCTACTCAAGTCTATCTTACATAAAAGCATCCTTGGTTTATGTACAAGCTAAAGGTTGCATGACAAAAAAAATAGAACATGTTGAAAATAATGAGATATTGTGAAGTATGGAGTGTAACATTTTTTATTTTGTTAAGCATAGATGTTTATGACCAAGGAAGTTTAAACTTGCAATTATCATTCCTAATGAGATAGGAATTGTAGAAGTATACAAGCACTTACGAAACTTTTGAAGGTGCATGTAGGTGACTCAAAATATTTGATTTGATGTGGTACTTTGATTCAAAAATAGTTTTAGACATGATTAGTAAGAAATAATGGTTTGAAACCCAAGGGTGCAATCTATGGGTTAATAAATTACATTTATCCAATATCACACTATTGAGATAAATGGCAAAGAGAACCTCCATTAATATTAAGTAGTAGAAAAGTACAAGATATAATAGCTGTTAGATATTCTGGATTTGAAGAACTATTATTATCTTTTTGATAAGGATAAATGACCCAACAACTATTACTAAAGGTTTTCTCAAGTGTGAGGTCCCAATTAGACCTCACAAAATTTGGGTAAGAGACCCATCTAGATTCTAGCCCAATAGTCATTTTTTGTTTTAATAATGCTATGAGATATGGATGATCATCACAACAAGGGGATGTCATTTCTAACCTAAAACTAACTAAATGAAAAAAATCAACTAAAATAGGATTAATAACAATCGAATGAAGATAAAAATTAAGTAGTGATGATTTGATAAGCATATAGATGCACAATCAAGGAAATAGTTAGTTGATATCTAGGAAAATAATGAATTCCTAACTTACAAGAAAGAATCAAAAATAGTAATTATTGTGATCTAATAATTGCGCATTATTCAAAGTTGAAAAAAATGAAATGATCAAAGGTACGAGAAGAGGCTATCTATCCCATAGATTATTTTGTGAGCTAGCAACAAAACATCTCACAAAAGACACATGTAACTTGAACGTGTTTAATAAGATTCCAAAAAGAAAGACATGATGCATGTGGAAATAAAGCTTCAATAATGGCCTTCAAGGCTTATTAATATTGTTGTAGTTAATACAAAAGTGTCAACCTCTTATCCTTTGTTCTGTAGGAAAACCAAGAAATTTAAAAAAATTAGAACCCCTCATATTGAGAGTTTTACGATATTTATGGATTGAGTTAGTAGATGTACATTGTGACTGTTGAGCTTATTTTAATTTACTTACAACTATTCAACATACCACAATTTACAAATCTAATAAATAAAACGATTTAAAGCCCTTTGAGATGAGGTTGGTCATTTTTACAAATTGATTGGATCTTCAATTGGGAGATCCATGATTTCTAGAAGATAAGCCACCCATACTTCATAGTGTGATGGAATCATATTCAACATATTGGAAAATAATTTCTCCATGAATGCATGATACTTTGTTATGTTCTAGGATACAATTAGCTTGTCTTTCTTTAGTGAAACTAGGAAGGAGTTGAGGATCATCTTTTTCTTAGTACAACTAGCAAGGTGTTTCTTTAGGTTGTCCTTAGTGAACTTGCTAGTGAAGACACTAAAATATAGTTTCTTTTCATTTAGCAACTCCCATAACTATTTTCTTGGTTTGTCACTTTCTTTTCCTCTCCCTAAGGCAAAATTAATGGAATTCTATTCATTTTGATTATTATTTCAACCAAGGAATAGTGCTACTAATATTGTACCGCTCACATAACTATCTCATTTTGTAGCTTCTCTTGTATCTATACAAGTGGAATGATAACAATAGATTCCTATTCCAATTCTTGAGTGTTAATTCTAGCAATGTTTAATGTGAGTTGAGAATATTATTTGGGCCACTACTCTAGTTGGTTGACAACATTCATGACTCCTTGCATTTGGATGCCTTGATCCTTAGCTATTTTCCAAAGTGATAATAACTTGTTTGATATTTTGTACATGATATGTAAATAAGGATATATTTGTAGGACTAGATATTTGTAGGACTCTTAGCTAGTGTGATTCCCAATTCTTTCATGAGTAGGTGGCCTCATATGATTTCTAGAACTATTCATGATACTAGATTGATCTCCATTATAGCTGAATTTAGCTGAGCTTCCAATTGCAATTCCTTTTGTTGAGTGTAGAGAGATTTTTATTTAGTTTTGGATTCTACTTCATCTAGAAACTTTTTCTATTCTTCCTCTTTCCTTTTTCTTTCCTTTTCGGATCTTTTGTCTTCCTTAGCACTTCTTCTTTTCTCCCTCTCTCGCAATTTCTTCTTCCTCCTACCTTTTATGTTCAATATATTGATCTACTCTAGTAGCTTGTTATGATAACTTAGATCTATTTCCATGGGTTGATGCTTTATATTTTCCTGAAAATTTTCCACTTTTGCTTAGGTAGGATCGTATTTGGCCATTTACTGAGAATTTTGTGTATGGCATCTTAAGTTATTTTCAAGCTCAAATTTTATGAGAACCCTTGGTATTCATGTGGAATATAGCCTATTTAAATTCCAAAACACTCCAACTATTTGGCCATTGATTGAGAATGTTGCATATGGTTTCTTTACTATTTATGGTTGAACCAAACCTGCAATAAGGTGAGGTACTTACCCAATTGACTAAGAATCCTACTCACAAACTCATCTCCAACACCCATTGTGTCTACAACTAGCAATGTAACATCATCCACTCTCCCACTAAAATTGTAATACATATTAATCACTTTAATGTGTATCAGGATTTGGGAGATTGGATGGCCTTATAGTGTAATCTATAGACAAAAAAAATGTTGGTGACAAATTTGTGTCGATAGGATTCTCAATCAACTGGCCAAGTACCTCATCTTATTGCAAGTTCAGATAGTAAAGATATGATATGCAACATTCTAAGTAAATTGGCCAAGTGTCGAAAGTCTTTCTTCCTTTAAATGGGTTATATTTCATATGAATATCATGGAATATCATAAAAATAGAGCTCTAAGATTATTGATAAGTTGAACGACTCATGTTTACTTGAACGACCATAGAAATCCTCCCTTAGATACCTAGTAGGGAATCTAAATAAATTAAAAGGTTGATAGCCCTTAGATACCTAGTAGGGAAGCTATATAAATTAAACAGTTGATAAATGTAGATAGACATAAATCCATGATAAGTGTCAAAAGAGTTACTCAATGATAAATTTGATAAAAAAGAACTAAATTATAACATTTTTTGTTTCTTAAGTTGTATGAGTCCTCAGATGACGACACACTTAACCTTTGGCTTCATAAAATCATGACCAGACAAAATTTAAGCTATCAAAATTGGCTTCAGAAAACCATAACCCAGAGGCATCTAAGGTAACTCGGCCATACCTACCCTTAACATGGCTAGGACACTCCATTATGGTCTATTTTATGCCTCGTGGGTGTTAGCCACCTATAAAATTTGTCATATCAAATGGTGGCTAAATCATTTTTGAAGCCTTCAAGAAACAAGTTTTATTGCTAAAAATTGTTAGTTCTTGAAGTCTTGTGAAGATCTCTTATCCTTTGATTAATCTTCACTGCTGTTTCCCTCTCAATTCTAAAAATCTGTTGTTTCCATGAAGAAAGACTGCTGCAAAAATTCCATTTTTTCCTCATTTTACCCCTCCTTTCACTCATTATTAACCTTCACTTTTATCCCCTTTTTCCCCATGAAATTCCTCTATTTTTCATTATTTCCCTTCTTCCTTTCATAAATCCCCTTTTATAATGTTTAAAACTCCTTTTTAAACCTTAAAGAAACCCTCAGAATCCTTTGAAAATTCTTGAAAATTCATAAAAAACAGTCTTTTAAACTATAGGCCTAAGCCCTAAACCACTTCCCCACCATGCGACTTGGCGCTGGAACCAAGCGCAAAGGTCGAAGGCACTTATCACAATTGGGGGGTTCGTTGAAATGCATTTCTTTGTTACGTTAAAATCTCCGATTTCGATTGGCCCCTTTTTTATAAACGCCTAATCCCTTCATCCTTTCACTTAACCCAAAGCCCCACAATCAAAAGCTAAACCTCATATAAAACCCCTCCCTGATACAAAATATCCTTTGTATTTCATAAAAAAATATGATTTTGTTATGTTTTAAAGGGTTCCTCCAGTTCACGGCTAAAACCATTCCCGACCGTTGATCTTAAACTAATGAATGATCGACAAAATCTCGCATCGGAGATTTCATTGGTTGTGTTATAATATTTTATTTCTCTCTCCCTATTGGAAAATCTCTTGATGAATTCTCCGCCATTGATCTCCCACGCCAGACCCAGATCCGACGTCCCACATTGTTATTCCCCAAAGCCTATCCTTCCGCCTTCGGCATTCTTAAATAAATCTCCGCCATTGATCTAAACCTTAGATCAATGACCCTTGTACAATCACATCGGAGATTTTCTGTGTGCCTTTCCTCTCTCCTCCTCCGATCGCAAACCTTTTGATTGCATCTGGGCCATCCATGCATCTAGATCTGACGGTCTAGATCGATCCTTGCAACCTTTGTTAAAATTCATGAAGTCCCTCTTTATAAATTTTTTTGGGGAAATCTCCGCCGTTGATCTCTGTAGATCAATGGCTCGCATTGGCCCTTTCTCTGCCCAACCCTACGTCATATTTTATTTCACTAGCCCTAAGATTGGATCTGGGCCATCCATATTGAAGATTCAATGGCCCAGATTCATACCGACAGGCCCAACTCCTTTGGGTGCTACCTTCATCCAAATCGAATCTCAGTCGTTCATTCCCTGATCTGATGGCTCAGATTGAAACCGCCTTCCCCTGACCCCACCTCATTCCGTCTGCGCATCTTGTCATATCGCGGTCCAATCTCCAATGTTGGATCTACTCGCCTATGATCCAATGGCCAAGGACCCATCTCGCGTGATTTGAAGCCTGAACGATAATTTTTCAAAGTTACGCGATATGGGTGGTTTCTAAATAGCACGTGTCAGGCTTTAACGCATATTGAGTTCGAAAAGTTAAAACCGCCTTCCCTCCTTTTTGCTGCGTGAAACCAGCTGTTTCTCCAACCTAAACAGCCTTTCCCATTCCCATTTTATTTTCTCGAAATGGATCTCTGCATTCAATCAACATTTTGAACTATCGCCCTACGCCATCCTCCAAGGGACTTCATAGATCAATTTCAGTCGTTGATCTTTGTGGCCTATCTAATTCGACGGCCTAGAATCCCCCGAGAACCCCCAAATTTCGTTCATGCCTTTCTTGCTACCGATTAAGGTTTTTTTCCCATTTTGCTTATATTTCTGCTGTTTCATTATAAAGTGACCCCTCCGCTTTATATATTTACGATTGATCTCGAACGTTGATTGACACAGATCAACGGCTCAGACTTGATCTCTTGCATCACTCATCCAACCAACTTTCCCTTTTAACCTCTGCAGGAAATCTCCGCCGTTGGATGCTTTAATCCAACGACCGCGACCTAACCTCAACCTTTGAAGCAGTCTAAACCCAAAATATGCAGGATTTTATAAATATTTCTTTGTTTGTGTAGGTTTTAAAGGTTTTTCAAATGTTTTAAAGGAAAAATGAAAGCCAAGGATGACGATCCTCCATGCCTTCATTCATCAAAGAATATCCATATACAGGGTTCAACACCATGTTTTATCAGTGCCTCATGAGCACTGGCACCATTATAAAGCCCCTGTAACGCTTGCACATCAACAAGACACAGTAAAGCTTAAATAAACAGAGAGTATCTGTGTTAAATATACAGTCACAGAATTAAAAATGGTTTACACAGTTTGGAGGGATTACAGCTAAAATCGACAATTAAAAGCCTAATCCACTCAATTAAACACATTTTGAAAAACAGAAGACAAAATTTAGGCCCGATTATGCCTAATACACAGAATTAAAGAAAATTAACAGTGTTTAAAGAAAAACAACAGTATCTATCAGACTGAGAAGCCTCCACTTCCACATCAGAGGCTAATTGAATCCTCTCAGCTACCAAATGCCACCTGTAGCCTCAAAGCATTCAAAGAGGCCAAGTTATGACCAGAACAAAAGATATTTTCCTTAATACAGCCAAACAGTTATTCCAAGCTGAAGAGACTTATTGCAAAATATCATCAGAGTTATTACAAAGATGACACAGAGCCTTAGAGTCAACAAAATCTTCCCAGCGAGCTTAATACTTAATGTAAAACAATTAATACAGAGGAATATCTGAAATCTTCTCCATTGAGCCCCTCAAAGGGCGAGAAGCATTAAACTGTATTAATTGAACTTAGAAGATCTTTTATCCTATTCCACCTCCTCATTTCTTCTATAAATACTTCTGTAGAAGATGAGATAATGTTGGTCACTACATATCTGTTGCATGTAAATAGTTTACTGAAGCTCCTGTAAGCTCTGTTTGTAATTGAATATACCTAAGTGGAGATGAAAAGTTTGAAGCTGTAGAGAACCATCGGACTTGAAGATTGTAACTGGTTTGAAGTATCAAATACAAGCTGATTTATGGGATCCTGGTCTATGTCAACAATGATGTTTTTCTTATTGTAAATTGTTATTTTATTTTTGTTTCCACTCTTTCCATATTCTCTGATAAGGAACAACGATTATAGAGTTAGGATTTATTGTCAAAGGTACCCTGCTCTTACTGATAAGCTTTATCTACATGTTTTCTTCCAAATTGTGTATTTAAGAATGATTTAATATAGTCCAAGCAGTTAGTAATTTTGGCGTTCCCTCATCGTACTGTTTACTCTAAACATTGCTCTTGAATGTTACTTTCAGTTTCTTCCAAGTAAAGTTGAACTAGGGAAGTCTATGGTGAGCCCTGTCCTCTAGGTTTATCTCTAAAGGCTGTCTAAAAGTTTCCCTAAGAGTATGTTGAAAGAAAGCTAGGTTCAAAGTCCTTACTTGATCTTAGACTATTCTCTGTTATCTTATGTGTTTGTCTTGAAAGTTTACTAAGTAAAGTAGAGCTAGGGAAGTCTATGGTGAGCCCTGTCCCCTAGTTTCTTCTCCAATAGTTGCTTTGAAAAGTTTCCCTTAGAATATGCTGAAAGTAGGGTAGGCTCAAAGTCCTTACTTGATCTTAAGCTGATCTTTTTTGTGCTTTAAATGTTTTCTTTTGAAATTTCATCAAAATCTGGCTAGTTTCGAAGTACTTACCAGATCTTAGATTACTTTTATGTCTTTCTTAAGTGTATGCCAAAAGCAGGATAGTTTCAAAGTACTTAGTTGATCTTAGGCTGCTCTTTGTTCTTCATTTTTTTAATTCCCCTTCTTATTGTTTCATTTCATTCCATAAAATCAACTTTAAAGAGATCCTTAGACATAGATGACTTGCCTCGTGGACCACTCTTGAACCTTGTTGTTTCAATTAAATCCTACTATGACTCCATAGCCCAATGAATTGAAGCTGTTTCTTGCCTATCTTATTAGCTGAATCAATTTTCATTTTCATTCATCTTCACCCTTCATTCATAATTCCTTCACCTTCACATATCTTTGCCCAACCAAAACCAATAAAAAACCCTTGTTCTTCATAACTAGCCTAATATCACATTCAAAAGCCTTAAATATAAATCAATCTTTGCACTTATAGAGAGATCCCTCTCTGGATTTAGGAGGGATAGATCCTAGAATCCCAAAGTGGTTCAAGTGTTCTCCCTACATCTTCGGTCTCACCAATCTGCTGAAATTACAGGGAGCTAACATTTCTGGCGACTCCACTAGGGATTTTCTGAGAAAAACTTCATCCTAGATACTTTTGGGACCTCAGGAAACCCTGATTCAAGAACATTGTGTAGCGACTACAAGCAGCCATCTTCAAGCACTACCAAACAAATGGTAATCATGATAAAACTTGTTTGAATCAGTGACAAACTAAGGAAACCTTAGGATTCTCATAAGAGCTTATCAAACCTCGAAGGATCAGCTAGCTTAGCCATAAGAGTAGAATGTCTTTGTCTCATCACCATAGATAAGTTTTGAAACATATTTAGGACACTCTTAGAACCCATAGGACTAAAATAACTCAGAAAACCCAAAAATATTTCAGATTGGTATTCAAATAAACATAGTGGTGGACCATAAAACCTTTTACCTCCAAAAGAGCTAAAAATTTCCACCTGGTGACTCCAAAATCCTAAACAGACCTTAAGACTCCACTAGGAAGACCCATTATCATCATAACATCATTTAAACTCAATAAGATTACTTTAGAATTAAAGTTTTCTTGTTAAAAAGATCAGTTTCCCTCTTAAAGTTTGTTATATTTGGTTAAACTTTTCTTGTTTAAGTTGGGTCTGAAAAAACATAGCATAGTGGCTCCTAGAAATATTCATACTAGAGCCTATCTTGACACAAACCCTCCTGATATAGTTGATAACCTTGAAATAATCCTTAGGAATTCTCCTAAGATTAAATCTTCAACTTTTTTCAGATCACCCTTTAGAGCTAATTCTATTCCTAAAAACCTTGCAGCGCTACAACAATCACAAGTTGACTTAAGAAATCCATTTAGAACTAGTTCGCTTGATGATTTATATCAACTAGATTCAGAGTCTTCACTTTCATCCTCAGACAGAAGTGAACATCCTGGTAGCAGAGAAACAACACCACCTGATTCACATTTCCTTCACAATTTAGGTGTCTCTCATCCAAGATCAGCTCAACAATCTATTGATGGTACATCCACATTGGTTCTTCATACATCCATTGTCCAAACCACTTCATCCCAACCCACTTTCTCTCTTGTCAATCCACCGCTTGTAAGCCCCCCACTGTTTCCACAACCACCTATCATGGCAACATGGTATGCTCCCTTAGTCCTTCCTTTACCCTTAGTTAATCTTCCACAGGACTATCAGTCCAAGATACCATTGTATAATGCCAGTATTGCTACTACTGCTTCACAACATGTGGATAAGATGAATGACTACTTTGACAGAAATGAAATTGATGATGAAACTGTCAAACTTAGATTATTTGATCAGAGTTTAGGGGGAGAAGTAAGAAAATGGTTCAAAGGTTTAACCCCTCACAGTATTAATGATCTCCAAGCCTTCCATTAGTTATTCTTAAACAAATGGGAAGTGAAGAAAAACCCTCTCCAAATACTTTCGGACTACAAGAACCTCCACAAAAACACTGGGGAAAGTGTACAAGCCTATTGTACTAGGTTTAACAGCATTTATAATGCCCTTCCACCGGATGTAAAACCTCCACAAGGCTCAATTTTAAACAAATTTCCTGAAGGCTTTGATCCTGAAATGGCCTATGAGCTGAGAGAGAGAGATCCTTTAACTCTTGAAGATATGAAAAAAGGAGCTCTTGCTGTGGAAGTAAATCTAATGGAGAAAAGAGCAAGAATGAGAAATGAGAAGAAAGTGTCCTTTAAAGAGGAATCTACACCTTCCACATCTAGCTCAAAGATGGAGAGAATGATGGAGGAGATGATGAAAAAGATGAGAATCCTTGAGAGAGCACAAGCTAGTCAAAACCAAATAGCTCCTCAAAACAAAAATCAAAACCAAAATCAGAATTTTAGGAGAAAACAGCCTCAAAACAGACCAAGGGAGGATGATCAACAGATCACTCCTCCTTTTCATCAAAACTATGTAAGTGAGGTTGAAGAAACGAATGAAAAAACAAAGGAAGATGATATCAACATGCTGAGAGTAGAAAATGATGATTTTGAAGTTCACTATGATAGAAAGAAAGGTCTATACACACCGTATGATGATAAAAGAAAATATGATGAAAGTTATTATCAAGAAATGGAAAATGTCATCATAGAGTCTCAAAAGGAATATGACCTTAGGAGTAAAAGCAATCAGGAAAATCCAAAAACTAAAACCTCTGATAAATCTATACAAAACAACACTGCAAATAAACCCAAAATCGTAAAACAGAAAGACAAAATAGTAGCTGGAAATTCTGATAAAGGTAAAGAGAAAGGCATTGAAAACAATGAAAAATAGAGTGCAAGTCTTAGCAACGTTAACACCTCAGCGAGTGCTCCTGTTAAAACAATTTTGACAAATGTAAATAGAGGAAATCAGCAAACTGATTTTGCTGATAGAGTCGCTGTTAATAAGGCTGAAACAAGCACTTCAAAGAATCAGATGCCTTTTAGTTTGGAGCAGGAAATTTCCAGAATAAAGATCTCTGTTCCCCTTACTGAATTAGCTGCCCAGAATGTATATAGATTTGAAATTTTGAAGGTTTTTAACATAGAAGAGAATAACGACACTCTCAATCTTAACGATGACCAACCAGAGCTCATATTCGGTCCTAAGATTGAGGGTAGATATCAAGAGGGACCAATTCCTCCTTTTTATGTTAGTTTAAATGTTCATGACAAAACTTTGCACAACGCCATGCATGACTCAGGGGCCTCTCATAATTTAATGCCCAAAGCTATAATGGAGAGCCTAGGCCTTGAGATCACTCGACCTTACAAAGATCTTTACTCCTTTGACTCAAGCAAAGTGAAATTTTTAGGATTAATCAAAGACCTCTGTGTTAACTTACCACAAATTCCAGCCAAATTTTTAGTAAGGGATATTGTTGTGGCTGATGTACCCCCAAAATATGGAATGCTATTATCAAGATCTTGGGGAGCTAAGCTACAAGGAATGATGTAGATGGACATGATATATGCGACCATCCCTATTTTTAATCAGACTAGAAGACTTTACAGGGAGTCTCATATGCAGTACATGGTTACCAGCCAAGAGAGACTGCAAAACTCTCCTCTTTATTTTGTAAACACAAGCCTTGAATCATTTATCATTTTCAACGATGAAACTTTCAATGAACAAGTGACCTTAACTGAATTAATGGTAGATAGAGAGGAGGAAGACAACATATAATTGTCAAAATAGTTTTCTAAACCCGAAAACTACAGTGAACTAAACCCAGGTCTAGAGCTACAAATCATTCATCCATTTCTTTTAAACCTTGAGAGTCAAGAAAGAAATCCTCAACACAATGAAAAACCTAAGGAATCAAAACAAATTCAACGTAGTGTTGGTCTTCAAGAACAATCCAAAATCGTGCTAGTTGAAGAGGATAGTAACCAAACTAATGAAACCGAAACTAGTCCTCTCTGGAGTATGCACTTTGATGGATCTTGTACTAAGAGTGATGTAGGTGTAGGAGTGTGGCTTCATAATACAATGAACAATCATACTGAAGGGCACTCCTACAAATTAAAATTTCAGTGCACCAATAACATAGCCGAGTATGAATCTCTTCTTTTAGGCCTGCATATATTGAAGAAATTAGGGGCCAAAAGAATAAAGGTGCATGGGGATTCTGAATTAATAATTAGGCAAGTGAATGGGGAATATACTGCGAAAAATCCCAGACTCAGAGCCTATTGAAACGACGTCATGGATTTATTGAAAACATTTGAGGAATTTAAACTAATTTTTGTCCCAAGGAACGAAAATATTCAAGCTAACATTTTAGCTTTTTCTGTTAGAACATGCTTAACACCATATGAAACCAAATAGTGTACAACTCAAATAAAATTATACCAACGGTCCCTGATAACGAGAAATATTGGCAAGTGTTTGATGGAGACAAACAAATAGAAGACTTCCTGTAGTTCATAAATGAATTTGAACTACCAAGTTTAGATTCAGACTATGAAACACACTGTCCGAGTGAAGAAAATCTACTTGATGAAGAAGAAGAGTCTCCAAAGGTTGCTGTTATAAATCTATTAGCTAATCAACCCGAACATAACACAGAGGTTAGCCCAAATTTAGAGACAGAAGTCTTAGAAACTCTGCAGTCTAACAATCAAAGTTTTCCAAAGGGTCTGGCCCCTTTAGAAGAGTTGTTTGATTTCAACGATGTGGCTAAGAAGCCAAAAATGGAGCCTGTGGAAACAGAAGTTGAAGAGTGTAATATAGGCAGTGAATTAAAACTAAAAATGATTAAACTGTCTAAAAATTTACCAGCTCACATTAAACTCAAATACATAGATCTGTTTAAAGAATTTTCTGATGTTTTTGCGTGGAGTTATGAGGATCTGAAATCCTATGACACTGAAATAATTCAGTACAAGATACCTCTCAAGGAAAAACAAAAGCCATTTAAACAAAAACTGCGTAGAATAAACCCTGTTCAGTTACCTTTGGTTGAGAAGGAAATCAAGAAAATGTATGAAGCTGGTATTATTGTCCCTATTAGATATTCTGAGTGGGTGTCTAATATGGTGTCAGGTAGGAAGAAAACAGGAGAGATTAGGTTTTGTATAGACTTTAGAGACTTAAACAAAGCCTCATTGAAGGAAAACTACCCTTTACCCAAGATGGATCATATTTTACAAAGGGTAGTTGTTTCTAAAAGAATTTCTTTGCTAGATGGCTACTCGAGATACAATCAGATTTTAGTACATCCTGATGATCAATTAAAGACAACCTTTACTACACCTTGGGGCACTTTCATGTATGTGAAAATGCCCTTTGGTCTAATGAATGCTGGTGCTACTTTTCAGAGAGCCATGGACATTGCGTTCTCAGAAGAATTGGGCTACTTCATCATTATTTACCTTGATGATGTCACTGTTTTTTCAAAGACAGATGAAGAACACTTAGAAAAATTAAGAATAGTATTCGAGAAATGAAGAAAGTTTGGGATATCTTTAAATCCTAAGAAGACACTATTCAGTCTCCAAGAAGGTAAACTACTTGGACATGTAATATCAGAAGAGGGAATAAAGATAGACCCAAAGAGGATTGAGGCTATATTGCAAATCACTCATCCTCGAAACATCAAGGAACTTTAATCTTTCATTGGAAAGATTAATTTCTTGAGAAGGTTCATACCCAACTTGGCTGAACTCCTTAGAAACATCACAAACATGTTGAAGAAGGAACAAAGAGTTAAATGGACCTTGGAAGCAAAGAAATCCTTTGAACTAGTGAAACAAGCATTAACCAAAACACCAGTTCTGATAAGTCCTGATTTTTCAAAAGATTTTTATATTTTTTTCATTTGCATCAGAACATACAATAGTTGCTATCCTATTGCAGAAAAATCCACAGGGACAAGAGCAACCCATTGCATTCTTTAGCAAGGCATTGAGAGATGCACCTCTGAAGTATAACATCATGGAAAAGCAAGCTTTTGCTTTGGTCAAGGCTTTAAAAGACTTCAGAGTTTACATCCTTCACTCACACATCATTGCCTTTGTCCCAAATTCAGTTGTGAAAGACATTCTAACACAGGACCCAGATGGTAAGAGAGGTAAGTGGATAGGTGTGATACTTGAATATGATTTAGAAATGAAGCCCACTAAACTCATTAAAGGCCAAGTTCTAGCTAGATTAATGGCTGAATCCAATTTTGAAGTTCTTGATATAAATATGATAAATGCTTTAGATGAACAAGAGGAACTGTCAACTCCCATTATTGAAGATCATTTTATGAATTCCTCTTGGTATGTTGACAGTCTGTATGATTTGCTTCATTTGAATACACCTCCTGGTTTATCAAAAATAAAGGCAAGGTTTTTAAAGTTAAAAGCTGTAAACTATTGCATTATAGATAAATGTCTTTATTGGAAAAATGCAAGTGGAATATTGTTTAAATGTTTTCCTGAGAATGATGCAGAGAAGGTTAAGCACGAGTTCCATGAAAAAGAATGTGGAGGCCACCTCTACTAGAAGACTACAGCCAACAAAATCCTTAGAGTTGGTTACTATTGGCCCACCCTCCTTCTAGATATTCACAATATGATAATTGCCTATCATAAATGCCAACTTTTTGAAAGAAAAAGAAAATTACTGCCCTTACCTCTGCATCCAATCACTATTGAAGCTCCTTTTCAACAGTGGGGACTTGAATTCATAGGAGAAATCCATCCACCATCATCTGCCCAACATAGATGGATTCTCACTGCAACAAACTACTTTACCAAATGGATAGAATCCATCCCTTCTAGGCAAGCCAATGACTCTGTCATCATAAAATTCATTGAGACTCATAACCTCTCTAGATTTGGCTATCCTAGGAAGATTATCACTGATAATGCAGCAGCATTTGGATCCAAGAAGATGGTTGAATTATGTCACAAATATCAGATAACATTGGGCCATTCTACTGCTTATTACCCTAAAGGTAATGGGCTAGCAGAATCCTCAAACAATAGTTTGGTGAACATAATCAAGAAGTTTCTGGAGGACAACAAGAAGTCTTGGCACACAAATCTAGTACATGAACTATGGGCTGACAGATTAACACTTAAGAAATCTATTGGAATGTCACCCTACCAGCTTGTGTATGGTACAGATGCAATATTTCCAACCAGCCTTGGTGTACCAGTTATGAAGTTGATTCAAGAAGTGCAGTCTGAAAATAATGACATGATCAGAAGAATAAATCAGACTATACATCTTCAGCAAAATAGAGAGGAGGTTTACAACAGAGCATTACAAAAGCAAGAGAGCATCAAGAAGCTTTTTGATAGAAGGACAAAGGCCAATAATTTCAATGTTGAGGAAAAAGTGTTAAAATGGGACTCAAGGAGAGAACACAAGGGAAAGCATGGGAAATTTCATAACTTATGGCTTGGCCCTTATCTCATTCATTGTGCTGCTGGTAACAATCCTTATTTCTTGCAGGAGTTGAATGGAGATGAATTGATTGGGGGTACTGTCAATGGCAGGATGATAAAAAATTATTTCTCTTGATCCTACCATGTTTGGAAGCCTTTTTATATTTTTTCTCATTATAAATATTCCATCCATCATTGCATTCAAAGTTAGAAAAATCGAAAATAACAAAAGAAAGAAAAGAGGGCAGATTGTAAAAACAAGAAAGGTACGGTGCCATACCAAAAAGAGAAACAAAATCTGAAAGTGTGCAAGCTCAAATGCCACTCCTGAAAAGCACACTCTTAGTTAGTCATACAGCCTAATCATGACTAATTAGTCTTAAATTTACTGTTGATAGGTTAGTGAATTTGATTTTCCAAACAACTTAATCTTGGCTTATTAGTTAGGTATATTTGGATAGAAAATAAAGGTTAAAACAAGCTCAAAATCCGAACCTTAGTTTTCAAAAGAAGAATGGCTCTAATTTGTTTAAAATCTTGAGTAAAAAATAGAAGAAAGCTGGTTCGAATATGCCCAAAACTTGAATCAGATAACAAAAGAAAGAAAAACTCAAATAAACTCAAAAACAGAGCTGAGGAAAAGAGAGGCCGTGCTTAGAACTTTCAGATCTTAAGCCTTCAACATTTTGATTTAGTTTTCTGCAAATAATTATCTATGTGCAACTTGTTTTTTATGCCATAGATCAGCAACAAGTTAGACTGTTCAATCCTGACTTGTATGCTTTTAAATTTCTGTTTTAGAAGTTAGAGAATAAAAATCTGTCAGATTGTTTAATCCTAACAGATAGTAGATTAGGTAGAGAAGCTTATGAATTCAAATGTTTAATCTGAGTTCATGGAGAAATAAGAAATAGACTTAGATTAGTTTTTTTCTTTCAAAAGAAAAAATGTTTGTAAAAAAGTTGGCCAATCCAAATGCACTCTGAAAGAAGAAATAATGTTAGATCAGTAGGATTGGGTAGGTAGAAAGCTTGGTTTGATAGTATTCCATTGTCTTTCATGGCTGCTTATATTTTCAAAGCAAAAGAAGATCATCCAAGTGAAGAAAGTTGCAGCCCAGTGGATGAGGCACTGATCAGCCCCCTAGAGAATACAAGTCTGAAGTTCTTGATGCCTTCAAGAAGGCACCATCCCCATGTGGAGTGACTGTTAGCCACCTATAAAATTTGTCATATCAAATGGTGGCTAAATCATTTTTGAAGCCTTCAAGAAACAAATTTTATTGCTAAAAATTGTTAGTTCTTGAAGTCTTGTGAAGATATCTTATCCTTTGATTAATCTTCACTACTGTTTCCCTCTCAATTATGAAAATCTGTTGTTTCCCTGAAGAAATACTACATCAAAAATTCCATTTTTTCCTCATTTTACCCCTCCTTTCACTCATTATTAACCTTCACTTTTATCCCCTTTTTCCCCATGAAATTCCTCTATTTTTATTATTTCCCTTCTTCCCTTCATAAATCTCCTTTTATAAGGTTTAAAAATCCTTTTTAAACCTTATTGAAACCCTCAAAATCCTTTGAAAATTCTTGAGAATTCATAAAAAACAGTCTTTTAAACTATAGGCCTAAGCCCCTTTGGGCTAAGCCCTAAACCACTTCCCCATCATGTGACTTGGTGCTAGAACCAAGCGCAAAGGTCGAAGGCGCTTATCGTAATCAGGTCATTCGTTGAAACACATTTATTTGTTACGTTAAAACCTCTGATTCCGATTGGCCCCTTGTTTATAAACCCCCGATCCCTTCATCCTTTCGCTTAACCCAAAGCCCTGCAATCGGGTGCTAAACCTCATATAAAACCCCTCCCCAATACAAAATATCCTTTGTATTTCATAAAAAACATGATTTTATTATGTTTTAAGGGGTTCTACCAATTCATGGTCTAAACCATCCCCGACCGTTGATATTAAACCAATCAACGATCGGAAAAATCTCGCATCGGAGATTTCATTGGTCATGTTATAATATTTTATTGCCCTCTCCCGATTGGAAAATCTCCCGATGAATTCACAGCCGTTGATCTCCCCTACCAGACCCAGATCCGATGGCCCACATTGTTCTTCCCCAAAGCCTATCCTTCCGCCTTTGGCATTCTTAAATAAATCTTCATCATTGATCTGATCCTCAAATCAACGACCCTCGTTCAATCGCATTGGAGATTTCTAGTGCACCTTTCCTCTCTCCTCCTCCGATTGCAAACCTTATGTTTGCATCTGGGCCATCCATGCACCCAGATCTGATGGTCCAGATCGATCCTTGCAACCTTTGTTAAAATTCATGAAGTCCCGCTTTATAAAGTTTTTTGGGGAAATCTCCGCCGTTGATATCTGCAAATCAACAGCTCGCATTGGCCCTTTCTCCGCCCGACCCTGCCTCATATATTATTTCACTAGCGCCAAGATTGGATCTAGGCCATCCATATTGAAGATCCAACGGCCCAGATTCATCCCGACAGGCCCAAATCCTTTGGGTCCTACCTTCATCCAGATCGAATCTTAGCCATTCATTCCCTGATCTGATGACTCAGATTGAAACCACCTTTCCCCGCCCCCACCTCATTCCTTCTGCGCATCTTGTCATATCACGCTCCAATTTCCACCGTTGGATCTACCCACATGTGATCCAGTGGCCAAGGACCCATATCACGTGATTTGAATCCTGAAAGATAATTTTTCAAAGTTACATGATATGGGCGATTTCTAAAGAACACGTGTCAGGCTGTAATGCATATCGCGTTCGAAAAGTTAAAACCGCCTTCCCTCCTTTTTTCTGCGCGAAACTAGCTATTTCTCCAGCCTAAACCGCCTTTCCCATTCCCATTTGATTTTCCCGAAATGGATCTCCGTCGTTGATCTCTGCAGATCAATGACTCGCATTCAATCTTGCTTTTGAACTATCGCCCTCCGCCATCCTCCAAGGGGCTTCATAGATCAACCTCAGCCGTTGATCTCCATGGCCTATCTAATCCGACAGCCCAGAATCCCCCGAGAAACCCCAAATTTCATCCATGCATTTCTCGCTGCCGATTAAGGTTTTTTCCCATTTTGCTTATATTTTCCGCCATTTCATTATAAATTTACCCCTCCACTTTATATATTTACGATTGATCTCGACTGTTGATCAACACAGATCAATGACCCAGACTTAATCTCTTGCATCATTCATCCAACCGAATCTCCCTTTTAACCTCTGAGGTAATCTCCGCCATTGGATGCTTTCATCCAACGACCGCGACCTAACCTCAACCTCTAAAGCAGTCTAAACCCAAAATACGTAGGATTTTCTTAATATTTATTTGTTTTTGCAGGTTTTTGTAGGTTTTTCAAATGTTTTAAAGGAAAAATGAAAGCCGAGGATGACAATCCTCCAGGCCTTAATTCATCAAAGAATATCCATCTGCAGGGTTCAACACCATGTTTTATCAGTGCCTCATGAGCACTAGCACCGTTATAAAGCCCTTGTAATGCCTACACATCAACAAGACATAGTAAAGCTTAAATAAATAGAGAGTATCAATGTTAAAGATCCAGTCATAGAATTAAAAATGGTTTACACAGTTTGGAGGGATTACGGCTAAAATAGACAATTAAAAGCCTAATCCACTCAATTAAACATAGTTTGAAGAAGAAAAGACAAAATTTAGGCATGATTATGCCTAATACACAGAATTAAAGCAAATTAACAGTGTTTAAAGAAAAACAATAGTATCTAATAGACTGAGAAGCCTCCACTGCCACATCAGAGGCTAATTGAATCCTCTCAGATACCAAATGCCACCTGTAGCCTCAAAGCATTCAAAGAGGCTGAGTTATGACTAGAATAGAAGATATTTGCCTCAATTTAGTTGAACAGTTATTCCAAGCTGAAGAGAATTATTGCAAAATATCATTAGAGTTATTACAAAGATGACACAGAGCCTTAAAGTCAACAAAATATTCCCAACGATCTTAATACTTAATGTAAAACAATTAATACAGAGGAATATCTGAAATCTTCTCCATTGAGCCCCTCAAAGGGCGAGAAGCATTAAACTGTATTAATTGAACTTAGAAGATCTTTTATCCTATTCCACCTCCTCATTTCTTCTATAAGTTGCTGTAAGCTCTGTTTGTAATTGAAGATACCTAAGTGGAGATGAAAAGTTTGAAGCTGTAGAGAACCATCGGACTTGAAGATTGTAACTGGTTTGAAGTATCAAATACAAGCTAATTTATGGGATCCTGGTCTATGTCAACGGTGATGTTTTTCTTATTGTAAATTGTTATTTTATTTCTGTTTCCACTCTATCCATCTTCTCTGATAAGGAAGAATGATTATATAGTTAGGATTTATTGTCAAAGGTACCCTGCTCTTACTGATAAGCTTTATCTACATGTTTTCTTCCAAATTGTGTATTTAAGAATGATTCAATACATTCCAAGCAGTTAGTAATGTTGGCGTTCCCTCGTCCTACTGTTTACTCTAAACATTGTTCTTGAATGTAATTTCAGTTTCTACCAAGTAAAGTTGAACTAGGGAAGTCTATGGTGAGCCCTGTCCTCTAGTTTTATCTCCAAAGGTTGTCTGAAAGTTTCCCTAAGAGTATGTTGAAAGCAGGCTAGGTTCAAAGTCCTTGCCTGATCTTAGACTATTCTTTGTTATCTTATGTGTTTGTCTTGAAAGTTTACTAAGTAAAGCAGAGCTAGGGAAGTCTATGGTGAGCCCTGTCCCCTAGTTTCTTCTCCAACAATTGCTTTGAAAAGTTTTCGTTAGAATATGCTGAAAGTATGGTAGGTTCAAAGTCCTTACTTGATCTTAAGCTGCTATTTTTTGTGTTTTAAATGTTTTCTTTTGAAAGTGCATCAAATACTGGCTAGTTTAGAAGTACTTACCAAATCTTAGATTAATTTTATGTCTTTCTTAAGTGTATGCCAAAAGCAGGATAGTTTCAAAGTACTTAGTTGATCTTAGGCTTCTCTTTGTTCTTAATTTGTTTAATTCCCATTCTTATTGTTTCATTTCATTCCATAAAATCAACTTTAAAGAGATCCTTAGACATAGATGACTTTCCCCGTGGGCCACTCTTGAACCTTGTTATTTAAATTAAATCCTACTATGACTCCATAGCCCAATGGATTGGAGTTGTTTCTTGCCTATATTTTTAGCTGAATCAATTTTCATTTTCATTCATCTTCACCCTTCATTCAGACTTCCTTCACCTTCACATATCTTTGCCCAACCAAAACAAACAAAAAACCCTTGTTCTTCATAACTAGCCTAATATCACATTCAAAAGCCTTAAAGATAAATCAATCTTTGCACTTATAGAGAGATCCCTCTCTGGATTCAGGAGGGCTAGATCCTAGAATCCTAAAGTGGTTCAAGTGTTCTCCCTGCAGCTTCGGTCTCACCAATCAGCGGAAATTACAGGGAGCTAACAGTGGGAAAATAAATTATTATTATTATTATTATTAAAAAATTAATATATTAAATTAATCATATATACATTTTAGAAAACATGTAATAATATTCTTAACAATGGAGATTCACCTCCATTTTATCATGGAAATTCTCAACTTATAAATAGATTTGGTTACAATACCATTGGCCAATACCATGGATTATGAATATGAGATTCCCACTATGGCACATGTTGACATAGTATTTTTTAATTAATTAATTTCATATAAACAAATTAAAAAGGAATAATTAACTTGATATAAATAGTAACCCTTTCACTATGAATATACTATGAAAGTTGTGGCATATTCCATGGAGATTCTAAAATAAATATTCCTATCAACGTAGTTATTTGTGATTTTTATTTTTTCTTTAAAAGATAAATAAATAAATGCCTTATAAACTATGAAGAATATATGTGTGTGTGTGTGTGTTTGTGTTTCTATATATAGTATTTTATAGAGTATCATTGTGCCAAAATTGTTACATATAATAATTATAAAAATAAATATTTTTTCCTACTCAAGTCTATCTTGCATAAAAGCTTTCTTGGTTTACAGAAAAGCTAGACTTTGTATAAAAAAATAGAACATGCTGAAAATAATGAGATATGTGAAGTATGGAGTGTAACCTTTTGTATTTTGTTAAGAATTTATGACGAAGGAAGTTTAAACTTGCAATTATCAATCCTAATGAGATAGGAAATATAGAAATATAGAAGTAGTGATGCAACTTTTGAAGGTGCATGTAGGGGACTCAAAATATTTGATTTGATATGGTAGTTTCATTCATAAATAGTTTTAGACATGATTAGTAAGAAAGAATGGTTTTAAACCTAAGGGTGCAATCTATGGGTTAATCAATTATGTTTATCCAAGATCACACTATTGAGATAAATGGCAAAGGGAAACTCCATTAATATTAAACAATAGAAAAGTACAAGATATAAGAGGTGTTACATATTCTAGATTTGAAGAACTCTTATTACCTTTCTGATAAGGATAAATTACCCAACAACTATTACTAAAGTTTTTCTTGAGTATGAGGTCCCAATTAGACCTCACAACATTTGGAGTAAGAGACCCATCTAGATTCTAGCCCAATAGAAATTTTTTGTTTTAATAATGCTATGAGATATGGATTATCATCACAACAAGGGGATGCCATTTCTAACCTAAAACTAACTAAATGAAAAAAATCAACTAAATTGGGATTAATAACAATCCAATGAAGATAGAAATTAAGCAGTGATGATTTGACAAACGCATAGATGCAGAGTCGAGGAAATTTTTAGCTCATATCTAGGAAAATAATGAATTTTTAACTTACAAGAAAGTATCCAAAATAGTAATTATTATGATCTATTAAGTGCACATTATTCAAAGTTTCAAAAATGAAATGATCAAAGGTGCCATAAGAGACTACCTATCCCATAGATTAGTATGCGACCTAGCAATAAACATCTCAAAAATATACATGTAACTTGAACATGTTTAATAAGATTCCAAAAAGAAAGGCATGATGCATGTGGAAATAAAGCTTCAATAATGGCCTTTACGGCTTATTCATATTGTAGCAGTTAATGCATAAGTGTCGACTACCTATCCTTCTTCTATAGGAAAAGGAAGAGATTTAAAAAATTTAAAACCCATCATACCGAGAGTTTTACGATATTTATGGATTGAGTTAGTAGATGTACACTGTGACTCTAAAGCTTCTTTGAATTCACTTACAAATATTCAACACCTCAAAATTTATAAATATAATAAATAAAATGATTAAAAACCCTGTGAGATGAGGTTGGTAGCTTTTACAAATTTATTGGATCTTCAATTGGGAGAACCATGATGTATTGAAGATAAGCCACCCATACTTCATAGTATGATGGATTAATATTCAACAAAATGGGAAATAATCTCTCCACAAATGTATGATGCTTTGTTATGTTCTAGGAGACAATTGGCTTATCTTTATTTAGTGAAACTAGGAAGGATTTGAGGATCCTCTTTTACTTATTAGGGTTAGCGAGGTGTTGCTTTAGGCTATCCTTAGTGAATTTGTTGGTGAAGACACTAAAATATAGTTATTTTTCATTTAGCAACTCCTCTAACTATTTTCTTTCTTTCTCACTTTTCTTTGCCTCTCCCTAGGACCAAATTAATGGAATTCTATTCATTGTGATTATTATTTCAACCAAGGGATAGTGATAGTAATATTGTGCAGCTAACCTAACTATATCATTTTCTAGTTTCTTTTGTCTCTATATTACTTGAACGATAACAATAGATTCATATGCCAATTATCGAGTGCTAATTATAGAAATGTTTAATGTGACATCAGAATATTATTTGGGCCACTACTCTAGTTGGTTGACAACATTCATGACTCCTTGTATTTGGATTCCTTGATCCTAGCTAGGATATATTTGTAGGACTAGATATTTGTAGGATGCTTAGCTACTATGATTTCTAATTATTTCATGAGTAGGTGGCCTCATATGATTTCTAGAGCTATTGATGATACTAATTTGATCTCCATTATAGCTGAATTTAGTAGAGCTTCCAACTGTAATTCCTTTTGCTTAGTGTAGAGAGCTTCTTCTTTAGCTTTGGCTTCTACTTACTCTAGAAATTTTTTCTATTCCTCATCTTTCCTTTTTATTTCCTTTCCCAATATTTTTTCTTCCTTAGCTCTTCTTCTTCGCTCCCTCTCTCCAATTTTCTTCTTCCTCTTACCTTTTATGTTCAATCTCTTGATCTACTTTAGTATCTTTTTTATGATATATCAAATGTATTTTCATGGGTTGATGATTTTATATTTTCCTGAAAATTTTACACTTTTACTTGGGTAGGATCATAACCTATTCTTGAGAGGGATTTTGTCAAACTAATAATTATTCTATATATTTTCCTCTACCTAGGTGTCTAAATAATATTCCCACCTGTATTGCATTATCTATAATGACCATTCACTACGGATCATGGTTCATACCTATGGAACATCAAGTACCCAAACAAAAAGGGTGTGGGAGCCACAAAATATCCCTTGTCCCTCTTGACACTCTTCAGTTCATATGCTCTCAAGTGGAAGGGCATGTCTCACCATGGATGCTTCTTGTTCCTTGAGAGAGCTCCACCAATTCCTACATAAAACTAATAAGCTATTTCTTGGAATACTAAGCCTATAAATTACAAATGTGGGTAGTATGTGGGGAGGTTTTTTTGATACAAATAATTTGATGTAAGTGCCATCTAGATTGATGCAACTTTTTTTGCATAAATCAGAATATTGCGTGTAATAGGGTGTGTGTTTCCTTAAAATGGAATCCTCATCTCAATTTCCTTCACTAAAACCATTTAAGATCAACTATCAATATATATAAAGAGAGAGTCGAACAATAAACAAATATACTTGCATCAAATACAACAAGAAATTTTAGATTCAAACCATTTTTCCCAAATATTACAATTGTGGACCTCTCAGCTCTTTCCCTTTACATAAACTCTCACACCATTTCTCTCTATCTCACTCTATCCTATTCCATTCTCTATGTATCTCCATCCTCACACAAAGCTTCACATTTATACATAATAATGGATTAATTCCAATCCATGATTTCCTCCACAAGTATCTCAACCAAACTCTAAAATAGGTTTATCCCCTTTTTGACTCAACTAAGTTCCATTTAAGGAATTTCTAATCCCTGAAATATCTATCCAACTCAATTCCACTGATATTATCAATTAATTAAGAGAATATTTACAATAACCCTCACACTCAAATTTTCCTCTCATTTTAAATAAAAATGTGCATAATTTATAAATTAATTAAAGCAAACATCACCCCCATAAATCACACAAAATAAATAATGAAATTTTTGCTCGATGCTCCTGCATCAGACTCCCCATGCAGAGAAGTTTCCATAGACTCTTGTCTATGAAGTCTATCGCTTTTCTGTAATAATGCGACAACCACAAGTCTCCATGACTTTCTCCCTCCAGGATTCCAAACTCTGTTTTGTCGCTGGTCTTTTAAAGTATCAACTCCATTTTGTAAATTTGCACATAATTTCCAGAATAGTACTTCCAGAATGCTATTGAATGTAACTCTCGATTTTCCATACCACATCATCTTTATTTCGAAAATTACAGACTTGTGTAGAATCACTGATACCCATTCTTCTAGTCTCCAAACTCTGAAAGAGTCTCGAACTAGCTGTACATCAACATCACTCATTCTATCAACCATATTCCACCGGCCTCTCCAACAAATTCTTTCGCCAATTCCTCGTAGTAATTCCTCTTTGTCTAATTCTTCTGTCTCCAATTGCGCTGAACACTCAACTTTCTGAAATGAATAATAATCAAGAATTTCTCCTTGATCACAACTATAGTCATTGATTTCTCCTATAGTAAAAAATTTATCATCTGGTGTTGTACTTGCATTCATCAACAAACTATTAGTTTTAAAAATGCAAGACCTTTCGGCCTCTTTTGATGCTTCAAGCACCCATCTCCCACCATATACTTTCTGTATTTCAGCAGATCCTAATTTGAATTGTTGGCTTTCATCTTTATCTCTCTGGTTCAATACTTCTGTTTTCTTTCTGTCTCTAAGGACATAAATTTCTTGCTGCTCCTGATCTTTCATCTCATCTCCAAATACTTTTTGCTCAATTTCTCTGATTTCAACATTATATTTGTTAATGTTGCCTTTTGTACCTACAACCATATTATTATTTGAAACGTTAAAACATTCACTCAACTCTATAAATGTTAGAAACATTTCATCCCTATCATGCACGGTAACTGCAATCTCTTCTGTATAAAGTTATGCAAGCTTCATCTCTCCTTCAGGTTTTTTGAGCCATCATTCGAAGAACTCTATTTCCATGTGAAATATTTCCAGAATTTCATCACAACCTTCAGTCCTAGTTTAATTCTTCTTCTGGAAATCTTCCTGATTTATCTTCTTTTCTGTATCATCACATTGCAAAATTCTGTCATCAATTTCATTAAACAAATTCATTTGTTTACCTCCTTGGAATATCACTTCGGAATTTTCATTATGCTTTTGCTCCATAATAGCTTCAACTGGTTTTCTTACACCAAACAAGAACTCATCTATGAATTCTTTCTGCTGCAACAAATCAGTACCTTCCTCCTCTGAAAGGCATTATCCATCATTCTTCACCTAAAGAACTTTATTTATCTCTGTGACAGTTCCACCAGACTGTCTATCATTTTCTGCCATCTTGCAAACATACGCAAACTATGAGTTTTAAAAGTACAAGGCTTCATAGCCTCATTTGCTTCTCTTGTCAACATATCTTCAAATTATTCTGAACTATTCCAATAATCCATGAGATATTTCTCATTGATCTCTTCACCCAGAATTTCGCCCTATTCTGGGCCACAAATGGAAACTTCCATTTTCAACTCAGCCTCTCTGATTTCTTCACATCTCAATTGCACACTCATCATCTGCTCGAGCTTCCTCAACTCCTCTATCAACTATATCTTTACCTTCTATTCCCTTTTTGCGTGTAGTCCCTTCCATTTCACTTTCTTCCTCATGGTACAACCATGTCTCTGGTATTTCTTATTTCTCTGCAACAATTCCATCAAGAACTCAAGGTGAAATGCTATCTAAGCTTCCCCCCTCTCATAATCTTCATCAGTCAACTGCTTACATATGCCATTTGCCTTGGAATTTTCCTTCTTCTTTGTTCGGTTGAGGTCTTTCTCAGAACCTCTAAAATGGATATCAACAGTCATCTTCTCCTCCTTTGCGAACTTCATCTCTTCACGTGTGGATTTCATTCAATCCACTTTTCAGCAAGCCTTCATACTTGCCATCCAACAATACAAGCTCTCTTCCTGTGCTTGACCTATTGTGGTTCTCTGCCTTGGAATCATTTTTGACAACTCTCTTGCTCCTCTTTGCTGCAAACAAAAAATTAAATAATGCTTGCATTACAATGACCAAATCTTTGGGTGTTGGGCTCCATTGATCATGCACCCAATTACATTCAAACCTTTGACTTGACTTACAACTCTTTCACTCCAAACTTGACATCAAATTTTCATCTTGGATATAAAAATTCACCCTCTTGTACAATAAATCAATGGTTTAACTCGACTCAAGCTATCCAAATTTTCATTTTACCTTAACATATGATTTGAATTCAAAGCTTGACCCAATAATTTCAATAGTGGATATTTTGACTCTAACTCAAGTTATGCAATATAACAATGAACATCCACCCTTAACGCATTTTCATGATGTAAAATCTCCCTGTTACCAATTCTGTCTCATACTCCATTCTTATGAAAATATCATAAGTCACTAATTATTTCATCCCCCATTATCACTTCACATGATACTTAAGCCTTTAAATCAAAATGCAATCCACTTTTCCCAATATTAATTTTATGATGAAAATAAAATAAATCATTTAATTTTCAACATTTAAAATGCCTTTTCGAAATGAATTTTCATACCTTATGCTCCTTTCAATGATTTCATTCTTCTGTGTCCTTCTTATCACTGTGAATATTCACATGCCCTTCATACCATAACCTCTTCAACACGTTCATCTTCTTAGCGCAAATAGTTTTCTTGCACTTCCATGAAACTCCTTCTTTGCAGTGACGGTTCTCATGTAACACCGTCTCTCTTCAATGCACAAAAAAAATTACTTTATAGGAATTTTCCAAAACTTCCTTTTAATATGCTGACATCAACACATTTCTTTGGCAACAACAAACACCACCACACTCAAACCATATTTTCACATCAATTTCTTAGATGTATTCCTTAAACTTTGGATTGATTTTACTCTTTCATAAAATTTACAAAACAAAAAATTAACTTCTCAAATGTGGCAAGGGAAATTTAATCATCCAAATTTTAAAAATACTGATAAGGTTGTCCACAATTTTTTTTTTTCTTCCAGATCAATCAATAAACAAGGTTTTATAAACCGCACACCAACATCCCACAAAACTTGTGCTTGTATTGGTGTTGCACTCGTTTCAACGTTCCACGTTGGCCCATTATCAGCTACCAGCATTTGTAGTCACAACACTTGCTCTTGAATGCTACCAAAATATCTCACTCAACAAGGTCAAAACACTTCTTCAATAGTTTATTTTTCTTCATCATTTGCAGGTATTGTGAACATATCACTTTAAAAAACTCACAGAAAGCAAAACACAATTCGCAGTCAACAATATCGTTTCTCCTTGTTCGATTTAGCACTCAACCTCAATAATCGATTGCAATTTCACACCTAGTGAAACTATGCATATCTTGATAAATGGATACAAATGTGTGAAACAGATATCAGGGAAAATTTTAAGAACCCCCCTAAATTTATATATATAAAAAATAGGCAAATCCCCATGATACATAGGAAAAATGGAAGGCAATTTTATTAATAATATAATATGTATATATAATTTTTTGGCGAATATCTCACGAGATTATATTATCTTGTAAAATCATGGCGAATCACCAGTACAAATGGCGAATCACTACTACAAAATGGTGAATCGTTGTCTAGTGGAGTTCGGAGTGTTGGTTCCAATGAAGATATGGTAGTTGAACCAGGAGTAGAAGGAAGAGAACCACCGAGACCAAGCATGACACATGGTGACTAGTGAGGGAAGTAGTTCTCGTGTAGTTTGGAAAACGCGTTCTTCTAGTTCTGCTTATGTTTATCTATATCAAAAGCCTGGCTTATTGTTGATAGCTTAGCCATGGATCTATTCTTTGTTGCTTCTTGTTTGATTTACTCTTTATTGTGCTTATGTACGATCCATCTTCTTAGGTTGAGTCATGAGTGTTATCTTATTTCATGGAGGGAGGAAGCTAATCTTAAATCGATTCTAGGGGAATTGCCACAAATGGGAGGGGAATGAATTCCCCAGAGATTGTACGGGTGCTTCTTCACCTAAAATTTGCTTCTTTGGGCATATTTATTTTGGAGATGATCATAAAAACAAGGTACATAAATTCACAGTTCCAACAACAAATAAATGAACTACAACAACAAATTAACAACATAAAAAATGTTCACAAAAGAGATATTGAAGATATTAATAAAAAAATTGTCGACTGAAGTTGATACAAATTTTCATTTGAGAAGTCATAATAAATCTATACCGATGGAAATAAAGAAGATAGAGAAAGAGAGAAGGCACAACAAAGATCCAAAAACAAGGATAAGAGCATTGACACCTACACAATTGATGTGGAAAAACCTAATGTTGTTATCAATGAAGTTGTACTAGTGAAAGAGCTTACAAAAGTTGAAACTCAAGTACATATTCTTGGAATAAATAATTATTATTTAATATGGATTACTTTATATAGTTCATGATGTTCTTGTGAAGTGAATTGTTATGTTCACTTCCCCAACAATCTCATAGCAGAAACAGAAGTAGTTCTAAACATAATACAAATTACACTTAACAACTCAAGAACTAAGAGAAACAAAAGTAACATCGAACAAAACCAATTGAACCCTCTACATTGTTAGTTGAATACATCTCTCTAGGCTCATTAAGGTGATTATATAATATTATAGGTGAAATTGTGATCTAGCATTTGTAATCTATCAATATAAAAGGGGCTCTACACCTTTATGAAAAATGTGTAAAGGATCTAGGAGTCTTGCTCTAGAGGCAAGCATTTGCCTTATCTACATCTACATACTTGGGCTTCTACAGATTTAGATCTCTTATGATCACACTTCTTTATTAACATTGGTTCTGCATTCTAGTTCCCTAGTCAAAAGATGGGCATACACAATATTGGACCATTCCTTTCAAATTGTCCCAAGCTCATTGTGTCATCTATTATTGAAAATGTAATTATAGGAACTCTTGAACAAGGTTATCTTGCAACAAGGTGAAGAACACTTTTAAAGAGGGAGTTTTAGAGTTTGCATACCTTGATGCTCTGACAATGTTCATGTGAAAAATAGAAGCACACTAGCAATAGCAACAATTTAGATTCTGCTAGAAATGAGGAGGTGCAACAATGTTAGAGAATGGTGGGTTGTTGATGAAATCTTCCTTGAACAAGGAATGCAAACTTTGAAGATTCTAAAGATATTTTAGAGTATAGAAGGGAGTAGTGGTCTAAGGTTATATTTCTTTAGGTTCACAGATGGCCAATGTGATGATGTTTCCCTTAGCAGATAGGGGGTTCAAGGTTTTGTAATAGTATATTGCCTTGGTGGAGAACACTTGTAAAGTGGGAGTTTTCGAGTTTTCTTACCTTGTTTCTCTGACAGTGTTCATGTTCAGCAACATAGGTGCACCAACAATAGCAACAATTTAGATTCTGTTAGAACAGAGGAGGTGAAACAATGTTATAGAAGAGGTGCAGTGAAGGGGAGAGTTGGCACATGCATACGTCAACATCAGTGTTCTACTGGTATAATTTTACAGACCTCAAAAAAATTCCTTACACCTCAGACCAATCAAGATTGGTTTCAGGACTGTGTCATCTCACAACTTAGATGTGTGTGAAGGATCACTGCAACTCAGTTTAGTGGATCTATAATATTCCTAGACTCGATCTGTGGAGGGATTCTACTAAAAATATGCAGTGACTTACTTCCAGACATAACTACTTAGCTCATCTTGGACATTAGAATTTGGTCTTTATCCTTTCGTGGCTCAAATATGTGGGAAATCTCAGTCTATACTCATATCTGGTCATGTGGAGAGGCAGTGGGAATTGACACTTGGGGAGTTTGGGAAAAACTATTTTATTGAACAGTTAAAGATCTCGAATCCTTGACAACTTGCTTGTAACGAAAGGTGATCCTGCTAAAAATTTTATGCATTATGAATTTCCATAAATAGGTGTCCCTAATGTTCTTATCCACCATGAAATTTAACTAACATACAAGGTACAATGGGGTTGAAAACAGATATAATAACAAGGTAATGCTCATAAATAAATCACGAGTTATGCTCCCACATTGAAAAACGATATATCATTCATTCACCAAGTGGATCATGTACCAAACATAATTATACCAATAAAAGTGTTTCTAGAGCATTCACATTCCATCTTCATAAGCAATGATCAATTTCAATGATTAGTTTAAATAGTGAATTTTATTTGACCAATTTACCATGAGTTCATTATGGATTAATGGAAATGCAAAATGTTCTAGTAGCATACCCAAGAACAACACTTTCAACCTCAATATTTAAGAGCTTATGTGGGAACAACATGTGGCAAGTATTACTGTGTGTCTTGTCTTAGCATTGTGGATCTAGGTAATTGTTTCTCACATGAAAATATGATATATTAAAATTGAGTTTGCCCTGTACTGGGTCAATATAAATTCATCTAGCCTAGGCATGGTTTTGTGTTCTTCCTGTTTTTCTGCTATATTTTTTCCTGATTAAAATTATTTTAGTCAAATTTGAAATAGGTCCACACCCAGCATTTTGGGACAAGTTACAACTTACTCCCACTCAATTTTGGTTTCTTTCTTCATCCTTCATCCACTCAGTTTATTGTTTCTTATTGCTGGCTCTAGATTTGCTACTTGATAACCAAGTCCTATGGTCATGTAAGAACTGTTGTTTCTTCTTTCCGATTTCTGGATCCTTTTTTCGTGATTCGTTATATAGACTCCATTCTATATTTTTGAATACTACTGAAGGTACATGAGAACCAACAATAATTCTAAATTGCAAAGTGCAGACCAAGCTATCAGAATTTGATGAAGAAGACTCCATTTGGCTCCATCCATAAGCAATATTGGATAGCATAGAGCATCAATTTCTCTAGTGCATGATCAAAAAAGTATTGACTCGATGGAAAGATATGCAACCAGAAGATGCCACATGAGAACCAACAATGATTCTACAATAATTTTCCTTTAAGACCATGTTGCTTTCGAAGGGGGAGGGCATGTTAGGGTCCTACCCCAACCCCATTAGAGACTTTATTAATATATAAAGCCACCTTCATTGAATAATGCCTATTAACTAGTTAGTTAATAGCATTGTAAAATAAAGGGGTTTTTTTAATTAATAAGGCCCAAATTAGTTAGTTGGCCCTCATTATAATTAAGTCCATAGGTAGTTAACTTTAACCCATGGATAGCTATATATTGAGTAGAAGGTTATGTAATTCTTTTTCAAGGATTGTTATTGTATTTGAAACATTGTTTTAGGAGGTCACCCCTTGAAGAGGCAAGTGAACATAGCTCTCTATTTTTTTAATTAACAAGAGATATTTCTCAGGATATATCTATTTTTTACACTACATTTTATGTGAATGCTTTGAAATTTTCAGGTTAAACACATTGCCTAAGTCCTCTGTTCAAATCTATTTGATATCTAATTAATCGAAAGCATATACTTATAGTGTTGTTGTTGTTTAACTCAACTATGCTCACATCGAAGGTTGATATTTAGAACCTACGATGATGCCACAACATTGATAGTTAAAGGGGTTGGAAGGAATTGTCGAAGTCCAAACAAAGATAAATTAACCTAGTTTGGAAATTGATTCAAAATCTAGATTCAATAGTAAGCCTCCAGTTCACAACATTTTTCTCATATGAAATTTTGCAGGACATTAACAAAACTTTCAATTATTTCAAGAGGAATTCCTTACAAGTTCAATTTTCAATTTTCTCCTCATAAGATTTTATTATTTCTCCTGCATTGACTGTGTGAATGTTAAACAACATAGCATCATGATTGCAGTGACATAAACTTTTACAAGAATTGATTCCCCTTAGGTTAAATACAACACCTCTAAATTCCAGAGTGCTATGTTGTCTTAGCAAAAAGAATAATTCTTAGATAGGGTGCAAAGAAATGGAATAAGCAGATGCTCGCTGCTTGGTTTTAGCAGCAATACCAGAAACCGCCATGAGAGTATTGTCGATATCTAAAATTCTAGAGCAGTTCGCATCTCTATCATCACAATATTGGAGATTCATTTGACAGACACCACGAAAAATGTCGTTCTTGGCAATCATGATAGGTGCCTCAGTCTTGATATTATAAAAACCAAATTTCATATGTCCAACTTTGAACTGTGGTTATATAGGATGCTTTCCTTCTCCTCCTTATCCAGTCCATGGAGTGAAATCCTGGATCCAAGAGCATACATTGCATCATCCATCTGTTCAGCCAGACTATCTAGCATAAAATATATTTTCTCTGTTTATGGGCATGCTCAGTCTCCAACTATGAATACATGAACCCTTTTCTTAATCTCAATCCAGCTGCATCCTGGATTATTTTTCAACCTGTTGTCTTTTAACATTGCTCTTACCTTGCTTACATTCTCCCACCTTCCAGCTACATCATATATGTTTGCAAGAAACACATAAATTCCAGCATTTTCAGGCTCTAACTTGAGAAGGTTTTTTGACACACGCTCTGCCAACTCTACATTGTAGTGAGCACTGCAAGCAGAAAGTAAAGTCCCTCATACCTCACTATCAAGTTCTATTGGCATATTTTTTATAATGTGCTCCACCTCATCAAATCGGCCAGCACGACCAAGAATATCAACCATGCAAGCATAGTGCTCCAGCCTAGGTGTGAGAGAAAAATCTCCACTCATGCAATTGAAGTATCACCAACCCTCATCCACGAGACCTGCATGAGTGCATGCAGATAAAACCCCAACGAAAGTGATGTGATCTGGCTTCAAGCCTGCTTGTTGCATTTGAACAAAAATTCCAAGGGCATCCTTATATAGGCCATGCATTCCATACCCTGCAATCATTGTACTCCAATAGATGACATCTCGTCTAGTCATTTTCTCAAACAAATGCTTTGTAGCATCTATGTTCCCAAATTTGGCATACATGTCTACGAGGGTAGTCATCACAAAAACATATGCCTCAAGCCCATTTATAATTATCAAATTATGGATCCGGTTACCTTGTTGCAGAGCTAGTAGATCAGCACAAGCTGGGAGCACACTCAGCATCATGACTGAATTAGGTTTCATATCTACTAATTGCATTTGATGAAAAAGTACCAAAGCTTCTTTGGCATGCCCATTCTGCACATTCCCAACAATTATTACATTCCATGTGACTAAATCTCTTTGAGATAATAAATCGAATAATTGTTGTGCTATATTTACATATCCACATTTTGCATACATGGCTACAACAAAATTACTTATAGAAACACTTGACTCCAGTCCACTTCTAATTATGGTAATCATGGATCCATTTCCCTTGGTGCAAAGCAGGTAAATGACTGCATGCTGATAGTACATTCACCAAGGTAGCAAAGTGAGGTCGCACATCTTCCATTTGCATTTTATGGAAAAGCTCGAATTCTTGATCGGCACATCCATTGAAAGGGAAAATGAAGTTTGAGCTTGATGCCAGAAAAGTTGAATTGGATCAGCTGTTACTTGAGGAAAAAACAAAGCATAATACAATGGATAATTCTCTACAAGAAAGTTCAAAGTTAATGGAAATACATGAAGCAAAAAATCAAGCTGAGGCTGAGATCAAAGTTTTTCAGGTGAAGCTTGAATCATTAGAAAGTGAAAATACTGCCCTAAAATACAAGCTTCAATCACTCAGTAAGGAAATGGACTCAATAATTGATGAAAGGGACCTATGTAAGAAATCTGTAGAGGCAGCGAACAAGCAACATTCAGAAACTGTTAAAAAAACTGCTAAGTTGGAGGCTGAGTGCCAGAGACTGAGGGGTCTAGTGCGCAAAAGGTTACTAGGGCCTGCTTCGCTTGCTCAAATGAAACTTGAAGTAGAGACAGTTGGAAAGGAAGCTGGGGAAGTGAAATTTAGGAAGTCTCTTGGTAGGGGGGCCACTTCACCTATTTCTTCTACAGATTTTTCAAATGATAGTCACCAGGAACATGCTCAGAAAGAGATTGAATATCTTGCAGAACGCTTGTTAGCAATGGAGGAAAAATCCATGTTAAAAGACACTTTATTAAAGCGAGACAGTGAGCTTAAGGCTTCTAGATTTATGTGTGCTAGAACAGCTCAGCTGCCAAACTTTCCAGCTATTTAATATTTACCACCTGTTGGTAGAGACAGGTAGAGACAGGTATTCAATATTTAATATTTACCACTTATAAGTGCCGAAAAAATCATTGTTCACTTTGAGCAATTTCTTTTCTTATTTTTTACTCTGCATTGAAATTTTTCAGTATGCATTTTACCCTTTTGTTTCACTATTTGTTGAGTTACGAGAAGTGGATACCAGTAGCTATTGTCATCAGGTAATGCTTGAGGGACTTTGAGATTTGCTTTCAAACAAGGCTTCCTAGATGTTATGGATGCAATGTGCCAAGTAAGTGCTCAGGGAATGAATAATGATCAGCTTGCCATTGCGAACAAAATTGATGAGGGAATTGCATAAACTTATAGCCATTCAAACTTGGCTATAGAACTTCTCCGAGAGTGAAAAAAATCTTGGGATTAAGGCCAAATGCTAACCTATCTAGGCATAAAATTGTGTAATTGTACCCAAGAGTTTTTGTGTCTTGCAAATTTTTTACTTTTTAGTTGTATATTTGAATTTTGAACCAGAAAAATCTCGGATTCTTGACTTGTTGGTTAATATGCAGTCATAAACTGAGCGCAAGGAGGATTGAACCAGGATTGGGATAGATAAGCACATAGTATAAGAGAGTGACAACTACATGCAGGTCATAGTGACTAATGCCAGTATAGGATGACATTATACAAGTATATATATTATAATCTATTATTAACATAGGTTGTCATCAAACAAGTAGATTGAAAACTCGTTGAGCTGGAGTGTTTTATGCTGATTGGATTGACTATATATTGAATTGTGGAGATGCAGATTGACATTGTATTGTACTGTCTCGATGTAAGCATAAAGTTTGACTTAGAAGATTAGGTCAATGGCTTAACATAGCTTATAAAGTTTTGATCAAGAGCTGGGAGAGTGGATTTAGGGGTGATATTCTTTTGTTGGTATCATTAATAGTAATTAACTGTTGTAAATAATGGATTAAGTAAACATATATAAGACGAATGGGTCTGTACCATGAAGAGTTGAATTCGTTTGTGTGATAAAGAGATGATGTGAGAACAAAATGGAGATGGTATGAAGATGTTAGGTTATGAAAAATAGACTACAGGAAATAATGGTTAGATCTGTCAGAAGATTCTAAGTATTATGATTTATCTAATATGTGATTACTAGTACAGCAAGCACAAAGAATGTAAAACATGTACTGGTAATCACATATGATAGCTTTCTTCCTCTATAAATGTTTTTTATTCATTTCAATTTAGTAGTATACTGTATTTATAATATACACTACATAAAATTAATTTTAGTTATTGGATCTATTGCTGATGTAAACTCCTTAAATCTTTCAAACAACAAACTATCTAGTTCAATTCCAAGTAGTTTTGGTGCGCTGGAGCTTAGTTTTCTTGATATTTTAAATAACGAGTTAAGTGGGCCTGTGAATTGAAATGAATAAAAAACATTTATAGAGGAAGAAAGCTATCATCGTGATTACCAGTACATGTTTTACATTATTTGTGCTTGCTGTACTAGTAATCACATATTAGATAAATCATAATACTTAGAATCTTCTGACAGATCTAAGCTCCAGTGAGAATCTTCATCGAATGGGTCTGTACCATGAAGAGTTGAATTCGTTTGTGTGATAAAGATATGATGTGAGAAAAAAATGGAAATGGTATGAAGATGTCAGGTTATAAAAAATAGACTACAGGAAATAATGGTTAGATATGTCAGAAGATTCTAAGTATTATGATTTATCTAATATGTGATTACTAGTACAGTAAGCACAAAGAATGTAAAACATGTATTGGTAATCTATGGCATAACATGAGTTTGCATAGGATATTGGGGACAAGACTCTAGAGGAGGGCATTCATTGGGGTGAAGCCAGAGATAAGGTAGTTGAGAATCTCTGGTTTTCCAGTATACATTCATGTGCCTGCGAAGAAGAGGACAAGGCTAGACCCTTCAAGCGAGAAGGGGATATTTTTTGGATATAGAGAGATCTAAAAAGCTTACAAGATTTTTATACTAGTGCAGAGGAAGGCAATTGTGAGCATAGATGTTAAGTTCAAGGAGATCTTGTCATCTAGGAATTTTTATGAGTTGCTCCTTCAAGTTTTTTCACAAGACAGAGGTGGTTTGAGCAAACATTGAGGGATGCTGAGAAGCATGTTTAGGTCATAGGAGCACATTTAGGGAGAGAGGACATCTAAAGAAGTTTACGAGGTGTGTTTCATTGATGACTAACATCATTGATGAGGAAATAGAATAGGAAGTTTGGAGGATTGCAATGCTGAGGGAAGATGCATGGGACATTGTGTTGGGATTGAAGGGAAAGCCGATTCTAGGTGGTTCTTCGAGAAGTACCTTCCTTGCTAAGAGGGAGTATTGATGTTTGTAGCATTGGATAGGTACTTTTGCATAGGTCTATGTGCCTACTTGTGTGGAGGTTGTCCAAGGCCTTTAATCTTAGCAAAATTACTTTAATTAAAACAATTATTAAACTAATTGTCCTTTATAAGAAAAAGTGAGTTAATCTAATGAATTTCAACCACTAATATCAAGTGAAGTTGAGATCTAACCTCAACTGTCAATCACTTTGGAGATTAGGGTTGTGGATTTAGTCAATAACTCAAGCTTATAAAAGCAAGGTTAGATGAAGGGGAGACATAAGAGGGATGCTGAAAGAAGTTCAGGTCCTAGGAGCACATTTAGGGAGAGCGGGCATCTAAAGAAGTTTATGAGGTATGTTTCATTGATGACTAACATCATTGATGAGGCAATAGACTAGGAAGTTTGGAGGATTGCCATGGTGAGGGAAGATGCGCGGGACACTGTGTTGGGATTAAAGGGAAAGTCGATTATAGGTGGCTCTTCGAGAAGTACCTTCCTCGCTAAGAGGGAGTATTGATGTTTGTAGCATTGGATAGGTACTTCTGCATAGGTCTATGTGCCTAGGTGTGTGCAGGTCGTCCAAGGCCTTTAATCGTAGCAAAATTACTTTAATTAAAACAATTATTAAACTAATTGACTTTTATAAGAAAAAGTGAGTTGATCTAATGAATTTAAACCATTGATCTCAAGTGATATTGAGATCTATCATCAACCGTCAATAACTTTGGAGATTAGGGTTGTGGATTTGGTCAATAACTCAAGCTTATAGAAGCAAGGTTTCATGGAGAGACATAAGAGAGTGAACACAAGAGACATTGTGTGTTTGAGACATGAAGGATAGTGACTCAATTAGATCTCAGCGAGGGTGAAGGACTTTCATCTAGAGGTCAAGTCCAAGGGAGGAGAGTGCAAGTTGGTCACAGCAAAGGGGAGGAAACCTAACAGCCAGAAATCGAAGGACAGATTTCTGGGTTATGTTGCAGGAAACATGCCCTTCATAGAGGATATAAATACTATCATAGGATCTGAGTGTATCCCTTGGCAAATTCAAATCACTGTATTTAATAAAATTTAAAAATTTTTATTTTTGGTTCTTGCAACTCTACCTTTGTTTTTTTACATGTTTTGTAGCAAAATTGATCCAGAGGAACTTGTGAAGAAGATACACACCCACTCTATAGTAGTGACACTTTTATTGAAACTACTAATAGAAGAGGTGGCACCACTATGGCAAATATGGAGACTAGGGCATTTGGCTAAGTGTGGAATTGTCTCCAAATTTGTAAGTCAGTCACCCATGTTGATTTTTTATAATTATTGCAGATGTGTATTTTGCCTTGGATGAGAGGCAGAGGCAGAGTAGAGACATGATTCTCTATTTGTGGATAGAGGTGGATGTACTGTACTTAGATCTAACATGGCAAACAAATATCCGACACCTAGAATTTGTAGACTAGACTTAGGAGGATTTTAAGATGGTTAGATGCCTGAAAGTGTTGAGGCGGAGGATACATATTGTTACAGACATATGGGGATACCATTCTCTGCAGAAAATGAATTTTGAAGATCCCCGACCTGTGTTACTTGTTAGGGCACAAATCAAAGCCTGTGAAGTGAAGGAAAATTTGACATACATATTTATAACTCCTAGTGAATATTTATGGAAATCAAAAACCTTCCATTAAGAGTGATAATCAAAACCTGAAAGAAAATGCTTTGTCAAAAAAATATGTTTGGAGTCTGATTTTGTGATTGCTATTTGGATGCCAAATATTTGTAGGCGGTGGATATGTTGATGTGTAAGAGCAAGCACATAATTTTTCTTGAAAAGTAACAAGTGTCTCCCTTAGGGAAGTGAAGAAAAAATCCATGATACCTGATGATGTTAAATGTTGAAGAGGGCGTTGTTGGTGATGAAAAGGTGTCGACTACCTATTTAATTGCAATCACTGTGATTACCAGTACAGCAAGCACAAAGAATGTAAAACATACATCGCTAATAACCTTTATCAGTTTCTGTCCAAAGGTCTCTGCGGAATTTGTCGACTTCATGCCTTCGTCTTCTGTCTCTGCAACTTCTGTACATGCAAGCAGACAGACCATAAGGAAAACCATGAACCAATAGAGGAAAAAATAAAACCCCTTACAGCAAAGCAAAATCAATGCAGACTACCCACCTCGAGAATGCCCTTACAGTGGAAGGGATCTTCACAGCCAGTCGTGTTTCAAATTTAAGATCATGCACCGATACATAGAATAACTTTGGCAGAAATAGCGTGAGGATGAAGAGGCATGCGGAGGTCCTTTGGATCCAGGAAAAGGATGCCCAACAAAGAAAATCCTTAATTGGTCACTGCGCAGATCTATGACTGAAACGGACCAGAGAGAGATGGACCAGAGAGAGTTGGCCTCACTCAGCCAGCAAGAACTTGAAAATCTGTGTGCACAAAGCCCAGCCACCTCTCTGAACCACTGAAAACTGAAAAAATGGGGCGAATGGCAAAGAAATCTGGAAAATCGGGGGTGAATGCCAAGGAAACCTGGAAAATCGGGGCGAATTTCATGTTTCCAGTTGTGTGCGCTTTTTTTTTTGTGGGCTAATGTTATATAATTAATTATTTTTAAAATATTTTTTGGGCTAACTTTATTAAACTATAAAAAATGGGTTTATATAAAAAATTCGCCCTAATAAAATTTAAAATCCCTTAAAATTCGCCTTTGGGCTAAAATTCGCCCCTAAAATTATCCCTGATAGATATACGACATTGATTTCATTCTTAATCCGATTTCTCATACCAACAGTGCTCAAAACAAATTATGCAAACAATGTATCTGCCTTACCACTTAAAAGCTACATGAAAACCAATTATGGTTTTTGTAACTCTTTTCCACCATTTTGCTAGACACCAACTACTGGTCTTCATCTCTAGTTTCTACGCTTAGAATGCTGCACACAATTCCAGTCCACATGCTCCACAAATCTTCTCTTACATGCTTCCACAGATCTTCACACAACACCTACACAATTTCATGAACTCAACAACGCTTCACAAATCTCGAGTCTTCAATACTTGCAACACCCATAGAGCAAGTCTCCACGCTCGAGCCATATCTTCATCTGGTGCATATTCACATCTCCAAAACGAGATCTCTTGAACCAATGAATAAATTAATAATTTGAATGTAGTGAAAATCAAACTGAATCCTAAACATATGGAGTTCCTAGAATCTAACTCCAAACTTCACCGGAGCTTCGCTTCTATGTAGCACGTGCAATCCAATTCAGTGAACCTTCAACCTTCAAAAAAAGGGAAGGGAAAACAAAAGAAAAGAACAAATGATGTAGATGAAACAGATTGTTGTTAATGAAAAATATCCAGAGGCTTGAATTGAAGAAGCTGCATGAAGTTTTGCCATGCATTCACCCATATTTTTGTTGCGTACACATCGTTTTGACCACCATCCTTGGTCTCTATTGTAAGGTAGTACTGCACGCCTGTCACTACTTTCTCCTTGGCTGTTACCACTCTGGAAAATGAAATACTCACATTCTTTTTCTTGTTGTATTCATTGACACCAAAGCATCTGAGATTTTCAATGTTTTTATTGTGTTCCTCATCCAGTATGCTGGGGGTGCCCCCAAAATCCTCTGACACTATGCAGAGCCATGCTAGCAACAAGATCGTGACCGCCATTATTGTGCCTCTGGTGCCCATCTTCTTTGATGTTGGAAATCTCCATTAACGCAATTTTGAATGTCTTTATTATTTGAAGCAGCGTTCACAATCAAATCTATGCCCTCCACTTGCACTCTCTCAATTTGTTCTCACATTTTATAGGCTCTAGTGATATGCGTTCACACTGCTATTTACCATTTAAAACGGACTCAGTTCTCAGCATTCAGGTTTTACCTACACAATTTGATACCAAATTTGATGTAGAAAACACAATCGCACGTTAAATAATTAATGTAGCAGCAAATAGTGTTATACACAAAAACATCGAACTCTTCAAAATGATGGAGGTTACACACTCTACGCTTGTTCCACAGAGAATTTATACATTTTTCATTTCCCTTTCAATGCACAATTGTAACTCATCTTTCATCTGCGGCTGCACAGATTAATTAGATCTTTGGCTCTGATACCAAATGATGCAGCTTTTCTGCATAAATGAGAATACTACATGTAATAGGGTGTGTGTTTCCTTAACATGGAATCCTCATCTTAATTGTCTTCACTAAAACCATTTAAGATCAACTATCAATATATATAAAGAGAGAGCCGAACAATAAACAATATACTTACATCAAATACAACAAGGAATTTCAGATTCAAACCATTTTGCCCGAATATTACAATTGTGGGACTCTCAGCTCTTGTCCTTTACATAAAATCTCACACCATTTTTCTCTATCTCACTCTATCATATTCCATTCTCTTAGTCTCTCCATCCTCACACAAAGCTTCACATTTATACATAATTATGGATTAATTCCAATTCATGATTTACTCCACAAGTATCTCAACCAAACTCTAAAATAGGTTTATCCCCTTTTTGACTCAACTAAGTTACATTTAAGGAATTTCTAATCCCTGAAATATCTATCCAACTCAATTCCACTCGTATTCTCAATTAATTAAGAGAATATTTACAATAATCCTCACACTCACATTTTTCTCTCATTTTAAATAAAAATGTGCATAATTTATAAAATAATTAAAACAAACATCACCCCGTAGATCACACAAATAAATAATGAAATTTTTGCTCGATGCTCCTACATCATAGATACATCAACAGTTGGAAACTATTAATATTATTTGTATATTAATGGAGAAATAGTTACATTTTTGTAACGTAGCTCCTTAAGTTAGGATTAGTTCCTAGAACATAGGATTTTGTTTAGAACTCCCTCATTCTTTGAGATGTACTTATAGTTGTATCATTCCATTAATGAATGTAGAGTGTGTATTCTCCATTTGAGTGTAGTCTCTAGGTGCAGTACTCACCTGTGAGCTGCAACTTCTTTTCAGTTTAGTTTTTATCTTGGTATCAAAGCTCAGACTGGGTGAGCCTGATTTGCTTATAGAGAGCCCTAGTGGCTACAAAGCCTTCGTGGCTACAGTGTACACAAGAGCATTGTGCTCACGTGAGCTTCGTGCTCTCAGGTCTCGAATGGTTATTTGATCTCTAAGAAGAAGAGGGTTGGCACAATTTTTCTGCTAACAGGCATGCCAAAATGCTCAATTGGTGTGACTGTTAGGGCCATACCCGCACTAGCGCGCCGAAACAGGCGATTGGTGCGATTGTGCAAGCCATACCCATGCCAATTTGGTGACTCGCAATGATTTTATTTGGGCACAGATTTTTTGGCTCGGGAAAGTGCCAATCTCTCTGTGTGCAGGTTCTGCACATTGGATTTGCCCGATGGTGGTAGATCGGATTTTCCCGGTGGTGGTAAATCGAAGTTACCCAGTAGTGGCATATTGAAGTTGTGGATTTACCCAGTGGTGGTAGATCGGATTTTCTCAGTGGTGGTAGATCAAAGTTTCTTGATGGTGGCATATCAGATTTGCTTGGTGGTGGCAGACTGAAGTTGTGGATTTACCTAGTGGTGGTAGATCGAAGTTGCCCGGTGGTGGCAGATTGAAGTAGTGGATTTTCCCGATGGTGGTAGATCGGATTTTCCTGGTGGTGGTAGATCGAAGTTTCCCAGTGGTGGCAGATTGGAGTTGCCTGGTGGTGGCAAATCGAAGCTGAGGATTCAACTGGTGGTGGAGGATCTAAGTTACAGTCACAAGATCGAGCCAGATTGGTGGCAGATCTGTGATTAGGATCTGGTATGTATTGAATTTTTTTTAGTATAGCTTGTAATTATCTAGTTGGCTAGAGTTATCATCGGCGGATCTGAAATTTTAGTCTAGTATGAATAATACCATAGAAACATATCTCAACGAGTCTAGAAAACTCGATGGGTCCAATTTTACCAATTGGAAATTCAAGCTACAGACATTTCTTGAAGAAGAAAATGCGTGGTCGATTGTCACAGGAGATGAGAAGAAACCAAATATTGTAACAAGAACAACTGCACTTATACAAGACTAGGATAAAAGGGAGAGCAGAGAAAAATTCATATCGAAGATGTTTGTTAAGGACAATATTATCCCACATATTAGAGATGGCAAATTGTCCACTGAGATTTGGACGACGATCAAGAATTTATACCAGACACAAAATACAAATCGTATCTTTTTTCTCAAAGGCAAGTTGTTTGCGATGAGGATGGAGGAGAATGAATCTGCTGCTGGATTCATTGTGAGGGTTAAAGACTTGAAGGACAGATTGGGAGACATCGGAGAAAAGGTGTTTGATTCTGATCTAGTCACAATTACATTGAATGGAATGAAGGATGAATATCAGATGTTCATCACAGGATTGGCAGCGAGGGAGAAACCCCCTACATTTGAAGAATTGACGGGAATATTGCTACAAGAAGAAGAGCGGCGACAGAATTTAAAACCGTAGAGTGATGATCTTGCTCTGATGGCGAAGAGGCGACAGTTTAGAGGGAAGTAGCCACAGCAGCAACAGTAGCCACAACATCAACCACAGCAATAGTAGCAACAGAGAGGAGGTAGCATCTTTCAAAAGAGACCATTTAGAGGTACGTCCGCAAACAATTTTTCAAACAAGAAATGTTTTTACTGTGGGAAAATTGGCCACCATATTAGGGACTGTTATAAGAGGCAAACAGATGAAGCAAGGAATAAACAGAGAAAGAACAAAGGATACTTTGTTGATGAAGATGAAGACCATAGTCATGAACTTCGACTATTTACAGCTGATTGTGCTCTTTCAGCTTCTAAGGAAGATGAGGACGACATATGGTATGTCGATTTTGGTGCATCCTCACATATGACAGGTAAGAAAGAATGGTTTGAATTTCTTGAAGAAACTTCATGTGCATCTAAAATTTATTTAGGAGATGACAGAGGATATGAGATCCAAGGGTATGGTGATATTCCGGTAAAGTTACCTAGCGGTTACATTAGACATCTTAAGAATGTATTGTATGTGCCCGGGATTAGGAAATTTTTTATCTCTATATCTATGATAACTGATCAGGATATGTTAGTTGAATTCTTCCAGACCCACTGTGTCATAAAGGATAGCAAGATGGAAGCAGTTGCATCAGGAGTACGTGTGGGGAGCTTGTACAGACTAGATGTGAAAATCATGACACATCAAGCCATGGTTGCAACTGGATTGATAGCCGAAAACCTCTGGCACCAGAGATTCGGTCACCTTAATTTGCAAGACCTCATGTTACTTTAGAGAAAAGGTATGTTCAATGGACTCCCTACTTTTCATAGTGTTCAGTTAGATTGTGATGGATGTGCATTAGGGAAAATGCGTAGAGAGTAATTTACTTTGCATGTTAATAGAAAGGAAAGAGATGTTCTAGAGCTGGTGCATACAGAAATATGTGGACCTATGCAGACAAGGTCGCTAGGTGGTGCATATTATTTTATTCTATTTACTGATGATTGCACTAGATTCTCTTGGATATATTTTTTGAGTAAAAAGAGTTAGACCTTTCAGTGTTTTAAATAATTTAGAACTATGGTAGAGAAGAAGATAGGAAAATGCATAAAAATTCTCTGCTTGGATCAAGGGGGAGAATATATGTTGGGAGCGTTCATGAATTTTTGCAGATACCATTGGATTGTTCAACATTTTGCAGTTCCCCATACACCACAGCAGAATGGAGTGGCAGAACAAAAGAACAAAACTCTTGTGGAGTGCGCAAGGAGTATGCTTCAAGGTAAGGGTCTATCAAATGGTTTTTGGGCGGAAGCCATCAACACTGCTATTTATTTAAAGAATATTAGTCCTACTAAATGTCTTGGCTTCAAAACCTTTTTTGAAGCATTATATGGATTAAAACCAACAGTGAGTCATTTACGAGTATTTGGGTCAAAATATTTTTCCCATATACCTAAGGTGGATAGAAAGAAGTTAGATCCTAAAGCCATGAAATGTATCTTTGTAGGATATGGCACTGAGTTTAAAGTATACAATTTATTTAATCCAATAACTCATAAAATATTTGCAAGTCGAGATGCGGTATTTCATGAACAGGTTGAGGAAGGAAAGGATGACAGTGATAAAGATTGGCACATTCCATTATTGATGGAAGAAATCAACAGGGATGATCAGGAGCAGGAGCAGAAAGAAGAAGAAACAAGTGATGTAGCCAATAATGCAAGCCCGTATAAGTCTGAAGCAGACAGATTTGAGGTAAGTCCCCTACCAAGGAGATCATGTAGGAAGACTAAATTACCAGCCAGATTGAAGGCTATGCTTTAATGAAAAGTATTCTAAACATTGTAGAACCTATAAATTATAAGGAAGTAAGTCAGTCTGATGCATGGAGGGTTGCAATGAATGAAGAAATTGAATCAATTACTAGAAACCATACTTGGGATTTAGTTGAGCTCCCTGAAGGGAAAATACCCATAGGTTGTAAGTGGTTGCATAAACCTAAATTAAATGCAGATGGGAGTATAGAAAAGCTTAAAGCTAGACTAGTAGCAAAGGGTTATTCACAACAATAGGGAATATATTTCGATTAAACCTTTGCTCCTGTAGAGAAATTAAATACCATTAGAATGCTAATCTCTTTAGCTACAAAATATAAGTGGAAGCTACACCAGTTAGATGTTAAGTCTGCATTTCTGAATGGTGCCTGACGGGTTTGTTAAAAAGGGGTAGGAACATCTTGTTTGTAGATTGAAAAAGGCATTATATGGTTTAAAACAAGCACACAGGTCATGGTATGAGAAGATCGATTCATTCTTTGTACAACATGGTTTTCATAGGAGCATGAATGATCCAAATTTGTATACCAAGTTTAATAAACAGAGGAAAATTATTTTGATTTCTTTGTATGTGAATGATATGATTATAACAAGCAATGTAGATACTCTGATCAAAGAAATCAAACGACAGATGTCACAAGTATTTGAAATGAAAGATCTCGGAAATCTCCATTATTGTTTGGGTCTGGAAGTATGGAGAGATTCTGGACAGACTTTTCTTACTCAAGGGAAGTATGCCAGAAGTCTCCTAGAAAGATTCAGGATGGAGCAGTGTAAATCAGCAGCAACACCACTACAGCAAAATATGAAGTTGTGCAGTAACGATGGCACTAAGGAGGTGGATTCCACTAAGTATAGACAGCTAGTTGGTAGTTTGATATATCTTACTACAACTAGACCAGATTTGGCATACTCTGTTAGTGTGTTGAGCTAGTACATGTCTAAACCTCTCGAAAGTCATTGGTTGCAGCAAAGAGCGTGTTGAGGTATCTTTGTGGTACTAGTGATTATGGTATTTTATACACTGACACATTTGATGTTACTTTAGCAGGCTTTTTAGATTCCGATTGGGTAGGCAACCTGGATGATCAAAGATCTATCACAGGTTATGCATTCAGCATTGGATCCGAGGTCATAGCATGGAGCAGCAAAAAGCAAAGTACTGTAGCTTTATCTTCAGCTGAAGCTGAGTACCAAGCATTATGTGCAGCCACATGTGAAGCTATCTGGTTGAGAAGACTTCTCAATGATGCAGGAGAAGAACAGAAAGAAGCAACTACAATTAAAAGTGACAACCAGAGCACTATCAAGCTAGCATACAATCCAGTATTTCACAAAAACACCAAACATATCAATACTGAGTTCAATTTTGTTCGAAAAAAACTTTGGTCAAAGGAAATATTTGTTGAATATTGTAAATATTGTGACAACATGGCACATATTTTTATGAAACCTCTTGGGAGAATAAAGTTTGAATTGTTTAGAGGGATGTTAGGAATTCAGGGTAATCCTTTCTCCATTAAGGGGGAGAGTTGGAAATAATTAATATTATTTGTATATGAATGGAGAAATAGTTACATTGTTGTAACGTAGCTCCTTAAGTTAGGATTAGTTTCCTAGGATATAGGAGTTTGTTTACAACTCCCTGATTATTTGAGATGTACTTATAGTTGTATCATTCCATTAATGAATGTAGAGTGTGTACTCTCCGTTTGAGTGCAGTCTCCAGGTGTAGTACTCACCTGTGAGCTGCAACTTCTTTTCAGTTCAGTTTTTATCTTCAACAATGACTAAAAGTGCTACATGTTTAGCTCTTTCTGACATGCATGGGTTGCCTCATTGAAATGGAGTCCATTACAAGGGAACCTAAAAATATTGACAAACTATGCATAAGTTGGTATATAATGATCCTCACATGGCATCTTGTAAGAAATATGATCCAACTCCTTGTGAGAAGTTTTGACAAATCTATACATAAGTGGGCATATACTGATCCGCTTCAAACCTAGTGGTAAGTTTTTCCAATATATTTGAACGATCCTACATTATATAAACATAAAAAACATTTTGATATGATGTTAATCTAAGAATAGCAAAGGACTTCCTATTTCAACATAGTTTAATGTTTTAATAATTGGACTTCTAAAACACCATGTATTTTGTGTTGTAACAATTTTGAATTAATTAGACAGAAAATAGCCCAAATTGAAACATTACATGGTATGAATTCCAAAGTTACACATACTTTCCACAAGAAAAATTATGCTCAAGTGAAAAACTAATTTTTTTTTCTTGTTTGTTGCCTTCTTCAGGGTTTTGATATTGTTCAATACTATCCCTTAGATATCTTCACAAGATGTCTGGCCAGTAGAAAAGTCCTATTTTTTACTGCCGTAGGTAATTAAAATAATATATGGAATGCACTTAGTCACATGATAGAGTTATGGAGTTTAGGCCACTCAACAATCTTACTATCTCTCGCAATGGATTTATAACGTAACAAAAATATTATTATCTCTCGCAGTGGTTTTATAACTAGACAAAAGTCTTATATATGGCTTAGTGGATTTATAACTAGAAAGATTTCACCATTATTTTTGGCTTCAGATATGGTTAATCACCCTCTTTTTCAATTAATTTGTATTATGTCCGGCCTTCTTTTTTTGGGAAGTTGTATTATGTCGAGCTTTTTTTCTGCGGGGGCGGAGGGGTTAGCAATTGCATTTAAATCATTATCGTTGAAGAGAATTACAATTCCAATTCCAATTTGGATTTGGATTTGAATGGGATTCGATACAGTAAAAAATATTGACTTTAACTTTATAACTAAACTTTTTCATATACTCATTTAAAAAAAATATAAACTTTATCTCACCACTCGTTTACAACCTACGATAAAAACAGCAACAACGACAGTGATTGGAAAACAAGATCCAGAATATATGGGTCATGGATCATAAGCTTATTAGACGCTTTCTGGCCATTTCCCAGCAACAAAAAGGTAAAAACAAAGACGACGATGCCGATTCAAAAACCTATTGGTCATAAGCCTATTAGATACTATTTCATAAATGTTAACTTCAAAAACAATTAAGGGATCTAAAACTCCCTCCACAACGAAAGGTAATAAAAACAATTAAGGGATCTCAGAATCCCTCCACAACGAAAGCTAAAAACAACAACAAAAATATTTAGGTTTCTTTAAATGGTTGGTAAATTAAACTATTAAATGTTTGGTAAATTTAATAATGGGTCGATTAATATCAATAAATTTAGCTAGATAGTGTTCCAGTACCGAGCTTTTGAATTTACTTCTAATTTTGCAATTGCATAACAGTCTACCATGGACAGTCTAGAATAATGCTTAATTGTCTTTTCAAACAAATTTTCTGGAATTAATATTTTTCTTCTTCAAGGTACAGTGAACGTTGTGTTGTTTTCACATTCACTTGCAAATGTTGTTTTTACAATTTAAATTTCATTTCCAGTGTTGTTTTTAGTTTTAAATTTAAGATACCTCTAGTGTTAGTCACTCTTCTAGTTTTACACTGTTACTAATTCCAACGTGCATGCCAATGTAGCTGTGTTACTCTTACTTTTAATTTTAGGCTGTTGATTCCGTGCATGACCGTTGGGTCATGTTTACATGCAACGTGGTGCATAGATCTAGACTGCTATGGCCGGCCAATTTTTGGATGGAAAGTTCAAATATTTAGATTTACTTTTAATTTTAAGTTGTTGCTTCCGCGCAGGGCAGGGCAGGGCAGGGCAGGGCAGGGTTGGGTTGGGTTATGTTTAGACATATAATAAATAAAAAAATGACGGTTTTCTTTTTCATCTCCTGCTTGTATGTTTCATCTCCGACGTTTCTGTTGGAATATTGAAAATTTCAGAACAAACAGTGGAGAGAGTAATATTCTCCTCTTTAACACAGAGAAATTAAAAATTTACTCATAGGAGAGAAAGTTTCCACATGAAATCCTATTTCATTAACTTCAAAAACAAAAACTATTACAAATTTCTTCCTCACTGGAGGGATTTACAAGATATGATCCACTGCTACATACGCAGTGCTTCTCAAAACAAATCTCTGTCTCTAAATAAAACGCTCTATCTCAAATAAAAACACGCACTGCTGTGCAAAAAAAAAACTCTGTTCTATGTAAAAACAAAAGAAATTACATTTGCCTCTCGGGGCTTTTTAATTATATATGCCGCGCATATATTATAACATAAAACAAAACTATAATAAAAATTTTGACACAAACCTTTGCGTCGCGCGAAGACCAAATGTTTTTTATCAAATCCTCCCTATAATAACATTGAGTCCGGATTATTACATTGCAAACGTGCCCACACAAATAGTTCCGATTGCGATTGAAAACACGGATGCGATGGGAATTGTTAACTCCGCCATATAAAACACGTCGGGTCCGTGTTATAACAAAACACACGACCAAATAAAATCTCCGATCGCCGATTGAACCAAGGATGCGATGGGCAAATAAATTGTGACACATAATCTGGATCGGGTCCGGTTAGAACACTGTGCGATCGGGCCTCGTATAAAAGAGTTCCGATCTCCGATTGGGAGACAGACGCGATTTAACAATTAAACTGCGCCAAATAAAAGATCGGGTTTGGACTTTCAAACGTTTTTAATCGGGCCATAACAAAAATGAATCCCGATTTAAACCTTTGAAATTGAATTATTCAGTGCCGCGTGGTCTGTGGGACCACCCGCGGGCCTTGGCTCAAAGTGGAGGGCGATTATAATATGAAACAGTTGCGATTGCATTCATCGCATCGCATTGTTTCAACATTGCAATTTCATTGTGGTGATATCATTTGGAACTGCCGATTGCGATGATCGCATCGGTCCATCGCCACATCAACAAGACACTTGCAAGTAAAAACTTGCGATTACCGCCTCTTCCATTTACTCCGCCAATTATATTGGTAAGGATTTAAAGCATGATTCAACTTGTAATCAAAGCTCTGCCTACTAGCAAGACTTTGAGTCTGAACATTAAACTCTGCTCCTTGAGAAATCAGCTACCGCCTTGGATTAAATATCAAAGGGATCAAATCTTATCGGTTATGTACTGCACCTGTGTTGGCTTTCCAATCCTTTTGCAATTGCATTTAAGTAAGCGAAAACCACCTTTGCTGAGGCTTCAATGTGCCAATGTTCTCTCACTTCTGCGATTACTACTGATTGACTTCAGCAGTTGGAATTAATTTCCAACACTCCCCCTTAATTTCAACTGGTGGGATTTTCTGCATACCCAGGCATTTCCTGAAATGTTCAAATCTTTTCTGCGCAAGTGGCTTTGTGAGGATATCTGCAAATTGATCCTCTGTTCTACAATGTTGCAAAACTATCTCACCATTGTTAACCAATTCACGTATGAAGTGAAATTTGGTGTCAATGTGTTTTGTCCTTTTATGAAAAAATGAATTTTTAGACAATGCAATAGCTAAGCTATTGTCACAAAATATCACTGTCCCTTTTACCTGTTCTTGGCATAAACTTATCAACATTTTTCTCATCCAAACTGCTTGACACGCTGCTGCTGTAGCTGCCACATATTCTGCCTCTACTGTAGACAACGCTACAATGGGCTGTTTCTTAGAAGCCCATGAAATGGCTCCTAAACCCATGTGAAAAACATAACGGAAGTGCTATTCCGATCATCTACACTTCCAGCCCAATCATTATCAGTGTATCCAACTAAATCTGAACATTCTGAAGCAGTATATAAAATACCAAAACTGTTAGTACCTAAAATACCTCAGAATTCGTTTTGTTGCCTACCAATGTGCATCCTTTGGCTTTTCCATGAATCTGGAAATCAAACTAACAGCATGCATTATGTCCGGCCTAGTTGCAATCAAATACATGAGGCTACCAACTATGCTCTTGTACAATATAGGATCAAAATCCTTGTTGCTGTCCTCTCTGCTAAGTTTTAATCCCATCACTGTGGGAGTGATTGTTGCTTTGCTTTCCTGCATGTTAAATCTTTCAAGCACCTCATTAACATACTTTTCCTGTGAGATAAAAATCCCATTTTCATCTTTTTCTACTTCTATTCCTAAGAAGTATCTCAACAAACCCATGTCATTCATTTCAAATTCTTCTTTCATGACTGTTTTAAAATGTTCAATAAGGTAATCATCATTACCTGTAAAAATAACATCATCAACATACAAAACTACAATCAATATTTTACCATCCTTTTCTTTGATGTAGAGGGTGGGTTCTCCCTCACACTTTTCAAAACCATTTTCCAGGAGATAGGAATCTATTCTATTGTACCACGCTCTTGGCGCTTGCTTCATCCCATAAAGAGCCTTCTTCAACTTGCACACTTTGTGCTCTTGGCCTTTCTTTTCATAACCGAGAGGTTGTTCAATGTAAACCTATTCCATTAACACTCCATTTAGGAATGCTGACTTCACGTCCATTTGGTAAACTTTCCACTTGTTTTGTGCTGCTATGGACAGCACTGCTCTCATGGTTTCCATTCTAGCAACCGGTGCAAAAGTTTCCTCATAATCTATGCCATGCTTCTGCTTATAACCTTTGACAACAAGGTTGGCCTTGTGTCTCTCTATTTTTACTTCGGCATTACTCTTAGTCTTGTAGACCCATTTAACTCCTATGAGATCTTTACCTTTTGGGAGTTCTACCAAATCCCAAGTCTTGTTTCTTTCTATGGAATTTATTTCCTCATCCATAGCTTCTATCCATTTCTCATTCTTGATAGCTTCTTCGAAATGAACAGGATCATCAACATGACAATATAAAGCAAACAAAGAATTGATACCTTCATTTGTTATATATTTTTCATAAATATCTTTCAAACTTCTGAATTTCTTACCTTTTTCATTAGATGTACAAATTCTTGAAGAAGCACTTGAATTTCCTCCTTGTGGTGTGCTTGGAGAAGCACTGTCATTTCTCCTCAAGGGTGTGCTTTGCTGCTCTTGTGTTGGCGCTGCTGTTTGGGGATGTATTTCAGCGAACTCATCATTATTCTCATCATGAGATAAACAATGTTTAACATTCACTGTTTTCTCTATGCTTCCATCCCAAGCTTCCTCTTCAATAAACTGAACATCTCTGCTCAAAATAAACTTCTTGGTAGATGGGTTATACAACCTATAGGCCTTGGATTCCTCACCGTATCCAATGAAAATACATTTCTCCCCCTTGCTGTCCAACTTCTTTCTTAGCTGATCTAGAATGTGTGCATAAGCCACACATCCAAAAACCTTCATGTGTGTGACACCTTGCTTTGTGCCACTCCATGCCTCTTCCGGCACTTTGTTCATAACTGCTTTTGTAGGGCATCTATTCAAAATTTACATTGCACAATGTACAGCTTCAGCCCAATAATCATTAGGCAAATTCTTTGTCTTCAACATACTCCTTGCCATGTCCATTATGGTTCTATTCTTCCTTTCAGCTACTCCTTATGAATACCATTTTATCTACAAAAACGTAGAAAATATTTAGAGATATACTCACCTCCTCTGTCAGTCCTTAGGAATTTGATATGTAGCCCACTCTGGTTCTCAACAAGTGCTTTGAAATTGTGAAATTTTTCAAACACTTCACTTTTGTTTTTCAAAAAGTAAACCCAAGTTTTTCTTGTAAAATCATCTATGAATGTTAACACATAGTGGCTGCTTGCAAGCGATGGAGTTTGCATCGGTCCACATACATCTGAGTGGACAATTTCTAAGGGTGCCTTTGCCCTTATGCTTTTCCCAGAAGGAAAAATTTCTCTGTGTTGTTTCCCCAAGATACAACCTTCACAAAGGCTTTCCTGTTTCTCTATCAATGGTAGACCACTTACCATTCCTTTTCTGTTCAACAGATTAAGACCTCCAAAGTTGAGATGTCCAAATCTCAAGTGCCACAACCAATTATCATCTTTTGGTTCACTTTGGAAAGTCTCTTGTGCCACTGCTGCTATATTTTCTTCATTCTTCAAGTCTGCTCTCATTCTAAGAGGGAACATTCTGTTCTTCATCATCTTCACTTCAGCAATACACTGTTTTCTAGGTAGTTTGTCCATGATTGTACAAACATCATCCTCAAAGAAAACATTATACCCCTTATGGACAAGCTGTCCAATACTTAAGAGGTTACACTTCATTCCTGGAACATAATAAACATCTGTTATGGATTTCTTTGCACCTTTCCTTGTTAAAACATTTACATTTCCTTTTCCCATAACAGAAAATTTGCTATCAGTTCCTAGTGTGACTTGTGACTTCACACTCTCATCTAACATAGAAAACATTGCTATGTTTCCTGTCATATGGTTACTGCAACCAGAGTCTAGAAACCATAAATCCTCACTTTTTTCTTCAACCATATTACAAGCTAAAAACAAATTATTTTGGCTGATATTTTCTCTAGTGAAATTTGCAGTAGTTCTATTTCCCATATCATTCTGCTTCTTTCTACATTCATTAGAATAATGACCATGCTTTTTACAATAGTGACATTAGACATTGGATTTATCATACCTTCGTCCTTGAGCATTCTGCTGACCACTCTGTTGGCTGGTGCCTTGGCCGTGGCTGTGACTTTGACTGTTGCACCTTCCATGTGAATGTGAAGGGTTGTTCCTTCCACCTCTGTTTTGGCTTTTGCCTCTTCCTCTTTTGTTTCCTCTGCCTTGCCCTCTTCCTCTTCCAAAATAAATCTAGGTCTTAAAGGCATGTTCAAGAGATGATTTTTCACTCCTACCTAATCTCTGTTCATGGGTCATCAGTGATGCATGAAGTTCATCCACTGAAAACTTTGTGAGATCCTTAGTCTCCTCTATGGTGGTGACAATCACATCAAATCTTGAGGGTAAACTTCTCAAGAGTTTTTCCACAATCCTCTTGTCTTCAAGAGTCTCTCCATGAGATCTTATTTGTGTGAACATTCCTATAACATGAGTGAAGAATGAGTCAATAGTATCTAACTCTTTCATACAGAGAGTCTCAAAGTCTCTCCTCAGCAATTGAAGTTTTGTTGTCTTCACTTTTTCCATGCCTTGGTAGGCTGTCTTGAGAATTTCCTATGCTTCTTTGGATTTCTTGGCTACTGTTATCCTTGGAAACACACTCTCATGCACTACTTGATACAATAAGAAGAGAGTTTTAGTGTTGAAAATGCAACAAGATGATGGAGCTTAGTGAAATGAAGTCGCCTTCACTAAGTGGGCCCGCAGGCTATTTTTGGCGCAAAGTCTATTTTTAGACTATGTCTATTTTTAGACATATGGAGCATGGTCTAGGAGTTGCAGTATGCTATTCTTGGATTATTGGTCGAGTTGGTAAAAATAGATGGACCTCTATTTTTAGACATACAGGTCGAAGTCTATTTTTAGACTGCCTGTCTAAAAATAGGTCAGTCAAATATTATTAGCCCTTAATAATATTTGGACTATAAACTTCAGTTTATCCTCTTGTAGCACTTCAGTTGGAGCTACGGATGTGGCCCATGCACCTGACAGAAGGAATTACGCTATTCCTAGGGGTTTGGTGAGCTCATGCATGGTTGACTTCAGTTAGAACTCAAGTGGCAGAGTTTGGTGGAGTTGATGAGACAGTTGGTGGAGTTGTGTTCAAGTTAATTTAGTTGAACTAGTTGTGTTTAGTTTAACTGGCTAATACACTAGAGATGAGTGGATTGAATTAAATATTATTTAATTCACTAAACATTAACTCATTATTCAACTAAAGAACACATCAGTTGACTGCAGTGCATGGACAGTTCAGTGAAGACCAGTGGAAGAGGTAGATGAAAGGGTGAGTTTGCTATTAGTTGCGACATTAGTTGTGCATGATATTTGCACAAGCATTGGAGGATATTTCCCATGAGGATTGCACAGTTGAAGCCAAGGAGATTCAAACTTGGATCTCTCATTACACCAACTTGGATTGCGCAATAGAGGCAGGCAAATAGTGGATGAGTTTTGAACTTGTGACTTGTTCAAAACTGAGCTAATTTGTGTGTAACTTTTGGAGACAGTACTGAGTACTTGTGAGGAGTATTGTACTGAGATTTTTACATGTTATCTTCTATTATAGTATACAAAATAGCTGGGGGTTTTCAGCTATAAGCTTTCCCCATTACATATTGTGTTTATGTGCGCATGCGACTGTTTCTATTTCCGCATATTGATGATCAATTGTAGAAGAGGTTATGTGTTATGCATGAATTCGAATTAGTGTGTGACCAAGATAATCTCAGTGGATAAATCTTCATTATTCAGCAAATTTCTACATGGTATCAGAGCGAATTGATCATCGGGATCTATTACAGTGATTACAATTTTATTTCGGTAGACAGAGTCTGTAACGGGCCAGGTAGCCTCTGGATCCATCCTTTCTTTGAAAGGTGATATATCTAGTAAATGCCCCTACAGTCGATCTTTGTGCTAGAAATAATTTGTTCTCACAGATCCAGAAGCAGTTGAGTTTTGAGCTTGGAATTCAAATTTTGCAGCAGATTGTTTTCTTGGTGCCGGAGTTGAAATGTCTTTCAACGGTTTGCGACTCGAATATGCCCTTGAGGGCAGTTCGAATTATGTTGCATGGAAATATCAGATGGAGGCAGTATTAGATGATAATGGGATGAAGGAGTTCGTAGATATGGATGTCCAAAAGCCTACTGATCCTGCTGAAGTTGAGGCTTGGAAAAAGAAGATGGCGAAATGTCGAAGGATTCTGTTGGAGGGCGGGAAGGATCACATTGTATCCAGCCTGCATGGAAAAAATTCTCCATATTTGATGTGGAAAGCGTTGACAGATCTATTCCAGAGCAAGAGCAGCCAAAGGAAGCTGGCGCTCAAGGATAAACTCATAAACATTAAGATGGAGAAAGGCGACAGTATCGCCAAGTACCTCACGAAGTTCACTCAGTGCAGAGATGAGCTGGGAAGTGTGGGGGTGACTGTCGATGATGAGGACTTGGTGGACCTGGCTCTCCTTGGTCTTCCGAAGAGTTGGCATTCCTATTAGGAGTCTGTCAATGGTCGGGAGAAGTTGCCGGGATGGGAGCGACTTTGGTCGGATCTCATGCAAGAGGAGATAAGGCGGACTACCAGGGACGAATCTTCATCAAAGGCATCTGATGAATAAAATTGCGCTTTGGATGCCAAAGAAAAGAAGGGGAAGAGTAAGAAAGCTTCTCAGTCTGGTGCGAAAGGCAAGAAGCAAGACATGTCTAAGGTGAAGTGTTTTCACTGTCACCAGCACGAACACTATGCCACAAATTGTCCGCAGAAGAAGAAAAATAAGAAGGCTCCTAGATCTGTAGCGGGAGAGGCATTGGCCTCCCAGTTTGAACTGGATTTTTCACTGATCGCATGCTTGGTCTCAAGTGTGATGGGATCAGTATGGTTCTTGGACAGTGGTGCGTCATTTCACATGACAGGAGATCGAGATCTGTTTTCATATCTAGAGGAAAAAGATCTTGGAGTGCACATCGAGATGGGCGATGATGGTAGATACAGTGCGACCGATATCGGTACCATTTCCTTTGAGAGGGAGTCTGGTAAACCCTTCATATTGAAGGAAGTATTGCATGTTCCAGGGTTGATGAAGAATCTGATCTCTGTGGCGATGTTGGAAGACAAGGGGTACGATGTGGTCTTCAGCGAGGGAAAGGCTTTCCTGCACAGTAAGACAACTGGAGAGACTCGGAAGATAGGGGTTCGAGTCAAGAACCTTTATCAGTTTCAAGTAGATGGCTGCGTAGCAATGGCATGCAAGGCGGAAGCAGTGGTGAGTCGGGATGATGGCGAGTTGTGGCACCGGAGATTGGGCCACCTTCACCATGGAGCCTTGAAGATACTACAGTAGATTTCTACTGGGCTTCCTAAGGGCACTCTTGCGCAGTCAGATCAGTGCAAGGGGTGTACCTTGGGAAGATATGTGAAAGCCACCTTTCACGAGAAGGATAGTCGTGCCACGACGATCCTTGAGAGAGTTCACACAGACGTGTGTGGTCCTTTCTCAGTAGCTTCGAAAGCAAAGCACAAGTACTATGTGATCTTTGTTGATGTTTTCTCTCGGAAGTGCTGGATCTTCTTCATGCAGAAGAAGAGCGAGACATATTCAAAGTTCTGTGAATTCAAGGTGCTGGTTGAGAAGGAATCAGGGAAGCATGTGAAGGCTCTTAGGAGCGACAATGGTGGTGAATTCATCTCTACTAAATTCAAGGACTTTTGCAGCGTAGAAGGGATTCGGAGAGAGCTCATCGCACCCCATAACCCATAGGAGAATGGGGTTGCTGAGCGGAAGAACAAAACGATCGTGGGTGCTGCACGAGCGATGTTGCATGATCAGGGCCTACCCCTTCACTTGTGGGATGAGGCATGAAATACTTCAGTGTATGTGCAGAATCGTTGTCCTCACAAGATACTTGGCATGAGTACACCGGAGGAGGCATTTTCTGGCAAGAGGCCTGACATTTCTCATTTGAGGATTTTTGGCTCACCTGTCTACATGCATGTGATGAAGGACGCCAGAAAGAAGCTGGATCCGACCGCAGAGGTTGGAATATTTGTGGGGTACACTGATACACCTCACAACTATCGGGTGTATTTTCCAGACAGTCGCAAGACTGTTGTGCGATGGGATATCAAGTTTCAGGAGGAGAAAGCCATGCAGTGTTCGCTTGAGAGGGAGCCACACTTGCATGCAGATGAGGAGCTGTTAGGTCCTAAGGAGGAGCTTCCGGATGTGGATCAGCCACAAGAGGAGGTTCAGGAGGTGGAAGAAACCACCCAGGCAGCGCCAACCATCAGAGGGCGCATGCGCACTACAGAAGCTGAGCGACTGGCTCGGGATGCAGAGAAGGTTGTAGGACCACCTACAGCACAGCGCAGACAGAGACAGTCACCGGATCGGTACACTGGATGCATGGCTCTTGTGAGTCAATGTGTTGTGACGGAGCCATCCTCTTTTGAGGAAGCTGTGGAGGAACCCGCATGGGTTGATGCCATGATCGAAGAATATGATTCGATCATCAGGAACAGTGCATGGGAGATTGTCCCAAGACCGGTTGGGAAATCAGTTGTAGGTTCGCAATGGATCTACAAAGTGAAGCAGGCGGCTGACGGGAGTGTGGAGAAGTACAAGGCGAGATTTGTCGCCCGTGGCTTCTCACAGATCGAGGGGATTGACTATGAGGAGACTTTTGCACCTGTCGTAAGGTACTCTTCCATACGGACGATCCTTGCTCTCTCAGCGCAGATGGGGTGGCACATTCATCAGATGGATGTGAAGACTGCGTTCCTCAATGGAGTTATTGAGGAAGAGGTGTACATAGAGCAGCCTGAAGGTTTTGAGATCTTCAGCAGTGAGTCGCATGTGTGCCGACTCAAGAGAGCACTGCACGGGCTGAAGCAAGCACCTCGTGCTTGGTACACTCGGATAGACAGCTACTTCACCGGGCTTGGATTCTCCAAGAGTGAGGCGGATCCAAACCTGTACCAGATAGTGGTGGAGGGGAAGTTGTTGATCATCGTACTGTATGTAGATGATCTGATTTTGACTGGCGATGAGCAGTTGATACTTTCATGCAAGGAGGATCTTGCACGAGAGATTGAGATGAAGGACTTGGGCATCCTTCATTATTTCCTGGGATTGGAGATTTGGCAGCGCAGCGGAGGACTGTTTGTTTCTCAGGGCAAGTATGCCCGGGAGATTCTGGAGAGGTTCAACATGCAAGGCTGCAAGCCTGTTGACACTCCTCTTCATGGTGGTTGGAGGAAGGAGGATGCTACTTCAGCGGAGGTAGTGGATGCCACTGTCTATCGACAGTTGGTGGGGTCGCTTATGTATCTGGTCAATACACGACCCGATATATGCTATGCTATTAACCAGCTTTTGCAAGCTATGGTTAAGCCTACCAAGCTCTTCTGGAAGGCAGGCAAGAATGTATTGTGTTATATTTGTGGCACATTGGGATATGGTCTGTGGTACAGACAAGAGGATGGAGCGAAGCTTAGCGGCTTCACTGATGCAGATTGGGCAGGGAGCCCAACGGACTGAAAGAGCACATCTGGAGGAGTCTTAAGTATCGGGTCGACAACAGTTTCCTGGTATAGCAGGAAGCAGAGATCCATGGCACTCAGTTCAACAGAGGCCGAGTACATGGCAGCCAACTTGGCTGCATGCGAGGCTATTTGGATGAGGAAGATCCTCTTCGGATTGTTCGGGTCGCACTTGGAGCCTATTGTGATTTATTGTGATAACCAGAGTTGCATTAAACTCTCGGCTAATCCAGTATTTCATGATAGATCCAAACACATCGACATCAGGTACCATCATATCAGATATTGTGTGCAGTGGAGAATCATGTTACTTTCATATATTCCCACGGAGGATCAGGATGCTGACATCTTGATGAAGGCGCTCACCAGGAGCAAATTCGAATTCCACAGAGGCAGGATAGGGGTTGCAGATAATCCATATCTTGTTGAGAGGGAGTGTTGAAAATGCAACAAGATGATGGAGCTTAGTGAAATGAAGTCGCCTTCACTAAGTGGGCCCACAGGCTATTTTTTTGGCGCAAAGTCTATTTTTAGACATACAAGTCGAAGTCTATTTTTAGACTGCCTGTCTAAAAATAGGTCAGTCAAATATTATTAACCCTTAATAATATTTGGACTATAAACTTCAGTTTATCCTCTTGCAGCACTTCAGTTGGAGCTACGGATGTGGCCCATGCATCTGACAGAAGGAATTACGATATTCCTAGGGGTTTGGTGAGCTCATGCATGGTTGACTTCAGTTAGAACTCAAGTGGCAGAGTTTGGTGGAGTTGATGAGACAGTTGGTGGAGTTGTGTTCAAGTTAATTTAGTTGAACTAGTTGTGTTTAGTTTAACTGGCTAATACACTAGAGATGAGTGGGGTGAATTAAATATTATTTAATTCACTAAATATTAAATCATTATTCAACTAAAGAACACATCAGTTCACTGCAGTGCATGGACAGTTCAGTGAAGACCAGTGGAAGAGGTAGATGAAAGGGTGAGTTTGCTATTATTTGCGACATTATTTGTGCATGAGATTTTCACAAGCATTGGAGGAGATTGCCAATGAGGATTGCACAGTTGAAGCCAAGGAGATTCGAACTTGGATCTCTCATTACACCAACTTGGATTGCGCAATAGAGGCAGGCAAATAGTGGATGAGTTTTGAACCTGTGACTTGTTCAAAATTGAGCTAGTTTGTCTGTAACTTTTGGAGACAGTACTGAGTACTTGTGAGGAGTATTGTACTGAGATTGTTACATGTTCTCTTCTATTATAAGATACAAAATAGCTGGGGGGTTTTAGCTATAAGCTTTCCCCATTACATATTGTGTTTATGTGCACATGCGACTATTTCTATTTCCGCATATTGATGATCAATTGTAGAAGAGGTTATGTGTTATGCATGAATTCGAATTAGTGTGTGACAAGGATAATCTCAGTGGATAAATATTCATTATCCAGCAAATTTCTACATTTAGAGTCTTTCTTCCTATTGCTCTTCAACAACTCTCTCTTTGCCTGAGTTAAATCATCAAACTCTTCTTCATCTGCTGGCTCTTCAAAGCCATACTCAATAAATTCCCATAAGTCTTGGGAGACAAATAATGCTCTCATAGTTATTGACTAGTAGTCATAATTCTTCCCATTAAATATTGGGAGATGGATATTTCCCATACCCATACCAGTGCTGGCTCCAGCCATTCTGCACTCTTATCTATGATTCAAAAAATACTTGACTGTGTATTTAAAATTAAATGACTGTTCTGCAACAGTAACACAAAAAATGTATAGAGAAATACCTTTGGATTCTTCTGGCTGAGTCTTCACTCTGCTGGAGAAGCTGCTGCAACAAAGAACTCCTTTCCTTCAGCTTCTTTTACCTTCAAAGAGCCTGGACTAGCTCCGATACCATGTTGGAATATTGAAAATTCCATAACAAATAGTGGAGAGAGTAATACTCTCCTCTTTAACATAGAGAAATTAAAAATTTACTCATAGGAGACAGAGTTTCCACATGAAATCCTATTTCATTAACTTCAAAAACAAAAACTATTATAAATTTCTTCCTCACTGGAGGGATTTACAAGATATGATCGACTGCTACAGACGCAGTGCTTCTAAAAAAAAATCTCTGTCTCTAAACAAAACGCTCTGTCTCAAATAACAACACGCACTGCTATGCCAAAAACAAACTCTGTTCTATGTAAAAACAAAACAAATTAAATTTTCCTCTCGGGGCTTTTCCATTATATATGCTGTGCATATATTATAACATAAAACAAAACTATAATAAAACTTTTGACACAAACCTTTGCGTCGTGCGAAGACAAAAAAACAATTATCAAATCTGCCCTATAATAACATCAGGTCCGGATTATTACATTGCAAACGTGCCCACACAAATAGTTTTGATTGCGATTTAAAACACGGATGCGATGGGCATTGTTAACTCCGCCATATAAAACACATCGGGTCCGTGTTATAGCAAAACACACGACCAAATAAAATCTCCGATCACCGATTGAACCACGGATGCGATGGGAAAATAAACTGTGACACATAATCTGGATCGGGTCCGGTTATAACACTGTGTGATCGGGCCTCGTATAAAAGAGTTCCGATCTATGATTGGGAGACAGACGCGATTTAACAATTAAACTGCGCCAAATAAAAGATGATGTATGGACTTTCAAACGTTTTCAATCGGGCCATAACAGAAATGACTCTCGATTGAAACCTTTGCGATTGAATTATTCAATGCCGCGTGGTCTGTGGGACCACCCGCGGGCCTCGGCTCAAAGTGGAGGGCGATTATAATATGAAACAGTTGCGATTGCGTTCATCGCATTGTAATGTTTCAACACTACAATTTCATTGCGGTGATATCATTTGGAACTGCCGATTGCGATGATCGCATCGGTCCATCGCCACATCAACAAGACACTTGCAAGTAAAAACTTGCGATTACCACCTCTTCCATTTACTTCGCCGATTATATTGGTAAGGCTTTAAAGCTTGATTCAACCTGTAATCAAAGCTTTGCCTGCTGGCGAGACTTTGAGTCTGAACATTAAACTCTACTCCTTGAGAAATCGGCTACCGCCTTGGATTAAATATCAAAGGGATCAAATCTTATCAGTTCTGTACTACACCTATGCTGGTTTCCAATCCTTTTGCAATTGCATTTAAGTAAGCAACAACCGCCTTTTCTGAGGCTTCAATGTGTCATTGTTCTCTCACTTCTGCGATTACTGCTGATTGACTTCAGTAGTTGGAATTAATTTCCAACTGTTTCGTTTATATATAACTAAGGAATACCAAGGTGTGTCAGGGAATTCCTAGAAGTACTAACACATGTTAGGTAGTTTCAAGGCATGATAGGCATGCCAAGATGTGGTAGGTGCCAGGGTGTGGCATGAATACATGCTAAGGATTGTGAGGGCCAAGTGTCAAGGAAACACAAGGGAGAAATAGTTTAAAATTCGTGGAAATGAAGTATCAACCAGTTCCAGGTGTGCTAAGAAGGGAGTGACACAGTATTCTAGGAACTGCCAAGGCATGTTAGAGTGCTAGGGAAGCATACAAAGATGTTCCAAGTGCCAAGGTGTGTCAATGCATGCTAAGGAGTGTTAGGGAGTGCTAGGAAAACATAACATAGCACTAGGTCAAAATTAATAAATGAATGAATAAGAGTGTGTGACAGGGAGTGTTAGTGAGTTCTAGGTGTTGAGATTCAACAAGATGATGAGCTTAGTGAAAAGAGTCTCCTTCACTAAGTGGGCCCGCGGGCTATTTTTGGCGCAAGTCTATTTTTAGACATGGAGACCATATTTCAAAAGTTGCAGGATGATATTTGTGGATGGTTGGTCAAGTTGGAAAAATAGATGGATTTCTATTTTTAGACATATTGGGCGAAGTCTATTTATAGATCACTGATCTAAAAATAGAAGTGTCGATTATTATTAGCTCTTAGTAATAATTAGACCCTAAATAACAACTTATTCTCTTGGGGCACTTAATTTCAGTTAACAGGTGTGGTAGATCAGCTAGCTTAAGGTATTACGCAATTCCTAGGGTTTATTGGTGTTCATGCATGGAGGACTCAAGTCAGGACTCAAGTGGTAGAGTTATGATGGAGTTGGTGAAGTAGTTCATGGAGTTTTTTTCAGTTTAACTACATCCTTGGAGTTAAACTCAATTGGAATAATTGTGTCTATTTCTAACTGATTGATACATTAGTGGGAGTGGAGTGAATTAATTAGTTAAATTAATTCACAATTAATAACTCATTAATCAACTGAACGGAGGCAACAGTTAACTACTTGCGTGGGAGTTCCAGTGGAGACTCAGTGGAGAGATAGGTGAAAGGGCAGTGTGACTATCAGTTGTGACTATGTTGATGCATCCAATGCATCACACATCCATTGGAGATGCCAATGAGGATTGCGCAATCAAGGCAAGGGTAATTTGAGGTCATTCAAAGCTATTCAAATCAGGGTCAACCCAAATAAATCTGATTTGGGGGCTCCATAGTAACAACATTTTCCCCACAACAAGCACAAGATCAAGCCAACATGTGTGATGTGTGTGTTTGAAGAGATGGATAGGTAGGTTTACCCTTACGAGAACATGGCACCTTAAAATCTGACCACGATTACTGAGCGCAAGCATTTGCAAAATGACATTATGAGTGGAGCCTTTTCCAGAAGAGATTATTCTTTTACATTACAATATATACAACATGCAGTTAGTGTTCCATCCATGTTAGTGCACACACTTGATGGTATCAATCCTTAAACTGGTACAAAAAAAATGATTTTATATATTCACATACGGGACAGTCACAAGATGTCAACAAAATCACATACTTATCGAAATCCTCAACTAGGAATATGCTACATTACTTTTTAGTGTGCTTTCAACTATGTAGGCATCAATGACAATCATTACAATGGGTTAAAGGGATCTAAGAGAGAATTATGTAAGGAGTTCCTTCTAGGTAAAGGCCATTGGTATTACTATTGTTAAAGGGGGTGGCCTACAAGGATACATTGGTAGCTACTGTTGTAAGAGCATAATTTCAACAATTTATTTCAAAATTTGTATTTTTCCTCCATAAGGTCTTAGAGATTTATAGAAGAGGAAGTTGGTTTCTTTGTTGCCCTATAATTTTGTATAATTTCTAACTTCATATTTGGGATAGGAAATTATAGTAATTTTAGGCATAAGCTAAGATGTTTATTTTTTTTATTTTTAAGGCCTCCTAGTCATTAGGAAAGTTGAGTCTTATGATTAGGATTACTTGTGGCATCCTGTGTATTTTTCAAACTCCAATACACCAAGGCAAATATGTGGAGGAAATTTGAGTTAAATGTGATTTTCCATGAAATGTAGATCGGATTTGGGGAACTTGTAGCTCTTTTCCTTGGACCCTACTAGTTCTTAGAGGTTGTATTTGGAGCGGTTAGCAGGAAAAAGCATAATATGCCCAAGAATATTAGCGTTGGAGCACCTATGGTTTGGGATAAAGGATAAGGGGTTCTAGGAGTTAATGGGTTTAAGGGTTTAGGAGCAAGGGATTAAGGGTAAAGGGTAAAGGGTTAGGGCTTATGGGATTTAGAGGTTAGGGGGTTTAAGGGTTAGAGGTTAATGGCTTAGTGGTTAAGGGATTTAGGGGTTAATATTAACCATCAAGGGCTTACATGTCAGGGGATTTAGGGGTTAAGTGCCTAAGGGTTATGTTATTTAGGTGTCAGAAGGTTAAGGGGTTAGGGGTTAATGAGTTTAGGGGTTAGGGGTTATGGGTTAAGGGTCAAGGTTTAAGAGGATATGGGATTAGGGTTTATGGGGTTCAAGGATTCTAAGTTAGTGGTTAGGGGTTAAGGGATTAATGGCTTTGGGTTTAAGGGATCAAGGGGTTAATTTGTTATGAGTTATGGGCGTAGGGATTAAGGGATTGTGCCTTTGGGGTTAAAGGGATAGGGACTTTAGTGGTTATGGGTTAAGTGCATATGGGTTGTGATAATGTGGCCCCTAATCCCCTTGTCACAACTATTGGGGGTTCCCCTATCAATTTCTCTCATTGCCTTACCTATAGGTCCCCTAGCCCCTATGCCATAAGGCCCTAAGGCTCCTTCTCATTCTCTAATGTTAGGATTATAGATCTCAGTAAACCATGCTCGAACCTCTCACTTCTACCCATCCATGCTACCCTGAATACGATTTATTTATTTGAACATTGATATTTTAATTTAATATTTGATATTTGAGTAATTATCATATATTGTAATATTTAATATTCATTTCTAACTTACCTTAATATTATGTTAGCTTTTATTTATTTTGAGATATAATAGGATCTATTTAACAAATTTTAAATTTTAAATTTATAATGCATATAAAAATATTACTTTATGTAAAGTTATTTTTAAAGTATTTATGTATGATTTTAATTATAATTATAATTTATTAAAAACTATTAATCTCAAAATTTGAAAACATAAACTTTTTACCTTTAAGATTTTGATTTTCAATTTATTATATATTCTTGAAAACTAAAAACAATCTAAATAATTTCATTTTTAAAAACTTTAAGTTAAAATCATAAACTCTTTTACTTTTATATTTTATGTATAAATTTTAAAACTTAAAATTATTATAAAAAATATAAAAATAAAAGGAAAAATATAATTTATAAATTTATTTTAAAATGATACAAATTCTCTTGCCTTCTTTTTTATAGTCCATATCAATTAAAAAAAACTTACAACTTAATTGTACAACCTTTCATAAATATATAAAATAATATTATTATTAAAACTTGATTTTTTTCTGGATAGAAAATTAAATAATTTATACTTAATACATAATCATTTATCTTTTATTATTCATTATTATATATATATATATATATATATATATATATATATATATATAAACCAAAATCATTTCACTTTTTATAAACATTTAATTTAAAATTTAAAATTCAATTTATATATAAAACTTATAATTGAAAATTATTATAAAGAATTAAAAAAAAAAAAACTTTCAAACACTCCAATAATTATATTTCTTGAAATATTTTCAAGTGATTATAACAAGAATTTGACAAAACCATAGATTCAAAATGAAAAAATTATATATAACTGAAAATTGAAAATTATTATAAAAAATTAAAAAAAAAAACTTTCAAACACTCCCATAATTACATTTCTTGGAATATTTTCACGTGATTATAACAAGAATTTGACAAAACCATAGGCTCAAAATGGCAAAATTATAACCTAAAAAATTTAAAAGTTGGTGTGATTACCCGTGCTTCCAAATTACTTGTATTGGAGTGATTACCCGTGTTTCCAAATTACTTATATATCACTTAATCATAATTTCTTAAACCCCATGATATTATGTCACTGAAACACAGCCTCCGTGGTAAAGGGTGGTCAGCTAGCGTGTTGAATTATTAGGTTTTCTTTGTGACTTATCTTGGACAATGCCGTTTGGTGGAGTTTTCAATATGTCGGTGGGATAAATATTCGGAAACACACAATTCACAGTGAACCGTTCAAACGGTAAAAATTAATTCATCTAATGAAAAATTTAGATACAATTTCTATTCACATTGAGAAAAATTTAGATACAATTTCTATTCACAATGAGAATGTATAAAAATCCATCCATCCAATAAAAAATTTAGATACAATTTCTATTCACTTTCAGAACTTTTAAAAATTCATTCATTCATCGAATAAAAAATAATTTAGATACAATACTATGCTGGAAAGTGTTTCTCACTATATTTCTTCTATCTATGCTGGAAAGTGTTTCTCACTTCTTTACATAAAAACATGATGGCTTAGATTGTGATGGTTTTTATGTTCAAAGGTTGAAATTCAAATGCTACTAAACGCTAATATGACTCAAACAAGATATATTTTATAAAATAATTAGATTCAGAAAAAATAAAACAAGTACATTTATTTCAATTACAGATTCTGTGAATATGTAGGAATCTGATTGTTATGAGAGTGTTCAAAAAATTAACGTCTCAATGGGGCAGTGCCCTTCAGTGCAGTACATCCTAGATCAGTGATTGTATTAACATTAGAGAAGTGAACGATTTGAAACATTGAAACAGTTAACAATCTCTATGGCGGGTCTAACCAATAGTAGAAAATATGGCTAAGTAATTCAGTTTACCACTGACTCAAATTTCTCTTGTCCAGCCCTAAGTTAGGTTGGCTCTGAATTTGATTATGTAGTGCTTGTAAGTCAAGAAAATATTTCCTAAGTACTACTGACTAAAATTTCTCTTTTCTTGTCCAGCTATTGAGCTAAGTTAACTTGGCTCTGAATTTGATTCTGTGGTGCTTGTAAGTCAAACTTGCCAGATGTGAGATCGGCCAGTATTATTGGGTCAGAGAGGCCCTCTAAGGATTCAGTTATTTATGTTAAAAATATAAAACATATTTATGGATGAAACCTCTTAGCTATTTATGGATTCACCCTCAATAGCTAAGAGGTTGGACTTAAATTGTCCTGCCTGCCCAAGGGGGATTGTTAGCTCTATGTGTAGGATGTTTGTTCACCCTCAATAGCTAAGAGTTTGGACTCAAATTGTTTTCAACCAATTAGTGCATTTCTTCTTTATTCGAATGCCTTATTAGCCTACCTACTTGATTGAAGCTCCCTTTGGTACCTAGACTATAACAAGGTAAAGGTGCATTTGGGAGTATGGGAGGAATGAAAAAATGTAGTTGATTGCTACAGAATGCACATTGAGGCCCAGATAAATTTGATTGATAAATGGTAGAATAATGTATATAGGATAAGCTCCGAAGGGAGTCCCAAAGTAATGTTGAAATATAACCCTATCCAGAAGCTTTGCATCCTATAGGGGGAATGCACTCTTTCCCAACCTTTCATGGATACCGAAATTTTCTACTCATTGTTATATTGCCTTACTAGGGAAAGTCCATGTCAAACATGCATTCCTCCATCAATGAGGCACTTTATAATATAGTGATGGAAGGAGTCCATGATACTCTTGGCTCCCTCATGCAAGATGTAGAGGTGAAATTTAGGTTAAATTTGACACACAAAAGTGTATCCAAGGGCTTAAGAGGCATTTAGGCAACATGAAATCCATGGAGCAGGTTGTAAATATTATGGACTTGCTAGGTAACATTGCAAGGCATGCTATGCCACTGCCTGCTTCACAAAACCCATAATATAGAGGACAAGAGGTTTGATGAAGTTTATTGTTGCGTTCAATGCATTACATTGTTCCTATTGCATTATTGCTTCACTACCTACTGAACTGGACTTTCAAAAAACACAACACTGAAATTGCGCTTCAATGCAATATTTATGCCTTTTGGTAGCTTAAGATACAGGGATTAGAGGGAAGTTTCTGTGAAAAATTTACAACCACAATATGAAAACAAGGACCTACTTGGAATCATTAAATTTAGTGCTGTAAAGTGTAGGCATTACACTTGCCATCCTACTTGCCCAAGGGGGATTTTTAGCTCTATGTGTAGGTTGTTTGTTCACCCTCAATAGCTAAGAGGTTGGACTCAAATTGTCCTCCCTGCCCAAGGGGGATTGTTTGCTCTATGTGTAGGATGTTTGTTCACCCTCAATAGCTAAGAGGTTGGACTCAAATTGTTTTCAACCAATTAGTGCATTTCTTCGTTATTCGAATGCTTTATTAACCTACCTACTTGATTTAAGCTCCCTTTGCTACCTAGAATATAACAAGGTAAAGGTGCATTTGGGAGTATGGGAGGAATGACAAAATGTAGTTGATCACTACAGAACACACATTGAGGCCCAGATAAAGTTGATTGATGAATGGTAGAGGTTTAAATGGGTTAAATGGGTTTAGGGGTTTAGAGGTTTAGGGGGTTAGGGGATTTAACAGTTAAGGATTTTAGGGGTTAGGGGTTAAGGGGTTAAGGGGTTAGAGGTTAAGGGGTTAAATGGGTTAGGGGTTTAGAGGTTTAGGGGGTTTAGCAGTTAAGGATTTTAGCGGTTAGGGGTTAAAGGGGTTAGGAGTTAGGTTTTGGGGGTTAGGGTTTGGGGGTTAAATGGGCTAGGTTTTTAGGGGTTTAGGGGGTTAAATGGGTTAGGGTCGGAAATTAGGGTTTTAGGGGTTAGGGGTTAAAGGTTTAGAGGTTTAGGGTTTAGGGGGTTAAATAATTTAGGGGTTTAGGGTTTAGGGGGTTAAATGGATGAGGGGTTATAGCCATTTATTAGGTGGAAAAGGCATAATCTAGTTGTAGTAACCATAACTTGGTCAAGTTTTTATAGTCAAGGAAAGACTTGGTTGGGTTCCCAAGTTCCAAAAAATTAAGGGTAATTGTGAGGGCATGAGAACTAAGGAGTGTCAGTGTGTGCCAAGGAATGAAAAGGCATGCTAACACATGCTAGAAAGTGTCAATGGATGTTGAGGAGTGTTAGGGAGTGCCAGGACATTGCAAGGGAGAAATAGGTCAAAATGCATGGAAATGAACAAATAAGAGTGTGTGCCAAGTAGTGTCAACGAAATCCAAGTGTCTCAAGGATAAAGTGTGTTAGGGGAAGGTCAGAATAAGACTTGTAGGAGGTAATCCTATGGTTACATAAAGGGTTGCACAAAGTAGTTTCAGACAAAGGGAAACTTTGGGTTAGGCACAACATTTATTTTCCAATGACTTGGTTGGGTTCCCAAGTCGCAAAAAAAGTAAGGTTATCTATGACGGCATGAAAGCTAAGGAATACCGAGGTGTGTCAGGGAATTCCTAGAAGTACTAAGACATGTTAGGCAATTCCAAGGCATGATAGGCATGCCAAGATGTGGCAGGTGCCAGGGTGTGGCATGAATACATGCTAGGGAGTGTGAGGGCCAAGTGTCAAGGAAACACAAGGGAGCACTAGTTTAAAATTCATGGAAATGAAGTATCAGCCAGTTCCAGGTGTGCTAAGAAGGGAGTGACACAGTATTCTAGGAACTTCCAAGGCATGTTAGAGTGCTAGGGAAGCATACAAAGATGTTCCAAGTGCCAAGATGTGCCAATGCATGCTAAGGAGTGTTAGGGAGTGCCAGGAAAACATAACATAGCACTAGGTCAAAATTAATAAATGAATGAATAAGAGAGTGTGACAGGGAGTGTCAGCGAGTTCTAGGTGTTGAGATTCAACAAGATGATGAGCTTAGTGAAAAGAGTCACCTTCACTAAGTGGGCCCGCAGGCGATTTTTGGCGCAAGTCTATTTTTAGACTATGTCTATTTTTAGACATGGAGACCATATTTCAGAAGTTGCAGGATGCTATTTGGATGGTTGGTCAAGTTGGAAAAATAGATGGATTTCTATTTTTAGACATATTGGGAGAAGTCTATTTATAGAAATGTTGATTATTATTAGCTCTTAATAATAATTAGACCCTAAATAACAACTTATTCTCTTGGAGCACTTAATTTCAGTTAACAGGTGTGGTAGATCAGCTAGCTGAAGGTATTACGCAATTCCTAGGGTTTACTGGTGTTCATGCATGGAGGACTCAAGTCAGGACTCAAGTGGCAAAGTTATGATGGAGTTGGTGAAGTAGTTCATGGAGTTTATTTCAGTTTAACTACATCCTTGGAGTTAAACTCAATTGGACTAATTGTGTCTATTTCTAACTGATTGATACATTAGTGGGAGTGGAGTGAATTAATTAGTTAAATTAATTCATAATTAATAACTCATTAATCAACTGAACAGAGACAACATTTAACTAATTGTGTGGGAGTTCCAGTGGAGACTCAGTGGAGAGATAGGTGAAAAGGCAGTGTGACTATTAGTTGTGACTATGTTGATGCATCCAATGCATCACACATCCATTGGAGATGCCAATGAGGATTGCGCAGTTAAGGCAACGATAATTTGAGGTCATTCAGAGCTATTCAAATCAGGGTCAACCCAAATAAATCTGATTTGGGGGCTCCACAGTAACAACATTTTCCCCACAACAAGCACAAGATCAAGCCAACATGTGTGATGTGTGCGTTTAAAGAGATGGATAGGTAGGTTTACCCTTACGAGAACATGGCACCTTAAAATCTGACCACGATTACTGAGTGCAAGCATTTGCAAAATGGCATTATGAGTGGAGCCTTTTTCAGAAGAGATTATTCTTTTACATTACAATATATACAACATGCAGTTAGTGTTCCATCCATGTTAGCGCACACACTTGATGGTATCAATCCTTAAACTGGTAAAAAAAAATGATTTTATATATTCACATACGGGACAGTCACAAGATGTTAACAAAATCACATACTTATCGAAATCCTCAACCAAGAATATGCTACATTGCTTATTAATGTGCTTTCAACTAGGTAGGCATCAATGACAATCATTACAATGTGTTAGAGGGATCTAAGAGAGAATTATGTAAGGAGTTCCTTCTAGGTAAAGGCCATTGGTATTACTATTGTGAAAGGGGGTGGCCTACAAGGATACATTGGTAGCTACTGTTGTAAGAGCATAATTTCAACAATTTATTTCAAAATTTGTATTTTTCCTCCATAAGGTCTTAGAGATTTATAGAAGAGGAAGTTGGTTTCTTTGTTGCCCTATAATTTTGTATAATTTCTAACTTCATATTTGGGATAGGAAATTTTAGTAATTTTAGGCATAAGTTAAGATGTTTATTTTTTTTTATTTTTAAGGCCTCCTAGTCATTAGGAAAGTTGAGTCTTATGATTAGGATTACTTGTGGCATCCTGTGTATTTTTCAAACTCCAATACACCAAGGAAAATATGTGGAGGACATTTGAGTTAAATGTGATTGTCCATCAAATGTAGATCGGATTTGGGGAACTTGTAGCTCTTTTCCTTGGACCCTACTAGTTCTTAGAGGTTGTATTTGGAGCGGTTAGCAGGAAAAGCATAATATGCCCAAGAATATTAGCATTGGAGCACATATGGTTTGGGATAAAGGATAAGGGGTTCTAGGAGTTAATGGGTTTAAGTGTTTAGGAGCAAGGGGTTAAGGGTAAAGGGTAAAGGGTTAGGGCTTATGGGATTTAGAGATTAAGGGGTTTAAGGGTTAGAGGTTAATGGCTTAGTGGTTAAGGGATTTATGGGTTAATATTAACCATCAAGGGCTTACATGTCAGGGGATTTAGGGGTTAAGTGCCTAAGGGTTATGTTATTTAGGTGTCAGAAGGTTAAGGGGTTAGGGGTTAGGGGTTATGGGTTAAGGGTCAAGGTTTAAGAGGATATGGGATTAGGGTTTATGGGGTTCAAGGATTCTAAGTTAGTGTTTAGGGGTTAAGGGGTTAATGGCTTTGGGTTTAAGGGATCAAGGGGTTAATTTGTTATGAGTTATGGGCATAGGGATTAAGGGATTGTGCCTTTGGGGTTAACGGGATAGGGACTTTAGTGGTTATGGGTTAAGTGCATATGGGTTGTAATAATTTGGCCCCTAATCCCCGTGTCACAACTATTGGGTGTTCCCCTATCAATTTCTCTCATTGCCTTACCTATAGGTCCCCTAGCCCCTATGCCATAAGGCCCTAAGGCTCCTTCTCATTTTCTAATGTTAGGATTATAGATCTCAGTAAACCATGCTCGAACCTCTCACTTCTACCCATCCATGCTACCCTTATGTCCTCTTGCCCCGCTTAATACACCAAAAGACCCCCCTCTCCCAAAATTCATGAGAATTGAACATTTGGAGGCAATCAATTAACAACAACTTCACAAATACTCCATTTATAATGGTGTCTTGGAGTTATTAGATATCATTTAATTGAGCTACAGTGATAGGTGAGAGCTATGCCTAGCTCACTAAAGGTTTATCAAGAGACTATTAGTCTATTGGCTATAGAATTTGACTCTTTTTTTGTAACTTAGCGAAATGGAAAAGATGTGGAGACAATCTCCATTCTTCTTCTTTCACTAGGCCATGTAAAATAAATGAAGCAAATAGTCTCAACCCCTTGGAGAAGGAAAGTTGAGAACAATAATTAGCATGAACAAACAAAGAATCCAATGAGTTAAGCTTAGAGGGGTCTCCCTTTGTAAAAAAGCATCCATAAGCTTCTTAGAGTTAGTATGAATCTTTACTAGAGATTGAGTAGTCTTCACATCACCAACCACATCCAATAGAAAGGTACCAACCCCTACAATAAAAATAATGTCTCCAAATAAGGTGTAGTTAATACCAATAATATCACCTTATGAATCTATTACAATATGATTTCGAAAGTACGTTTCCATACATGTGTGAAAGAAAAAATCCATTTGGTTAGCAAAAGGAAGTCTTTTTTAAGACCTCCAGAAACCCCCTTGAAGGAGACAAGAAGGGTTTGAAACCATATAATACAAGTCGATCTATGAACCCTATTTCTGATGTTTTCTATGCATGTGTTTGTTCACTCGGTTTGACATGTGATAGACAATATATGAAGCCTTTTTTTCCACATATCATCTTCATTAGATATCATGTTGCTAAGAATGAAGTGTCTGGATTAGAGTTAAAGTTCCTATTTTAGTTTGTTGTCTTTTTTGTCTTTTAGAGTACAAATCTTTCTAGTATATTGTGCTAAGGTAGTTTGGCTTTCAAATATTCAAGGAATATGTGAGCTAATTATATAAGAAAATATTGTAATATTTGAAATAACATGATGAACTATTTAGCACAATTTATGGTGTTGGATTGATTGAGATGTTTATTTTTGGATGGATGGATGTACATATATTTAGCCAATATAAAAAACTCATTAAGCATTGTTGCAAGCATGTTATTAACATGTTGAAGTGCCATTGAGACTTAGAGGTAGAAGATTTAAACTTGTATGTTTTCACCTATCCAAGTGTGATGATACCTTGTGGAGGTAAGCAAAATTTCCATTTTTTAAACTTTTGGAAATATTCTATACGCTCTTGAGAGAATTTCAACCTTTTAAATAAAACTACAAACAAATGTACATTCATGCAATAATTACTAATTGATTTGGGGGTGACTCAACAAATTGTAGCATGTTGGCTTGTTGAATTTGTTAGTAAGTTAATTAGGGCTTGATGAATTTGTAAGCTTCAATGGGATTTATTGCAGTTGTATGTGTTTTAGAGAAGCGAGTTTGGAGTGGTGGTTGTGCTTCCTTTATTGAATTTGATTTCTTTGGTTCTTCTTCTTGTGCATGCCCATTGTGGTATATTCTCATTAGTGGTTAAGGGTTTAGGGATTGGGGGCTTAAGGGTTAGGGGCATAATGAATTAGTATTTAAGGGATTAGGGATTGGGGTTAGGGGAATAATGAGTTAGTGGTTAAGGGGTTATGGATTGGGGGTTTACGGGTTAGGGTATTTATGCACATTTAGGGGTTAGAGGAATAATGAGTTATTGGTTAAGGGATTAGGGATTGGGGGCTTAGGTGTTAGGGGATTTAGGCGCAGTTAGGGGTTAGGTGAATAATGAGCTAGTGGTTAAGGGATTAGGGATTAGGGGCTTAGGGCTTAGTGGATTTAGCAGTTAAGGATTTTAGGGGTTAGGGTTGAGGAGTTAATGGGTTAATGGTTAAGTGTTAACGGTTTAGGGGTTAAGGGATTAGGGGTTTAGGTGTTAGTGGTTTACGGGCTTAAGGGTTTAGAGGTTTAGGGTTTAGGGGTTAAATGGGTTAGGGTTTTAGGGGGTTAAATGGGTTAGAGGTTGGGAATTAGGGCTCAAGGGGTTAGGGGTTAAGGGTTAGACATTTAGGGTTTACGGGGTTAAATGGGTTTAGGGTTTTAGAGGTTTAGGGGGTTAGGGGATTTAGCAGTTAAGGATTTTAGGGGTTAGGGGTTAGGGGTTAAGAGGTTAAGGGGTTAGAGGTTTAGGGGGTTAAATGGGTTAGGGGTTTAGAGGTTTAGGGGGTTAGGGGATTTAGTGTTTAAGTATTTTAGGGGTTAGGGGTTAGGGTTTGAGGGTTAAATGGGTTAGGGTTTTAGGGGTTTAGGGGGTTAAATGGGTTAGGGGTCGAGAATTTAAGGGGTTAGGGGTTAAGGGTTTAGGGGGTTAAATGGGCTAGGGGTTTAGAGTTTAGGGGGTTAAATGGGTGAGGGGTTATAGCCATTTCTTAGGTGAACAAGGCACAATGTAGTTGTAGTAATTGTAACTTGGTCAAGTTGTTATATTCAAGGCAAGACTTGGTTGGGTTCCCAAGTTCCAAAAAAAGTAAGGGTAATTGTGAGGGCATGATAACTAAGAAGTGTCAATGCGTGCCAAGGAATGAAAAGGCATGCTTAAACATGCTAGAAAGTGTCAATGGATTTTGAGGAATGTTAAGGAGTGCCAGGACATTGTAAGGGAGAACTAGGTCAAAATGCATGGAAATGAATGAATAAGAGTGTGTGCCAAGTAGTGTCAACGAATTCCAAGTGTCTCAAGGATAAAGTGTGTTAGGAGAAGGTCAGAATAAGACTTGTAGGAGGTAAGCCTATGGTTACATAAAGGGTTGGAAAAAGTAGTTTCAGACAAAGGGAAACTTTGGGCTGGGCACAACATCAATTTTCCAATGTCTTGGTTGGGTTCCCAAGTCACAAAAAAAGCAAGGTTATCTATGACGACATGAAAGCTAAGGAATACCAAGGTGTGTCAGGGAATTCGTAGAAGTACTAAGACATGTTAGGCAGTTCCAAGGCATGATAGGCATGTCAAGATGTGGCAGGTGCTAGGGTGTGGCATGAACACATGCTAGGGAGTGTGAGGGCCAAGTGTTAGGGAAACACAAGGGGGCACTAGTTTAAAATGCATGGAAATGAAGTATAAGCCAGTTCCAGGTGTGTTAAGAAGGGAGTGACATAGTATTCTAGGAAGTGCCAAGGCATGTTAGAGTGCTAGGGAAGCATACAAAGTTGTTCCAAGTGGCTAGGTGTGCCAATGTGTGCTAAGGAGTGTTAGGGAGTGCCAGGAAAACATAACAGAGGCACACTAGGTCAAAATTCATAAATGAATGAATAAGAGTGTGTGACAGGGAGTGTTAGCGAGTTCTAGGTGTCTCGAGGAGGGAGTGACAAGGTATGATAGGCAATACTAAGTCATGTTATAGTGTCAGGGGGACATGCATCCAAGATTTTATATATTCACATACGGGACAGTCACAAGATGTCAAGAAAATCACATACTTATCGAAATCCTCAACCAACAATATGCTACATTGCTTCTTAATGTGGTTGCAACTAGGTAGGCATCAAAGAAAATGATTGCAATGGGTTAAGGGGATCTAAGAGAGAATTATGTAAGGAGTTCCTTCTAGCTAGTAAAGGACATTGGTATTACTATTGTTAAAGGGGGTGGCCTACAATGATACATTGGTAGCTATAGATGCAACAGCATAATTTCAACAATTTATTTCAAAATTTGTATTTGTCCTCCATAAGGTCTTAGAGATTTTTGGAAGTGGAAGTTGGTTTCCTTGTTGCCCTATAATTTTGTAGAATTTCTAATTTCATATTCGAGATAGGAAATTTTAGTAATTTTAGGCATAAGTTAAGATGCTTTTTTATTTTTAAGGCCTCCTAGTCATTAGGAAAGTTGAGTCTTATGATTAGGATTACTTGTGGCATCCTATGTATTTTTCAAACTCCAATACACCAAGGCAAATATGTGGAGGACATTTGGGGGAAATGTGATTGTCCATGAAATGTAGATCGGATTTGGGGAACTTGTAGCACTTTTCCTTGGACCCTACTAGTTCTTAGAGGTTGTATTTGGAGGGGTTAGCAGGAAAAAACATAATATGCCCAAGAATATTAGTGTTGGAGCAGTTATGGTTAAAACACAAGATTCAAAGTTGAAATCCCCTTGAGTTGCCAACCAAAAAATAATATTTTTTTATCTATTTATTTATTAAATTTTTAGAACGTGGTTTAATGGAAAAAGAAAAATGTAATATGAAAGAAATAAATATGACATGATTAAATTTCATGTGGTTTGAATATGGATTTTCAAAAATAAAAAATATAATTTTATCCACTATCCACTCGTGGATATTTCAATGCAAACTTCCCAATGCTAATGATTTTGTCTTAATTGCTAACTATCTGAAATGGGTTTTGTCTTAATTGTCATTGTCTTAAATATAAAGTTCTGTCTTAAATATTTTTGTCTCAAAGTGCTTTTGTCTTAAATCTAAAATTTTGTCTTAAAATATTTTTGTCTCAAATTGCTTTTGTCTTAAAATATATTTGTCTCAAAGTGCTTTTGTCTTAAATATAAAGTTTTGTCTTAAAATATTTTTGTCTCAAATTCGTTTTGTCTCAAATATAAAATTTTGTGTTAAACAAATGTCTTAAAATACCCTTGGTGTAATAGTGGGAATTCCAAAAGTACACATATATGAACATAGCTAATAAATAAAATTGACATCAAAATTATTATTATATATATTATATATATATATACCAGGGACAGTCTAGAATAATGCTTAATTGTCTTTTTAAACCATTTTTTTTGGAATTAATCTTTATCTTCTTCAAGGTGCAGTGAACGTTGTGTTGTTTTCACATTCACTTGCAAATGTTGTTTTACATTTCCAGTGTTGTTTTTAGTTGTAAATTTAAGATACCTCTAGTGTTACTCACTCTTCTAGTTTTACACTGTTACTAATTCCAACGTGCATGCCCATGTAGCTGTGTTACTCTTACTTTTAAATTTAGGCTGTTGGTTCCGTGCATGACCGTTGGGTCATGTTTACATGCAACGATCTAGACTGCTGTGACCGGCCAATTTTTAGTATGGAAAGTTCAAATATTTAGAATTACTTTTAATTTTACGTTGGGTTGGGTTGGGTTATGTTTAGACATATAATGAACAACAAAACGACGACGGTTTTCTTTTTCATCTCCCACTTGTATGTTTCATCTCCGACGTTTCGTTTATATATAACAAGATTTCAAGCACCGCCTGCATCATTTTGCTTCTCCTCCTGTTAACATTCAGTCGCCACTGTTTCATAATGTTTTTTTAGCACGTCATCAAAAAAACATTCAGTCGCGTTCCTTTACCACGTTGGATTGATTCAGTTGTAGGCATGCACGTAAGGTCTAGACTGCTGTGATGTGCTGTGGCAAACAATTTTTTAGACATAAATTTCCAATTCGTTGACATAACACTTAGTTAACACGAAGTCTGGTAATTAACTTAACTGAAGTACCGTCCCAACGGAGGTCTTAAAAGGATTAAGGGGGCATGGGGTTTGTTGTTACCATTGGATATTGTTGTTGCTCATGTCAATCCCCAGATATTGTTGCAGCGATTTGTAATATCAAGAGTTGCTCTGAACAACGTTTCACGTCTGTCCATCAGTCAGGAGCCTTGATATTGTTGATGCGCGGCCAAAAACTGTCTTCAGCTTTTATTAATTCGGGTTTTCAATACAAATTATACGTCTTGCCTTGTTTCAGCTTTTTATGCGCCAGAGACTTGCCTTGTCTTGCGTTGCCGTGTTTATTAACGTGGGTTTTCAATACAAATAAATTATTTCTAATTGCATCCATCAAATCCAAGTTGTTTGAGGTAAAACACAAATTACCCTTAATCTTCTTTCTTTTAATTATACTAATTACTTGTTTTGCAATTCTGGTGCTCTGTGCAATCACTTCTTTCTCCATTAGTTGTGGTTCTACTTGTCTCGGCTTCCTATATATATATATATGTGTGTGGGGCTGCACTTGGGGTTGTTAATCTGTAGAAGCTTCACTTGGCCGGATTGTTAATCTGTTTACGATGTCCCAGGTCTTCTAATTCTCACAGTAACTAAATTCCCACTTTTAAAATCATAAAGCGGCGGATTGTGAAACAATCACCGGGGTAGTCGAGATCAAGAGAGACCTGCCGAAGCGGTGACCAAAGGAGCGGAGACCCATCCGATAAGTGTCGACGGGTTTGTCCAGGTCAAAATATTTGCGGTATGCATTTTAAGGCTTCATATGTTCTATTTCTAGGCTTGTTTCGATTCTTTTATTTATTTTGGTTTGAAAGTGCTGTTTTAAAATGACGGTGACATCCAATGCAATTTTGTACGGAGACAATTATTTAGACTTTTTTTTTAAATGACCTTTCATCAAGATATATAAATATTATTATTTTTTCTTTTTAAGATTTTTTTGGGGTTGAGTTCATCATGTGAGCATATTCTCATCATCGTAGATAACCTCTTAATTGTATATTTAAATCAAGTATTCAGATTAACAAAAATCAAATACCCTTCATTTAAAAAATGGATTTGTAAAACATCGGTAACCTATTTTGAAAGGTGGCAGCTGGTACAGTATGCAAAAACAAATTACATTTTGAAACAATATCTCTGACCACATGTCATTGCCTTATAACAATAATAAAATTGTTTATTTGCAATTCAATTTATTATATTAACATTTTCGAGTGTAACCGTCCCCGGTCAAAATTATATTTACATGTATTTTAAATTTATAATATATATGTACTATATAAAAAAAAAATTTAGGTTTATAACTTTTATAATATATAAAACGCTTTACGTTTATACACGTAATTTGTTTATCGTGTAAGTTTATTTATATATATAATGTAAAAATGCTTTAGGTTTACAATGTTTTAAATTTATAGAGTTCTAATGTTTTTGGTTTATATTTAATATAATGTTTTTAGGTTTAATGAGGTAGATTTAAACAAAATAAAATATTATATGGCTGCAGTTACTCAGGCTGTTGTTACGGACTTGAGGCTGGTTAACAATCTAGTTATATCGGCCGCAGTGGATTGGATTTGGATTTATTTCTGGTTGGCTTCATACCAGGTATGGTGATTTATTTCCTGTTGAATTGGCTTAATAATTTTGTATTGTCATGGGAAGCCTTTCCTTTCTTTCGGTTACACATTACATTTTACTACTTTTATTTAGTTTGTTGAATTACTTTTATTTTGTTTGTTGAGCTTTAGCTTTTCTAAAATATGGTAGCTGCAAATCTTTATTGAATTTGTTGCTTTGACAGATAGATATTATTGATCTATAAATAAAAATGGGCCGGAAAAAGTTGGAAATCCAGAAAATAGAGGATCCTCTTCGAAGACGTGCATGTTATTGTAAGAGAAGTTCGGGACTCCTTAAAAAAGCACGTGAATTATCTATTCTGTGTGGAGCAGAGGTTCGTGTTATCATCATCCCCGAGAAAGGAGGAAAGCCCGTCACCTTTGGATACAATAATGACATTATTACTAAAGATGTCACAAATTCCACTCATACAACAACAAACATGCAGCAGGTTGCACGAAAACAAAAACAGAAATTGCAATCAACGCAATTAGCAGGTGCAAGCCAGTCATGTGTGAGGGCGAATCAAGTATTAGCTCCCGTCCAGTACAACAATAATATGGTTATTGCAGGTGCAAGCCAGTCATGGGTGACTAGGGCGAATGGCGTATTAGCTCCTGTCCAGTACAACAATATGGATATTGCAAGTGCAAGCCAGTCATGGGTGAGCGGGAATGAAGTATTAGCTCCCGCCCAGTGCAATATGAATAATATTGCAGATGCAAGCCAGTCATGGGTGACTAGGGCGAATGAAGTATTAGCTCCTGTCCAGTACAACAATATGGATATTGCACATGCAAGCCAGTCATGGGTGAGCGGGAATGAAGTATTAGCTCCCGCCCAGTGCAATATGGATAATATTGCAGATGCAAGCCAGTCATGGGTGACTAGGGCGAATGGCGTATTAGCTCCTGTCCAGTACAACAATATGGATATTGCAAGTGCAAGCCAGTCAAGGGTGAGCAGGAATGAAGTATTAGCTCCCGCCCAGTGCAATATGAATAATATTGCAGATGCAAGCCAGTCATGGGTGACTAGGGCGAATGAAGTATTAGCTCCTGTCCAGTACAACAATATGGATATTGCACGTGCAAGTCAGTCATGGGTGAGCGGGAATGAAGTATTAGCTCCCGCCCAGTCCAATATGGATAATATTGCAGGTGCAAGCCAGTCATGGCCGGTGAGCCGGAATGAAGTATTAGCTCCCGCCCAGTGCAATATGAATAATATTGCAGATGCGAGCCAGTCATGGGTGAGCGGGAATGAAGTATTAGGTCCCGTCCAGTACAATATGGAGATGGCAGGTGCAAGCCAGTCATGGGGGAGCGGGAAGAGCGGGAATGAAGTATTAGCTCCCGTCCAGTACAATATGGATATTGCAGGTGCAAGCTGCCAGTCATGGGTGGGCGCGAATGAAGTATTAGCTCCCGTCCAGTACAATATGCAGGATATTTCAGAGTCAGCAACGCATAAAGAAACATTGGAAGTGCCGGATCATCAACAACGCCTCATTAATGCACAAAAAATTAGTCAAACATCTACCAACGATTTGAATGTTAATGTTGGCAGTGTCCCAGCCGCGCCAGTAGTTCAAGATTTTAATGTTAATGCTGCAGCCGCCCATTCCAGGCCGAGAGTTGTTCATGATTGTAATGTTGCACCACTTGTTGATGAAGCCAACTGCATGATGGTTGCTGCACCCGGCCAAGATCCACAAGTTGTTGATGATGTCACGATGGTTGATGCAGGTGGACTTGTAGATGATGTTTTTGATTTGGATGATATCATGAAGATTGATCCATTTCATGCTTCTGATCGTGATGCCAGCTGCAATATGGTGGTTGATCCACCTGGTGCTTTTGATTTGGATGAATATGCCTCCATGGTTGCGCTAGATACCATGATGGTTCATCCCAGCTTTGATGGTGTTGCTGATCCACCTCGTCTTATTGATTTGGATATATGAATATGCCTTCATGGAATTAGATGACCATGTGCAGCCAGTGCCCGATTGTGCCTCTGAAAGAAAAGATAGACTATTCTTCATTGTTTCATCAAAGAAAAGATCATACACCATTCTTCATTGTTTCATCAAAGAAAGAAAAGATAGACCATTCTTCATTGTTTCATCAAAGAAAAGATCATAGACCATTCTTCATTGTTTCATCAAAGAAAGAAAAGATAGACCATTCTTCATTGTTTCATCAAAGAAAAGATCATAGACCATTCTTCATTGTTTCATTCTTGATGACCTATTCATTATTTCATTCTTTACGTCTGAGATTATAGCAGCACGTCTACAGCAAACCTCTGGTGCACAGCAATGTATATGCGTTCTGAATGTGAATAGAAATTGTATCTAAATTATTTTTTATTGGATGAATGAATGAATTTTTATAAGTTCTGAAAGTGAATAGAAATTGTATCTAAATTTTTTATTGGATGGATGGATTTTTATACGTTCTCGTTGTGAATAGAAATTGCATCTAAATTTTTCTCAATGTGAATAGAAATTGTATCTAAATTTTTCATTGGATGAATTAATTTTTACCGTTTGAACGGTTCACTGTGAATTGTGTGTTTCCGAATATTTATCCCACCGACATATTGAAAACTCCACCAAACGGCATTGTCCAAGATAAGTCACAAAGAAAACGTAATAATTCAACACGCTAGCTGACCACCCTTTACCACGGAGGCTGTGTTTCAGTGACATAATATCATGGGGTTTAAAAAATTATGATTAAGTGATATACAAGTAATTTGGAAACACGGGTAATCACTCCAATACAAGTAATTTGGAAGCACGGGTAATCACACCAACTTTTAAAATTTTTAGGTTATAATTTTGCCATTTTGAGCCTATGGTTTTGTCAAATTCTGGTTATAATCACGTGAAAATATTTCAAGAAATGTAATTATGGGAGTGTTTGAAAGTTTTTTTTTAAATTCTTTATAATAATTTTCAATTTTAAGTTATATATATATATATATATATATATATATATATAATTTTGCCATTTTGAACCTATGGTTTTGTCAAATTCTTGTTATAATCACTTGAAAATATTTCAAGAAATATAATTATGGGAGTGTTTGAAAGTTTTTTTTTTTTTAATTCTTTATAATAATTTTCAATTTTAAATTTTATATATAAATTGAATTTTAAATTTTAAATTAATTGTTTATAAAAAGTGAAATGATTTTGGTTTATATATATATATATATATATATATATATAATGAATAATAAAAGATAGATGATTATGTATGAAGTATAAATTATTTAATTTTCTATCCATAAAAAATTCAACTTTTAATAATAATATTATTTTATATATTTATGAAAGGTTGTACAATTAAGTTGTAAGTTTTTTTTAATTGATATGGACTATAAAAAAGAAGGCAAGAGACTTTGTATCATTTTAAGATAAATTTATAAATTATATTTTTCTTTTTCTTTTTATATTTTTTATAATAATTTTAAGTTTTAAAATTTATACATAAAATATAAAAGTAAAAGAGTTTATGATTTTAAGCCATATATGTTAAATAGATAAAAGTAAAAGAGTTTATGATTTTAAGCCATTGTTTAAATAGTGAAGCCATATATGTTAAATAGATAATAAACAAGGATGAGAATCAAATTAAAGCAGAGTTCATACTGGAAATTTGTCATGGAGGTGAGAGAGCATTTAATCTGAAGCATAGTGCTCCTCCATAATTCTGCAGCCATACTGGTCGTCCTGGTCCCCGTCAGCAGCCTTGTTCTCTTTGTCTTCATTCAATCCTGCGCCCACCTGCAAATTGAAATGTCCCGAGGAGGAAGGGAAGGGGACAGAGGGCGCGCAGGAGGAAGGGGTGAAAGGAGCCGGGTTGGGGACAGAAGGGGGAGCAAAAGCAGGAGCTGAGGGAGGCTGCAAGAGACTGGGGTGAGAGGCAGGAGGGAAGGGGAGCTCCTCGCTCAACGTAACAGTAAGGAAAACAGAAAAAGGGTGGTCAAAAGCACGGTCAAAGAGCAATTCAGTGTGTTGCGTGGCCTGTCTGAGGAAACTACCGCTCGGAGTAGGGGAGGAGGCGGCGACGAAGGGCTGGGGAGGGAACGAAGGAGGAACAAGGGGCGGAGGGTCAGAACGGGGGGGCGCCATGTCAAGAAAATCAGGGCAAGGACCAGGAGGGCCCGAAGATGAAAGAGCAGGACGTCTAGCAGTAGGCTCCAGAGGCCTATCGACATGGTGGCTGAGGGGAGGGCGCTCGCCCAGGGATCTCCCCCGAGAAGCCCCCTTTCTACAAGCCATTCGCTGCCTCAATCTGGGCATGGTGAAAACCTTGGATGAGTTCGCCCAGCCTCTGGAGGGAGCAGCAGCTATAACAGAAGAATTATCAAACGAAACCGGAAAACCATGAGAATTAAAATGAATCGGGCAGAAGTTACTGTGGGAGTGATGGAGTCCTGGAGCGATTTCCAAACAGCTATGCAGTGCACACCGTCGCCCCGTATTTGTTCTCTCTCCGCCTATAGCAGCACCTCCAGGGCAGAGCGAGTTCAGAGGCAACAGAGGGCGGTGGCCATCAATGGAGCAAACGGGAGAAGTTGAGCGATCCTGCGCCATTTGAAGAAGAGTGCACAGACCAATGCACAGGTAATGGCGGCGAACCGGAGTGAATGCACAACGCAGATGGGCAATTAACGTTGCATTTAAGTTGCCATGGGGGGCCATGTGGCCACCCCAAGTGGGTTGCGTTGGGATTGTAACCGGGCCCGTTGGCCTCTTCTCTCTGCTAGACATCCGCATCCGGAGAGGGTTGATCCGTTTGCACCAAACTGATGCAGTTTTGAAATGAGTTTCTGTCATTGATAATCTGGATATTACCGTGCTTGAGAGTGTCCAGACAATCAACTCCTAGATTAGCAAGGAAATCCGCAACCTTGTTGCCATCACGCTTGGTATGGGTGAAGGATATTGTCTGATTGTCCTATATCCACTTGCTGATCTTGTCGATTCTGGATGCTAGACGCCAGCTGGTAACAACCTTGGTCAAGCTGGAGCCTTGGAGCAACTTATTTGCCATGTTGATCAAGATTTGAGAATCACCTTCCACAATGATGGGCAAGAGGTTGTAGACACGAGCTAAGTTGAGCCCTTGCCAGAGACCTTCCAGCTCAGCAGAGTTGTTGGTGTCCCAACCGATGGATCCATAATAAATAGCCTTGATGTCGCCTCGGGAGTTTCTAAAGATACCACCAAATCCTGCAGGACCAGGATTCCCTTTGGAAGCTCCGTCAAAGTTTAGTTTACAAACCCCTGGAGGGGGAGGAGTCCAGGCAAGTGTATCTGGAGGGTTCTGCTTGTTGATTGTGGGAACAGTGGGAATGCTGAATTGCCAATTGTGCCATATGCTGAGCTCATTAGGGAGGTTTGGAAGGTCCTGCGATGAAAGGTTGTACAATTAAGTTGTAAGTTTTTTTTAATTGATATGGACTATAAAAAAGAAGGCAAGAGACTTTGTATCATTTTAAGATAAATTTATAAATTATATTTTTCTTTTTCTTTTTATATTTTTTATAATAATTTTAAGTTTTAAAATTTATACATAAAATATAAAAGTAAAAGAGTTTATGATTTTAAGCCATATATGTTAAATAGATAAAAGTAAAAGAGTTTATGATTTTAAGCCATTGTTTAAATAGTGAAGCCATATATGTTAAATAGATAATAAATAAGGATGAGAATCAAATTAATTTCCTCATCAAACATTTCATATTGCAAAAATTTTAAAATATAAATTAAACATAAAAACTATCTAATTAAAAACTTTGTTTTCTTCATATATATATATATATGAACATCTATCAATACTCTTAACCATGTAGATTCACTCTCACTTTACCATGATCCAATATCATAAAAGTGCATAATTATTTTTCACATAAATCTTAACCTCTAATCTATGACTACTACCAAAAATATTTTAGAATATCCTTTACTCTCACTTGTGTCAAGTTTCCTTAGAATGCTAAACTATGCTACCAACTCATTATGCTAGATGTTTCTCCCATCAATTAACCCACCAAAAAAGAATCTATCTCCTAGAAAGCCAATGGTTTTGGAAAGGTTGAGTAGTTTAGTTCCACTTACTAGGTCTAACCTAATAGCATATATAACCTTCAATTGAATGATGGGCACTATGTAAATGGTATATTTCAAAATACTAAAAGATTAGATCCCCAAGCCTATACCATGTGGCTTTTGGAATTCAAACAATTCCTATTTGTTTTCAAAAATCTATAATGTATTTCAAATTTTTATCATAATTTGCTAAAAAAAATAAATTTTATATATACACTTTTTTTTGTAAGCCTGGTATTGCCCCCTTTTTCATTAATTTTTAAAAGCAAGATACAACCATATGAAAACTATTAGGTGGCCTCAACTTTCCCTCAGCGACAAAACCAAGTCTGTTGTCCACCTGATGCCGTCGTATGCCATCCAAAAATATGAGGTTCGTAGTCTATCGTACCAATTTACCAATGCCTGAATGTTCATACATAAACTGTTTTTAGTTGCCTACTCGCAAGACTAGTTAACCATGAAAATGTAAATGTTATCCGCATATAAACATAAGCAACGGAAATCTAATTGTAATGAACAACGTGGAACTACTCTATCTCCTCAGATGAGGTAGAATCAATAGGTGTCAAGTCTTAGAACGAAGTGTCGGCCTGCTCAGTTGGCTTGGAGATGCACGAGAGGTGATACTCGATGCGCTCGAGGTGCTCGTCTTGTTTTTTTTAGTTGTATTTTCATGGTAGGCCTTCGCACCGCCTTGGATGATTTCCATAGTGGGCCTCCTGCCCCTCGTCTTGCCCATGGGCAAGGTCGGTTGGCCGTCAACCTCTTCTCCTTTATTTTTTTGGCCTCGACCTCCTGCTGGTGGGTCCTTTGATGAAGGCATCTTCTTATCAAATTTTGTATTATTAAAAAATTGGTATAGTCATATAAATTAGTGGAGTCATATGAGTTAAATAGATAGTAAATAAGGATAGGAATCATGCCACTTACCTCATGAAATATCCCACTTACCTCATGAAATATCACGCTACAAAAATTTAAAAATAAAAATTAAACATCAAAATTAACTAATGAGAAACTTTATTATTCTTCATCTTATTATTATTATTAAAAGAATTAATATATGAGATAAACATATATACCAAGACTCTTAACCATTTAGGCTCTTAACATATATAAATTTATGAAATTTTGTACATTCAAATTGTCTCATTTTTAACTAGATTTATAAAGTATATTTCTTGTTCTATAATTTATATATTTTTTATAATAATTTTAAGTTTTAAAATTTATAGAATAAAATGGAAAACTAAAATATTTTACGATTTTAAGTTTAAGTTCATAAAAGGTAAAATGATTAGGTTATTTTTAGTTTTCAAAAATATAAAATAAATTGAAAATAAAAATATTAAGAGCTAAAATTTTTAAATTAATTATAATTAAAATGATTCATAAATACATTAAAAACAAGTTTATATTAAAAAAACATTATATGCATTACAATTCTAGAATTGGAAATTTGTTAATTATATGAAATTGTATCTGAAAATAGATAAAAGCTAACCTAATATTAAGGGAAGCTAGAAATGAATATTATGTATTACAACTTATGCTAATTAATCAAATATCAATTTTTAAATTATAAACTCAATGTTAAAATATATAAAGTTCAATGGAATATGAACCCAATTCAAAGGTAATAAAAATTATTATATTGTATGATAATTTGCTAAAATGTCAAATTTATATTATAAAAAAACTACTACAGTCATATAAATTAATGGAGCCATAAAAGTTAAAGAGACAATAATTACGGATGGGAATCAAACAACAACTTTCCTGGTCAAACATTTCACAATGCCAAAACTTAAAAATAAAAAAATAACATAAAAACTAACTAATTAAAAAAAAAAAAAAATCTACCTCCTTTTAATATTATTATTATTAAAGAATTAATATATGGGATAAATCTATATAAACTTAAAATAAAATCTAACTATACTTGTAACCATGCATATTCACTCTCACTTTACCATGATCCAATACCATAAAGCTGCATAACTACTTTTCACATAAATCTTAACCTTTAATCTATGACTACTACCAAAAATATTTTAAAATATTCTTTACGCTGGCTTGTTTCAAGATCCCTTAAAATGATAAAAAATTCTACCAAGTCATTATCCTAGATGTTTCTCCCATCAATTACTCCAACAAAAATGAATTTATCTCCTATAAAGCCAATATTCTTAGCAAGGTTGAGTGGTTTAGTTCCACCTACTAAGTATATCCTAATAGCATATATAACCTTCAACTGAATGATGGTCATGAGGTAAATGGTATACTTCATGGTATTAAAATATTGGATCCCCAAACCTACACCATGTGACTTTTGGAATTCAAGTAGTTTCTATTTGTTTTCAAGAAAGTGAATGATGGTTATGATAAAATATTGTATTTCAAAGTATTAGAAAATTTAGATCCCTAAAGCTATACTATACGATTTTTGGAATTCAAGTAATATCTACTTATTTTCAAGAGAAATGCTTTTGGAGTTCAAATACTATCTACCTCAAATGTAGTCTCATTTTTATTTCTCCATAAAAATGAAGGTATCATCAAGCTAAGTAGGTACAAAGGATGTCACTTTACGTATAAGTATGTTTCTACAAGAAATTCAATCCCAACAAGTACATTTAAGAAATAATAAACTTTAGAGAAAGAAATCAGGTGATGAGCCTCAATGCCCATTACAAATGATGGTTCATCAAAGTGTATCCATGTTTCCTAGCCTTCTTGAACTCACCTAAAACTTCCCTAAACTAACCACAACACAAGGAAAATAATTATCTATCAACTTGTGTCATTACTTACAATATCAACGTAATAATATGTAACCCAAGGAGGATTTTACATGAAAACTTACTTGTAGACCAACAGAATCGAATCAAGAAGAGAAAGAACATAATTTTTTTTAGGAATGCCCTTTGTAGGATTTCATAAAATTAAATATGACACAAGACCTATGATGACAGGTACAGTCTCAATACCAATCTTCACTCCATAAAAAAAGCAGTAATTGTACATCCAAAAAATGGCTACAATCTCATAGAGTTCACCATCCAGAACTTTCATGTCAATGAAATGTGGAAAATGCAAGGATGTTTCTTTGTCAAATAGTAAGGAGTTTTTTCTTTCCATATTGAGAAGCTTATAATGGCCAAAATAAATTCCACCTCAAATGAATAATTTTGTGCTAAATGAACAATACTCACATCTTTAGCCTTTTTTTTTATTCACCCACAACTTTGTGTGAAGATTAATTCAATTTAATTTTTTTCCTGAGTCATGGAACGATAGTATTATCTATGTTTAAAGTTTATTTATGAAAAATAAATTAAAATTCTATTAAGTAAAATCATGGTATTGAAAACCTATTACACACAAGCATGCTTTGAAACGAGTCACAATTATATTCAATGGACCAGGAAATGATGTAGTTTCAGAAACTATGTGGTAGAGCTAAGGCAATTCAAAAATATCAAATTTCATGCCTAGGCATATTCTTTAACCCTGAAGATGAAACAAAATTGTAGCTAGATATTTTTTGCATCATATAAACAAATTCAAAAAATCTGTAATAAATTTTGTGTCATACAAAATCTTATAATGACATATAATTTTCCCACTTAAAATTACATCCACCCATATTTCATCCCAATACATATCATTTCCAACATTGAATCTTTTGGAAATATAACTAGGTTCGATATCCATTTAATGTACTTAAGCCAACCTGTAATGTACCTCACAAAATAATATAGAAAAATGAATTTTATTATTATTATTGTGACTTATTAAAGCATGGATTTCATGTTTGGTGTTATCACACTCAAAATTTTCAAAATTTGTTATGATAAGGTCACCATAGGTTTCATGTTATATCATGCTTGGGTCATGAATTTGATGAGTAATTTGTAAAATCATGTTTATTCTATGTCAAAAAACCATTATGAGTCATGTCATGTCATCCAAATCCATTTTATATAATTTAGTTTTCCACTCTCATTCCTTTTTACCACAAAACATTCCACTAGTTAGTTTTTCACAGTTTCATACCGAATTACATGATAAATCAACACTTTTCGCTACGAAACCGCCTAATCAGTTTTCACTATGAAACTATCTTATTCCTGCAAAGAAGTGTCAGAACGGTGTGAGGTGTCAAATTTTGATGGATGAAGACAAAGATGAGGCTAGCTAAGTTAGTTTTCATAATTCCCAAGCATGCAAGATCATATTTTGTTTCATCATTTTTTTTGTGGTCACATGTGTCATCATCCTCCCTCAAATTGTTAAATTAATTTTTAAACAAATCACCCAAGCTCCTCCTCCTTGTCATTAAACCTTCACCCTTTGCATGTAAAGCATCTTAGTGTCATCCTTGAAGAGTTTAACTTTGTGGCAAGCAGCTTGCTGTCCAATTTGTCTTTACAAGTGTCACATTTTTAAGAGGGTGGCTTGGTTATAAAGGGAGATGACCATGAAGGAGAAGGCATAAAAAGGAGGCTATGTGGTTATATAGGAGCTCATGGACCTTAATTTATTCATAAAGGAACCTATTTTTGTTGAAGCATTCACCAATTTAGGTTACTTGAATTTCTGTTGGCGCAAACAAGGAATTTGTTGTGTTTTTGGACTGTTTGAGTAGTGAATTTCGAGAGAATATTATGGATGAAAAAAGATGAACTATGCAATAATAAGAGAGGTTAATGTCAATAACAAAACAAGGAAAAATAACCTCCTTCATGTTTCTCATAGGTGTTACCAGTTTGGAGATACGAAGATATATCTGGGACCTATTTTCAGAAACCATAATTTTCCTGTTTTATACATGTTTTTCTAAAGCATATTATGGATATATGGAGATGGTTTTCAAAAACCCAAGAGAGGTTTTTCTTCAAAACATTCTTATTTACAAAAACCTCCTCCCATTTTGTAACAAATATCAAGGATAGGGAGATAGGAGTTCATCTATGAACCCTATGTTTTCAAAAAAATAGAGTCATTTTTATTGGTGAATGAACTTGCTAAAGGTGAAAATGATGCTTTTTGTGGAGGGTAAGAGGAATTTTGAACCAATTTTTATTTATCATCCTTCATCATATCAATTTTCAGACCTACTGGTGAAATTTTGAAGAAAAAGGAGAATTTTGACTTTTTCTTCACTTTAGGTGTTTTCATACAAGTTTGGTCCACAAAACTGTCCATCTCATCTTCAGATTATCAATTCATTATGGAGATATCCTATCATGTTTGTTGTGTAGGTAGATCCCCTTTGCGGACAAAGGTGATCCCTCTAGCCCTAGGGTGGGTCTACTAACAAGAGGACAAGCTAATGTGTTGGTTCCTAGTTAACGAGTGAAATAGGTTAGGATAGATTTTCCTACCTGTAGTCCAAGGCGATTGTCATGGCTATAGTGGTGGTCTCCTGTTCTCCACCCCACCCAAACACATCACGGTCCTTCAACAATGGTACTTGGGTGCCTGAACAAAGATCAAAGGAAAAAAGCAGCGTACAAGACAACAATTTCATTCATAAATAGCTAATCAGTCAAGGAAGATTAAACATATTGCATAAGATAAATCACATCAGCACAAGATGGGAACCAAACATCAGTCAGGTATATATTAATACAAATAAAGAGATTACAACCAGAGTCTTGACGTCACAGCCTCCTTCAGCGGGTTTAGTCAAAGCTCATCTGGAAGGTTCATCGGGGAATTGGGACGAGCCGAGGACACAAGCCTAAGCTCTCTCTCGACAAGGGTCTCTTTCTCTACTCTATCTCACACTAGCTATACCAGGGTATTTCAACAAAATGTTAAGCAATTCCTATTCAGGTAGTTGAATCAATGTGAGAGAGGTTTATTTATAGAGGGAGAGGAGGAGGTTGGGATCCCTCAAATGGTTGAAGGGAGGCCTTATCCTTTTGGAGGTTCCCCCAAAAGTTGGAAAAAAGAGGCCAAAGGAAGGTGCTTGATGTTATTCAATCAAACCACCCATGCTGACTCGCCCATGAAATTGTTAGCATGGAAACTCCCTCTCTATATTTAAAAAACATTCCAAAAATAGCTCAGCACGGGTAGCTCATTGAGACAGAGAGCCAATGGGCAAGGGGCCCAGTGTTAGTTTCCTTCATCGGTGCGAGGCCATAATGGTCTGTTAACGCTAACCCAAAAACATGTGTTTTTTTTTATCTTGTCTAGGAATTGTTAACAGAGAAAGGGTTCTCCTCAAGGTAAGGGATGCAATGACACTTTTTTCATGTGACACTTCATATAAGTCACAGAAATGGTCCTCCAATGTGCGGGATGGGGATTTCAGGTACGGTGACAAAATTTCGTGTAACAGATGCCTCCTAAAGCATGAGGTTCGAGAGAGAGGGAGGGGTGAAATGCTTTATGAGAACGCGTTCGAACCAAACACCACTTTCAGAAAACCTACAAGTAAAAATACAACTGAAATATTTGATACATGAACATGTGCTTATGTGGCATGGGCGCAACCACCCATAATATATTACATATATAAATTGAGATCCAGGGTATGGACGTAGCCATCCAGCAGTAAGGATCAGCAAATAGACTCAGGTATGGTTGCAACCATTCAATCAAAAGAGTCATGCATATAGTCATGATAAACTAGAATATCCTGCACCCTAGATTTTATCAAACAAAAACCAGGGTCTTGTGCTCCATCTCAACCCAAACAAGTACAAATTCAAGCATTAAAATATGTGAGATGAATTCGAACATGCAAGAAAGTCACTTGATTACTAGCTAGTGATGTAAGTTGTTAATAGGCATGAGAGAAACCACCAATAATGACAGTGGCTCTCAAGGTACAACAAGTACAATCCACGAAATGTGAATAGTGATTTGGCGCCGAACACCCGCAGAATCACTCGATTGAAGGCCAATGATGTGGACCTGTCATCGAATGTGAAGAACCTGCCATTAAGGCATGTAGGCTACAAGGTACCGGAAGGGATTCTCTAGATCAAATTCATGGATAATGAGCTGAAGTCGACAGGAAGCGACCCAGTCAAAGGAGGGCCATAATGTTTCTCTCATCATCGACATGAGACAGAGGAATATGATGATAGTGAATCATGACCAAAAGAGAATCACAGGGAGGTTGAAAACTACAATCGAAAACTTCTCATCAACATATCGGTGACACGATGCTAAATTTGGTAGTATTTGACATCAAGGGATCTGAGGTCATGGTGACGTGGCAAAGAGCAGATGAGAGGCAAAAACAGATTACCCAAACCCACGGAGGAAAAATGAAAAAATGAGATGTCCCCAACCCGACATGAATGTAGATGAGTGTCATGTTCAAGAGTGAGATACTGTTGACACAACTGAGAACTGGTTCCATTTGCCCCCACCATTTTTGGCGAGTACCCCAATTATTTTTGGAAAACAAGCTTGAAGGGGATAACATATGCTTGTCATGTAAGTTTGTCCTTCGAAAAAATCCATCCTAGTAGGGCTCGCTGACGTCATGATGACTGTTTCCGATGTCATTTAGGTTTTAACTTTTATGGCAAAGGAAGAACTTGACATCTTTCCATATTTAGAAAGTTTGAAAATAAGTGTAAAATAAAAATCTAGTATTCCCTTTTCGTAGGTAGTCTCACAAATCCGAAAAGGTAGAAAACTGTGTCTAAGAGAACCTCTTAATCGTGATAGGCTAGGGTATTCCTTTTTCGTAAATAATCTATCCCAACCCAAAAAAGGGGTAAACGTATATCGGGTAGATATGTAAATGTAGACAAACAGGCCCATTTTAACCAATCAAGAGCTTTGAATGTATCTAATGACAACCATATGGATGTTTTTGCAGGTGTGAAAATGAAAAATGGTGATTGAGTGAAAAGAACGAGAACACAGTGAAGAAGATGAAGAGGCCATGGGCAATAACAGGTGCATGGAATCTCTCAAATATTGTGGGCCTAAAAAATTCTTTATGAAAACATGTCTGAGAGCTCAACTAGAGCTATTGCAGTACTTAATCAGTGTCTGGGATGTTGATCAGAAAAATTTCATCATCCATGCCCAGGAACTTGAGATTGAAGTCTGAGATGTTTATTTCATAACCAAACTGTCGCGAAGGGGGGCAGTACCAATCCTGACCGGCACTCGGCCCTCAATTTAGAACATGAGCATGGTAATTGATATCGTGTATGCAGGGGCAAGGAAAGGATTAGGAAGTGGAAAAGTGGATATCCAAATGATTCTGGATCTTGCACTAAGAGTAGTGTTACACACCATCACAGGAGCTGCATGATCAAAGGCTCCGCATGAAGCCACAAAGAAAAAACTACTTCTTGTTGTGGATTGCATGAAACAATCCCTCTACAATTGGGAAGAGGTGGTAACAATCAACATGAAGCGCCAACTAACTAAATGCAAGAAAATGAAGTTGAAGCAGTTTGGTTACGGGTCCATATTGTTATCGTTCATCCTGGAATGATTACCAATATTCCAATGGAAAGAAGTGATAGTTCCGACACCACCAGCCTAGGAACCATGGATGGCCTATTGGTCAGCTTTGATGCCAAGGTCAGGGGGTAGTCAACATATTTCCTGGACACCAGAGTTATTTGAGTGGCTCCACCGATAGCTGATTGTCGTGGATGACTGACCCTACTCTGGCATAGATTTCACCAGTGATGTAGATCTCCCACTCTGAGAAAGAGAGGATTGGGATGAAATACTAGGTAGGACTCATTTTTATTTTGATGAGTATTATGATTTTTTTTGTTATATATGTTCTGACATTAATCCATGTAATTGCATATGTTGGCCCAAAAAGACCTGCAGGCATGTCTCCGATAGCGTGGAGAGTTCCTCGTGACTTCGATGTGGCCCTTGAGAGAGGCAAGGAGGAGGAAATAATACACAACTTGGAGGGAATCTCTTGTGGGATCCCAGACTATGCACGATTCGATGATGTTCCTCGCGCATACCAAAGACACACTGTAGGGGTGTCAAACTAAGTTCAATGCTTGCTGAGGCAGCTTGTACGAGCAGTGACGTTCTATCATGAGCGTCATGCCCGGTAGACACCTAGGTTTTATTTCCTCATATTTTTTAGAGACATTATGTCTCAAGATGTAACCGAAACACACATATTTTTTGAACTTATGATGCACACAGATGCAAACACTCGATATATATATATATATATATATATATATATATTCCTGTATGGATCTTTTCATATGATGATGATTTTTACAAATTATGAAAATATCTATATAATACAATGTTAGCTACTGTATCAGTTAATGCATTCATTCGTCTAGGAATATGTTTATATGTAATGTAATCAAAATGTCTTTCTAGTAAACGAACACGCAAATACAACTTTAATATGTGAGGGTTCCTAACAGAATAATGTCCATTAAGTTGAAGAAAAACAAGCTGTGAGTCTAGGTTAACAATCAATGCACGAATGTCAAGAGCAATAGCCTCGGTTAATAGTTCAATGGAAACACTATATTCAGCGACATTTTTTTTAATTCATCCTAGACAGATACCTTGAAGGTCTATAAACTCACCAGCAGGATCATAAATCACCTAGGCTGCTGAAGACAGGTTCCGGGTACAACGAGAAACATCTTCCATGAAACTGACATAAGGGGTAATAGACATTTGCGAAATAAGAAACGATCCAATAAGCAGTAAAATGCTCGCAAAACACACCAAGCCAAAATGTAAAAAAATGAAAAGAACATCTATGTACAAAAAACATGCACGAATGACTCATGCATAGTATTTTTAAAGATACAACCCATTTATGGGTTGATCAAGAGGATGACCTTCATAATTAATAAGCTCATAGGCCCCATTCCGGAAAAAAGTTTAACAATGTAGGGCCCATGCCACATGGGTTGAAATTTTCCTGCCCCTAGCTTATCGTGAGCTTGGTCATATAGGAGGACAAGGTCTCCTTCTATGAAGGAATGAGGGGAAACCGGCTGGTCAAAATGAGCTTTGACCCGCTTTTTCTGTGCTTCAATGACCAGAGCAGCAAAGCAGCGAGTTTCATCAAGCCTCTCCATATATATAAGACGCTCTTCTTCGGGTGAAGTATTCATTATAAATTCAATAGCTAGCTTGAGTGAAGGTATTTCACATTCAGTCAGAAGAGTAGCTTCTAGAATGTAGACAAGCTGAAATGGAGTGAATCCGGTCACATCCTTTATTGAGGTTCGGTAAGCCCAAAGAGCCAAAAATAACATGAGATTCTAGTTTGATTTGTGCATCCCAATCGTACGTTGAAGCATTGTGACGATAAATTTTTTCATGGCTTCAACCTAGCCATTGGCCTAAGGATAGTATGGCATTGAGGTGTCGTGACACAAAACCAACTTGGAAGTAAACTCTGGTACCATGTAATGCCAAAAATGGGAACCATGATTGGTAATAATGACTTGAGGAACACCAAACCTAGAAATGACGTGATTGAATAGAAACTGATCAACCACTGTCTTACCGTCATCTGTAAGTGTAGGCATTGCTTTGGCCCATTTAGTGAAGTAGTCGATGACTATGATGATATAAGCATGCCCCCCCGCCAAGTGATGGTTACACGTCATAAAATCGATGCCCCACTTCGCGAAGGGACCAACCGTGATGACAGGGTGAAGATGGGAAGGTGGTGCGCACATCTTTCCCTGATAGATCTGGAAATCATGGCATTTACGAACAACAAATGATGTAGTCTTTAAAGATGGTGGGCCAGAAATACCTAGCATGAATAATCTTCTGTGTAGTAGCATATCCAGACATGTGACCGCCATAGGTGCCACTGTGACAGTCAATCAGGGCCTTTTTAGCCTCCTCGAGAGTGAAACACCGACGAAGAATGGAATCAACTCCGATGTTATAGAGTGTATCTCTGACTATGCAATAGGGTTGCGATTGGTGACGGATGTGTCAGCGAGCATCCTTTGTCAACTCAGATCGAAAGGTGGAAGTCTGAAGATATACGATGATATCACTGTACCAAGGATCGAGGGTGCTAATCAGAAAAAGCGCATCATCCAAAATGTGTTCCTCGGAACCAGACGAAGTGAAATCAGAAGGGAGAGAACAGATAAAATCGACGAAGACTAATGAATTCTTCGACTTAGCAATAGTGAACTCCAAATCTAACTCTTGGAGGATGAAAATCCACTTCGAGTACTTTCCCCCCTGCAACTGATGAGTCAATATGTAAGTCATAGGGTTGCAATCAGAAACCACAATCACTGTACGCAACAGAATATAGTGACAAAAACATTGAACAACATGGATAATAGCCAATGCCAACTTCTCGACATGTGCATATCGCGTTTCAATATTGAGAAGGTTACGAAAGAGATAGTAAATGACATGCTCATCACATAATCATCATCTTGTACCAAAACCATGGAAATCGTGCTGAACGCATCTGCCAAATAGAGGGAGTAATCACGATGATAATTTGGAGGATGCAAAAGAGGAGCATTGATGAGAAATGTATTCAGTGCGTCAAAATACTTCTAAGTGATCTCATCCCAAAGGAATGAGATGCCTTGCTTCAGTAATCGTGTAAATCCTTTATCCACTTCGGCATAGTTAGGTATAAAACAACGTAATAAATTAGCCTTTCCCTGCAGACTCTGCAGCTGATGTAAGGAGGAAGGAGAGGGGAGATTAACGATAGCATAAAATTTGAGTGGATCGAGATGAATTCCGTCTTTTGAAATGATAAACCTTAAGAGTCTACCAGAGTCAACGTAGAAGACGAAATTATGCAGATTCAGTCAGATGTTATAGTGTTGATAACGAACAAAAATATGATCGAGAAGATAAGGATGGTCTTTACGCTTAGCTGAATGAGTCAGAAGGTCATCCAAATAAGGCTGAACAATGCGTTTGATATCGTGAAAATAATATGACATTGCTCGCTGAAATGTTGCCTTAGAATTTTTCAGACCAAAAGTGAGCTTTTTATAAGAGAAATTACCCCAAGGAAAGATGAAGACGGTCTTATGTTGATCAGCTAGAGAAATGTTAATCCGATTATAGCTAGAAAACCCGTCCATAAGGGAAAAAATCTCACTCTGAGCATAATGATCAATGATTTGATCAATAAAAGGAGTAGGATAATTATCCTTAGGGAAAGCCCAGTTAGTGTCACAGTAATCAGCACAGACACGAATGGTACCCTACTTCCTATCTACAGGAACAATATTGGACACCCATTCTATCAAGGGAATCAGATAGATAAAACCATCTTTTAAGAAGTGTTTCAACTTCTCCCTTAATAGTGGCAGCCTTTCTAGGGTGCACAAGACAAAGATGTTGTTGAACAAGCTTCGCACCAGGATAGGTAGGAATCTCATGCACCGCTATACTTGGATCGATGCTAGGAATATCTTCGTAATACCATGCAAAGATGTCACAAAGCTCATGGAAGAGACTAATATAGACCTAAATCTCATCGGGAGAACAAGTCACCCCAATATGGATGTTCTCGACAACTCCTGGTTTAACAAAAATGTCGATAGGCATCGTTTGTGTAATTTTTCTCAAGTTTTCTTCTGCAAATACTTCATGCGTCAGAACAATCATTTGAACCTCTCGAGATGCTTAGAAATGGCCCCAAGGCCAGGCATGAATGAGGAATGATGATGATTATCATCCCAAGGAAGATCCTCAAGAGACATTGTTTCCACGATGGCCTCATCGGAGGGAAATATCTCTCTCAAGGGATCGAGGGAATCCAAATTGCAGAGCCAAGGGGATTGAGAATAAGTATCAAGAGACATGCCCACAGGAGCATGATCAGCAGGCGGAGGATTCGAAGTCGAAATAAGCTCACAATAATCAATCTCAATCGGACTTAATGACATAAAATCTCCAAATGAATCGATCTACTCAGGTGAAGGGATGATCCATGGATCATCAAACCTAGAGATCATATTAACCTCAACAGTGTTGGGTGGAGGAAGAGGAAAATTACCCATGAGGGTAGGATATTTGAAGATACTCGACCCTACGCTCTCGTACGGAATAGGAAATTGATCCATGTACAGAACATTCTTATCAGAAGAATAAGTGAAGAAATACAATTGATCAACAATAACAATCTTTCCTTCGTGTGGAAATCGCAAAACCTGAAAGAGAGTGGATGGAACACATGGCATGATATTATTCCAACTGCGACTGAGGAGAAGATTTTAATTGAGCTTGGCGTCAACTACTTCAACCTTGTTGTTGATTATCTTCCATTCTAGAGTAATCAGTAAACTAGTGAGAACTCCGAGAGGCTTAGATTCTCTTCCATCAAATGCTTCTAGAGAATTTGGAGATGAATTCAGAGTTGGAGAACCAATTGCTTTCCAGCAGGTAGATGACATGATGCACGTAGATGCATCCTCGTCCATGGCTGCTCGATGGAAATTCAGTCCATTAATCCCAACTTGGATGATGAGCGCAAGATGGTGAGGGAGATGTGGGATGAAATTCTCCAAGTCGAAAGTGATAAGGCTTGAATCAGCAGGATCAACCCCATCTATAGTAGATAGAAAATCCTTCTGTTGAGATAGACAACTCTAAATTACTTCTAATGCAGACATCGTAGATGGCACCTGAGCCAAATCCTCAACAATACTGTAATGTTGGGCAGCACGGGTGTTGGGATTGTAATAAGACTTACAGAGTACACCTTTGGAAGGTGGTTGTACAATGGGCTCAGTACTGAGCCTTTCAATCTAAAGAGGGCCAGAAGTAGGCAGAGGAGGAGGACCATTAGTGATCTCTTTCCCCACTGCCTGACACGGTTCGGTATAATATTTTGACCGGGTATCGATGGAAATGGATGCAGAACCATTCATCATGAAAACCTGAGAGCCAAATGGGGCAGAGGACTGAGGTTTCTCTACCACATGAGTCTGTTGTGATGGAAACAACTCTTTGAGAACATATAGAGTCCCTTGGGTGCCTTTGAGCATTTGACTCACTCCGGCCTGTCGAGGACGGTCCTTGGTGTAGTGCTCTTTGCCACAAATTAATCAACTATACCTCGGTTTGTGTTGTGAACCATCATCAGCATGAGATTTTTGAGAATCCTATTTCAAGGTATCAGCTTTGGCCTTACCTTTACCCTTATTTTTACTTTTGGAAGTTTTATCCATCGGATTGGCCTAAACGACATTCACTTCTGTGACTTTACTAGAATTTGAGACTCGCTGAGAAGCAGTATCGTTGGAAGGAGTAAATTTTTTTTTCCCAAGATTCAGAGGAGAATTGGGATGAGGCGAGGACACAAGCCTAAGATCTCTCTCGACAAGGGTATCTTTCTCTATTCTATATCACACCAGCTATATCAGAGTGTTTGAACAAAATGTTCAGCAATTCCTATTTAACTAGTTGCATCAATGTGAGAGAGGTTTATTTATAGAGGGAGAGGAGGAGGTTGGGATCCCTCAAATGGTGGAAGGGAGGCCTTATCCTTTGGGAGGTTTCCCCAAAAGGTGGAAATAAGAGGCCAAAGGAATGCGCTCGACGTTATTTAGTCGAACCACCCAAGCTGACTCGCCCACGAAGTTGTTAGCATGGAAACATCATCTCTATATTTAAAAAAAATTCCAAAACAACTTGGCATAGGTAGATCACTAAGATAGAGTGCCAATGGGCGCAGGGCCAAGTGTTAATTTCCTTCATTGGTGCGAGGCCATAATGGTATGCTAGCGCCAACACAAAAGAATGTGTTTTTTTTTATCTGCTCTAGGAATTGTCAACAGAGAAAGTGTTCTCCTTAAGGAAAGGGATGCAACAAAACTTTTTGAAAAGAATTACTCTTCATATAAGTCACATAAATGGTCCTCTAATGTGCAGGATGGGGGTTGTAGGGATGGTGACAAAATTCTGTTTAACCATAGATTCTAGTTTCAATCCCTAGTATGGTCACGAACGTTTTGTGTAGGTAAATCCCCTCTGCGGACAGAGGTGATCCCTCTAGCCCTAGGGTGGGTCTAGAAGCAAGAGGACAAGCTAATGTGTTGGTTCCTATTTAACAAATGAAATAGGTTGGGATATATTCTCCTACTTGTAGTCCAATGTGATTGTCACAAATATAGTGGTGGTCTCCTGGTCTCTACCCATACACGTTGCGATCCTTCAGCAATGGTACTCGGGTGCCTACACAAAGATCAAAGGAAAAAAGTAGCATACAAGGTGATAATCGCATTCATAACTAGCTAATCAGTTAAGGAATATTAAACGTATTGTGTAAGATAAATCATATCAACACAAGATGGGAACCAAACATCATTCATGTATATATTAGTAGAAAGAGATTATAACTAGAGCCTTGACATCGCAACCTCCTTCAGCGGGTTCAGTTGAATCACGTCCCGAAGTTTCATCGAGGAATTTGGATGAGGTGAGGACACAAGCCTAAGGTTTCTCTCAACAAGGGTCTCTTTCTATACTCTATCTCACACCAGCTATATCAAACTATTTCAGAAAAATGTTCAACAACTCCTATTATGCTAGTTGCATCAAAGTGAGAGAGGTTTATTTATAGAGGGAGAGGAGGAGGTTGGGATCGCTCAAGTGGTAGAAGGGAGGCTTTATCCTTTGGGAGGTTCCCCTAAAAGGTGGAAACGAGAGGCCAAAGGAAGGTGCTCGATGTTATTCAATCGAACCACCCAAGATGACTCACCCACAAATTTGTTAGCATGGAAACTTCGTCTCTATGTTTAAAAAAAATTCCAAAAATATCTTGGCACGGGTAGCTCACTGAGATAGAGCGCCAATGGGCATGGGGCCCAATTTTAATTTCCTTCATCGGTGCGAGGCCATAACAGTCTGCCAGCACCAACCCAAAAGCATGTGTTTTTGTTGATCTGCTCCAGGAATTGTCAACAGAGAAAGTGTTCTCCTCAAGGCAAGGGAGGCAACAACACTTTTTGCAAAGCATGAAACTTCATATAAGTCACAGAGATGGTCCTCCAATGTGCGGGATGGGGATTTCAAGGACAGTGACAAAATGGTGTGTAACAATGTGTGATGGTAGCAACTCCTTAAAAGTACGAAGGTATGTTTCATAAAGATAGCAAGGAAATTTATGTTTTGGATGTGGTCAGTGTTATTATAGCACATGATCCCTTTCGATGTAATTAGGTGGTCTTTTAGATAAAAATGTAATAAATAGGTAGTTGATTTATGTTAGGACTCGAACTCCTAAAGTTAGTAGCTGTCGGTTTTTTTATTCCAAATCCATTGTAATATCCTCTGTTCTCTTTCACAGTCTCCCTCTATGTTTCTCACTCTGAGAATACATCCAAATCCTCAGCTGCAATACAATTCCCTCATACAAATCGAGGGGTTTCCTTATAGGGAAAAAAACACTAAAATAAACATAACTTCTACTGTCAGATCATCCACCTAATGAACGGCCCAAATTGACTAGAAATTACTATACTTTTACAAGTCAATTTTACATCTGTTTTTAGCTTCAGGGGTTGTCCTCGAAACCCCCCGCCAATGGGGGTCTCCATAAAATCATAGTCGCCCCCCCTAGACCCCCCAGACAACGTTTAATTTTAGGCAGTGTTGCTGCCCCATTAAGGTACAGGGGTCCAATGCTATGATACAAAATAAACAAGATAATCAAGCTCCAGACCCAACACTTACTCCTCCAAAAAAGGAGGAAATTTTTATACCATTTTACTTGCAGATAGAGGAAGAATATGGTTCTCAGTTTGATATTGTAAAGTTGGAATCAAGGTCCAGCCTTGATGAAGAAAATGAAAAGGATATCCAGAATCAATTTTTCATTAAGAGTTTAAAAGGGATATCAATAAAGTATGTCTTATTTGATCCCATAGATGATTACATGGAAGAATTCTATAGTCCAACTTTTCAATTGTTTTTTCACTATGGAAAACGGACCCATTATCTCTTACCTTTAACATTTCATAATACAGTTTTCTTTTGGTTCAAGAAAAGCCAAGGGGTTCAAGTACCTAATCAGATAACTGACTGTCTTTGTTGGAGATTTCATGTCGCTTGAATCAAACATGAATATTTCAGTTGTTAGGGAAGTTAGGAGTGTGTGTGAATAAGCTCAAGTAGATTGAGCATATTTTAACTATGTACATATTTGGTTTTTCAATAGTAATCATCAAGCTTGAGCACGAGTAGAAGGCAATAAATTCTTGGTGAATTCTTCATTAATTTCAGAAAATTTTCAATTTTTCAAGAGAGAGGCACCAGAACTACAAGTTCTTTGTTGTACCAAAGGGACACACCATCCCCACTAGAGCCACTGTTATCACACTCAAAATTTTCAAATTTTTTTTTGATAAGGTCACCATAGGTTTCATGTTATATCATGCTTGGGTCATGCATTTGATGAATAATTTGTAAAATCACATTTATCCTATGTAAAAAAACCATTATGAGTCATGCCATGTCAGCAAAATCCATTTTATATAATTTATTTTTTCATTCTCATTCATTTTTACCAAAAAACTTCCCACTAGTCAGTTTTCATAGTTTCGTAGTGAATTACATGGTAAATCAACGCTTTTCGCTACAAAACTGCCTAAAACAATTTTCGCTACGAAACTGGCTTATTCCTAAAAAGAAGTGTCACAATGATGTGAGGTTTCAAATTTTGAAGGATGAAGACAAAGGTGAGGTCAACTAAGTCAATTTTCATAATTCCCAAGCATGCAAGATCATATTTTGTTTCATCATTGTTTTTGTGGTCACATATGTCATCATCATCTCTTAAATTGTTAAATTAATTTTTTTAAAATCACCCAAGCTCCTCCTCCCTGTCATTAAACCTTCATCCTTTACATTTAAAGCATCTTAATGCCATCCTTGAAGAGTTTAGCTTTGTGGCAAGCATTTTGTTGTCTAATTTGTCTTTACAGGTGTCACATTTTTAAGAGGGCAGCTTGGTTATAAAGGGAGATGGCCATGAAGGAGAATAAATACAAAGGAGGCTTTGTGGTTACATAGGAGTTCATGGATCTTAATCTATTCATGGATGAACTTATTTTTTTTGAAGCATTCACCAATTCAGGTTGCTTGAATTTCTGCTGGAGCTAACAAGGAATTTGTTGTGTTTTTGGACTGTGTGATCAATCAATTTCAAGAGAATATTATGGATGAACATATACGAATTATGAAATACTGAGTGAGGTTAGTGTCAAGCATAGAACAAGGAAAAATAACCTCGTTCACTTTTCTCACAGGTATTACCAGTTTGGAGATCCGAAGAAATCTCCAGGACCTATTTTCATAAACCAGGATTTTCTTGTTTTATACATGTTTTGAACCAATTTTTCTTTATCATCCTTCATCATATCAATTTTCAGACCTAGTGGTGAAATTTTGAAGAAAAAGGAGAATTTTTAATTTTTCTTCACCTTAGGTGTTTTCATAGCGCCAGCGAGGCTTGAAGCCCAAAAAAATGCTACGAAATTTCTGAAGATGACATTTTGATTAAAAAAGGGTGGTTAAACTTGAAATTAAAGCTTGAGAAATAATTGTATTATCTCTTTAAACATATCAAATAGATCCATGAAAGGAGAGAGAGCTAATTGGTGGCAGAAGTGGGTGAATTAAATTTTCTACCAAAAGTTGCTACAAAATTGCTTTGTTTTACCCTGTTTTGGCAGCAAGTTAAATTTTGAAGAAATTTTGGTTTGAAAATATGCATTAAAGGTTACCTGATCATATGGAGAGGTCAAATATGGTCAAAATAATATTTTCATATAGGTTTTGTCCACGAAACTATCCAGCTCATCTTCATATTATCAATTCACTATGGAGATATCCTATCATGTGTGATGGAAACAACTCCTTAAAATTAGGAAGGTATGTTTCATAAAGACAATGAGGACATTTATGTTTTGGATGTGGTCAGTGTTATTATAGCACATGATATCTTTTGATGTCACTAGGTGGTCTTTTAGATAAAAATGTAATAAATAGGTAGTTGAGTTCTGTTAGGACTCTAACTCCTAAATTTAGTAGGTGTCAGTTTTTTAATTCCAAATATCTAGTTTATGGTTAGACTAGGTGGCAGCCAAAGAAACTAATGATCTAGCCTTCATTGGTAGATTCGATGTAAAGGTTAGATGCCTATAAATAGGCAGTATTTCGATGAATGAGGGGTTGGGAGATGTTATGTAGGCACTACTCTTGTAATCTTTGTCTATCAGTAATATAGAATTGCAGTAGCCTATTTCAGACCTGAGATTCTTCTTTGTATTCTTATCTATGTTCCTTATATCAGTATTTTACTTTCTCTTTAGTGTTCTAGTTGCATAATCACTTGTAATTCATGATTACATGCTCCAACTTCCTTTATACATCTAATCTAATGTTTTTTCATGTTTTATTAGTTTGTTTATGTATAATCACTTGGAATTCATGGTGACATGCTCCAACTTCCTGTATACATATAACTTGTTGTTTTTTCCTTCATGTGTGGTTTAATAAGAATACAATTGCCTCAACTTCCATGAGATAAGATGACTTGTGACTTAGTTTTAATATTGACTCCATAAGCCAAATGGTAGTAAACCCTTTACATCTCTCACCTACACAAAAACAACACATTCAATCCAATTCAGGGTTAGTCATATGTTTTCAAGATTACTGATTGAATATCCTTTATTCTTTTGAGAGAGCCCTCTAAGACTAGACAGGCTAATTTCCAGTTGCAAGTGGTTTGAAAGAGTTACTCCAAGTTGACCATTAAAGCAACGCAACAGGAACTCAATTTGGTAATAACACTTGGTTCACCATGTTTTAGGTCAAAGTCCTCATTGAGGACTTCTAGGATTTATTATGAGTTAATAGAGTCATTGTACATTTCAAGAGACCCTTATTAGACTTTTGAATCATGTAAAAATGCTTAATATGGAGTCAAATATGAATTATGTGACCTCCACACCAAGTCATCTTAAAGGGGATAATATCGGCCTAAGAGACACCTATTGGACCTCACCTCAAGCCTATAAAAGGAAGGAAACTGAATTCATTTGGAGCACACTCTCTCACAACAAGTTCAATATCTCTTGTAGCTCTGAAAAGTTGGAAGTTTGCTTCCTAAAAGCCGGAAGAAGTGTGAGTATGGGGAAGTCTAAAGAGAAGAATAAAAATGAATATTTGGCACCTCTCTCTCTTTGTTTCATTCCCCACATTGGGACATATAATTATTCCAATTTTTCCTACTGCGAGAAGCCATTTGTTGCTAGAAATTGCTTCCTAGTCAAATTTGTTGGAAATGGGTTGAATATCTCGGAGGTTGAATTGGTGTGGAGGGAAGGTCTGGTATATTTCTAGGGTGAAGAGTCTCAAAGAATACTATTGAATGGAAGAATTATCTTGACTTGGTTTTCCCATTGAGGGGGGTTTTTCCCTAGAATAATGCCTACATCTCGTGTCTATTATTTTATGTGCTTCTATTTTGGTAATTGCTTAATGAAATAAAATAGAGAATATATAAAGAATCGTAATAACAAGAAAAATGAAAAGTAATTATGAATAATAAGAAAATATTTCCACTTTTATGATTTTCTAACATGGTATCAGAGATTTGGTAAAGAATGAATAAAAGGGCAGTATTCAAAACTCAATCAAGGAACCATTCAAAGGATTATCTCAAAGAAGGAATATTTATAACACAATCAAGGGAGAAAATAAGCTTAAACAAGCCTCATAATACAGGTCCTAGAAGAAGAGAATTAACCTCATCCTAGAAAATAAAAAGGTAGTAGACTTGATCAAAGGAAAACTAAAGAAGCCTATAGAGGATTATAGTGATATTGACAAAGTGAAATACATAAAATTAGAATTAGTAGCCATGACTCTAATGGTAGAAGGAATAAAGGAAAACCTTGTCCCATTCATAGAAAAAATCAACCATGCGTAGGAAATGTATGAAGCCTTGTTGAAGTTATTCGCAATTAAAAACATTTTTCAAGTATCTGCTTTGAAGAATGAGCTAAGGACTACAAATATTATGAAACCATATCCAAAAATAGAAGAAGAGAGAGATCAAGGCCTTAGAAATCAGCCACTTTGAGGGGGAAACCTCCAATACATTACATAAATGAATAATTCTTGGATGATACAAATGACAAAACCTCCTTCTATACATAGGAGTCCATGGGGTCACAATATAATCCTAGCCGACCTAACAATAATAATGTAAGGGCACAATAATAACAATATTGGGGTTACAGGGGTACAATAAGGGGGTTACAATAACAACAATAAGGGACTATACTAGTAATATAAGGACCTAACATGCCCCTCTCCTTCAAAAATATTTTGGCCTCAACGCCTGAGTAGCTCTAAATGCTTTTGTATAAAATTGTCACCCTCCCATGTAGAATCTTCAGTGGGTAAGTTCTTTCATTTGATGAGATACTCTGAAATTGATTGATTTTGTAGCTGTCGAGTTCTTGTTTTTGTGACTTCTTCAGGTTCCAATATGATTTTCCTTCCTCATCAAGTTCTAGCAATATTTTTTGAACTATAAGTTTTTCCCTTATAAGCTTCTTTAAGCATGAAACATGGAAAATTGGATGCACTCACGAAGAAGAAGGAAGCTCCAATTTGTATGCCATAGTACGAATCTTTTGCAACACCTTGTAAGGAACATAGTATTTTGGCGCTAATTTATTATCCTTATTAGCTTGCTTGAGGGAAATTTGTTTGTATGGTTGTAGCCGTTAAAATACCCAATCTCCTACATCAAAAATTCTCTTGCTGTGATGTTGATCTGCCTGTTGTTTCATTCAATTTTGTGCCAAATTTAGGTTATCCTTTAAGAGTTGGATAACTTCTTTTTGATGCTCTATGTGATCTTCCACTGCTTGAACCTTAGAATTTTCTCTTAGAGAAGATGTGATGGATGGTGGATGATATCCATAAAGTGCTAGAAATGGGGTCATTTTTGCTGCAATATGGAAGGAAGTGTTATACCACCATTAAGCGAGAGGTTACCACTTGACCCATTGTGTTTTATGATTAGATACAAAACAACGAAGATATCCTTCCAAACATTTATTCACTATCTCAATATGACCATCAAATTTAGGATGATAAGATGAGCTATGAGCTAGTTGAGTACCCAAACAAGAAAATAATTTCGTCCAAAAATTTCCAGTAAAAATGGGATCTTTGTCACTTATAATAATATTTAGGTTTCCGTGTAGCTTTTGAATTGTTTCCATAAATGTAGTAGCAATTTTACTTTCTTTAAATGGATGAGATAATGCACAAGTGTGCATACTTGGTAAGTCTATCAACTACCACCATGATGACACTCTTTCCTTCAGACTTAGGTAAACCTGTGATAAAATCTATTGAAATCTCCTCCCAACGTTGACTTTGAATGGATAAATGTTGTAGAAGACTTAGGGTCTTAATTGTCTCAAACTTATTTTTCTGGAAAACCAAAAATTCTGCCACAAACATTTGAATATCAAATTTAAGGCCATCCCAAAAAAAATCTTTCTTCACCCTATGGTAAGTTTTTAAAAATCTCAAGTGTCCTCCTAAAGGAGAAGTGTGCAATTCCAAAATAATCTCTTGTTTTAGTTGGAAATTATTGAAAATACATAAGCGATCTTTGTACCATAAGGAATCATTTTTAGAACTAAATGTATCATATGTACTAGGATCTTACTGCAACTTTTGAATGAGTGTCCACACTTCTTCGCCTTGCTTCCATTCATCCCTTACTTCGGTTATCCAATTTGGTTGGATAATAGAAAGGGCACAAAGCAATGCTTCCACCTCTTCATCCTTTCTTGAGAGTGCATCTGCAACAACATTTAGCTTCCCTTTTTTTTAGATGATTTCAAAGCCATAACCCAAAATCTTTGTGACCCATTTTTTCTACTATTCTAAAGATATTTTTTGATCCAAATTTTTTTTAAGACTATCATGATCAATTTTTACCTTGAGGTGTCTTCCCATTAGGTAAGGTCGCCATTTCTTTAGTGCATGTAGTATTGCCAACATTTCCTTCTCATAAATAGCTTTCTATAAATAATTTCCTTTGATTGGATGACTTTCAAAAGAAATAGGTCTTCCTTCTTGTATTAAAACAACACAAATTCCATTTCCTAAGGCATAACATTCCAAAATAAAGGTTTTTGTGAAGTTTGGCATAGCTAAGACTGGTGTTAGGCACATTGCCTCTTTAAGATGTTAAAAGGCCTTATTTGCTTCAGGAGCCCATGAAAATGCATCTTTCTTCAATAATGTTGTTATAGGTGCTGCTATTCTCCCATAATTCTTAAAAAACTTGTGATAATACCATGTTAACCCGATAAATTATCGTAACTACTTTATGGTTGTGGGGACTTTCCATTTCTTAATGGCTTTAATTTTGTTAGGGTCTACCTTAACACCCTCGTGAGATACAATTTGACCCATATATTCCACCTCTTTTACTCAAAAGAAACATTTGGATGGTTTTGCATATAATTGTTTCTCCTCCAATATTTTCAGCACCCTATCAACATGTTGAACATGATCCTTCGAAGAGCTATTGTAGATTAGTATTTCATCAAAAAATACTAGCACAAATTTTCTAGGGAAGGATTCGAAAATGGAATTCACAAACCCTTAAATGTAGAAGGTGCATTGGTAAGGCTAAAAGGCATGACCAAAAATTCATAATGAGCCTCATGAGTTTGAAATGTTGTTTTTGGAATATCTTTAGTCTTCATTCTAATTTGATGATATCCTGAATGAAGATCCAACTTGGTAAAATAAATTTCTCCATGTAATTCATCCAATAATTCATCAATCATAGGAATGGGAAAATTATATTTAATAGTGAGTTTATTGAGCTCCCTATAATCCGGACACGTGCACCATTATCCATCCTTCTTATGCACCAATACTACTGGAGAAGAGAAAGAACTTTGACTAGGTTGAATTATACCAGCCTCTAATGTTTTTGTAATCGTACATTCAATTTCGCTATTTTGGGCATAAGGATATTTGTGAGGCCTGATGTTTGGAGGAACACTTACTAGAATCAAATGAATAGCATGATCATGATCATGAATAGGTGGGAGTCCTTTGGGAGTTTCAAACACCTTAGAATGATTGTCCAATTCCTTTTGGAGATTTGGAGAAATAGATGATTTTGATGTTGGAACTTCTAGTGAGCATAATTGTGAAATTACGCATCGTTGTTCTTTTTTCAGAATATTTTTCATGAAATTAGAGCTTATTATATTTCTTGGCTTCCTTGCTATACCGCGTAATTCTATTTCCTTTCCTTCTGAAAAAAAAAATCAAGAAAAGTTCTCGAAAATTAGAAGATATAGTCCCCAAAGATTGTAACAATTGTATTCCTATGACAAAATCAGCACCTCCCATTGGAATGGAAAGCAATGGACTATTCAATACATATTCCCCCATGGTTAGCTTGATATTATGGTATTTTCCAAAGAATTTTATAGTTCCTCCATTTGCAACCATCACTTGACATTCTGGTGTCGGGTATATGAAACAATTGAATTCCTTGGCTACCTTACAATGAATAAAATTATGGGTACTACCTGGATCAATCAACACTATTACCTTTTTCTTCTTGATATGTCCTTCTATCTTGAGAGTTTAAGGAGTGGTAATTCCTGCCAATGCATTACACAATATGGTCAAACTTAATTCTTCTTCTTCTAGGATTGGTTCCTGGTGTATATCCTCTTCTTTTGAAGTTTCTTGTTCATTTTATTCCTCCTCTTCATAGTCTATGTAAACTAAGTTCTTCTCAACACACTTATGGCCTTTAGTGTATTTTCTATCAAAACTGTAGCAAAGCCCTTTTTCTCTTTTTTCTTAAAATTTTTGTGGTGTCAAACTTGTAGGTTATGGAAGTCTAGGAGTAGCAACACTTCCATCTTTATAGATGTGAGTGGTAGGCTTCCTTGTCGCCATAATTTTACATTCAATTTTTATTTCCAACCTAAACGCCTTCTCCAATGAATCAGGTTTCCAAATGTGAAATTCATGTTGGATGTTACCCTTTAAATTTCCTATGAAGACATCAATCTTGTGTTCCTCTAGAATATCAGTTACTCTTATATTCAATTTTTGGAAGTCCTCAATGTGCTCCACCACTGAACCCTTTTGTTTGAGATTTATCAATTGGCTAAAGAAGGTGTTGCTCTATGTATCCTCATAATGTGCTATCATTTCCTCCATAAAAATTAACTAAGAGAAATTTTTTTTATGGGAGAAAATCCATCGATACCATACAAATGCATTTTTTTCTAAATGTAAAGTTGCAATGCATACCTTTTGTGTTTTTTGCACATTATTGAGATCAAAATATTTCTCCATCTGTAGTATCCATGTTACGGGATCCTTGCCATAAAACTTCCTCATATCCATCTTTGGAATATTTTGGTTCTTCAATCCAACATTATAGTTTATGAAATCATGATTAACATTTATTTTTTTCTCGTCATGAGTTTCCTCTCCTATCTTTTCGCCATTAGGAATCATTTCTTGTTTCAACTTTGACAAACCTTCCTTCAAACCTTCCATTTTTTCTTCGATATAATTCTTCAAACCATCCATCGTAGCTTCCATGCCTTTCTTCAAACCATCCATCTTACCTTCCATGATTTTCTTCAAAACATCCATTTCATTTTTTGTTTCTCTTTGTGAGAGCGAAATTTGGTGCACTTGCTCTTGTAATTTTGATATGTCATGTTGCATTTTTTCATCTTCTTGAGCCATAGTCGAGCCTTATGAAGGCTTAATGGGTGTTGAATTATTTTTGCAGATAATTTTAAAACCCAATATTGATATCCATTCTACAATATGCCCTTGGAATCATTTCAAATTGATTCTTCAAACAAGACTTATGCGATTGGGGAAAAAATACACACATTTTCCTTACTTTTGAGGAGATCAATATTGAAATTGAATTATCTCTGTGATTTTGGAACTTCAATATATGTTATTCGGGCCTATAGTATCACTATGAATCTTCTTTCAAATTCCACAGGTCTGACCTGATTTGAATTCTTCGAGGCAAAGTTATGCCCAATATCCCATAATGACCTAATTATGGACTAGTTCAGTAGATTGAAATTATATGATGTGCCATGTGTCACTGTTTCCTCATTCAGCTCTGAAATTGATACATAGGAAACTAAATTCCGTGTACTTGCAGCCGATTTTTACATAATTCCAATCTGACGCTCAAAGAGAGAGTTATTACGATTTTTCGATAGTCGCCTCTTTGAGATGAAATTATGGAGCCTGAAAAATCCCTAAATTCCACAGATCATATCTCCCATAATATTGTGAAAAAAGAGTTGAAATTTGTACAGAAAGTTCCTCAGGATTTCAGCTTTTCTCTGTAAAAATTTCGGCTTCAGAACCTTCGTATAAAAAAAATTTATAGCAAAAAATTCCCGAAGTGGATGGTTATAAAGTAAGCTTGATGGTACCTAAAGGGGCTGAAAGATTGAGTCCATCTTAGTCCCACCTGGATGGGGTTCCCTAGTCAATAATCTTGTCCATGACATTGCGGTGCCTAAATTTTTGAGAGACCAATGGATAAATTTCCCTAGTCAGGAATCTAGTCCATGGAATTGAGGCGTATAAAGTTCTTCATTATTCATATAGTGTGAGATCTTCTATTGTATTTGTATATGATGAATACCTCCCTCATTAAGAGGGAGTGTTGGAAAATGTAACTAGGTTCGGTCTTCATTTAATGTACTTAAGTCATCTTGTAATGCACTTAAAAAATGAATAAAGAAAAATTATTTATTATTATTATTATCATGACTTATTAAAGCGCGAGTTTCATGCTCGGGTCACCACATTTTAGGTAAAATTCGATATTGATGACTTTTAGGATTTATTCTGAGTCATTGTAAATTAAAAGAGACCATTCTTGGGCTTTTGAATCATGTAAAAAGGTTTAATATTGAGTCAAATATGAATTATGTGACCTACACACCAATTTGGCCTAAAGGGGATCATGTTGGCCTAAGAGACACCTATTGGACCTAACCTAGATCCTATAAAAGGAAGGAAATCGAATTCATTTGGAGCACACTCTCTCACAACATGTTTGATATCTCTTGTAGCTAGTAAAAGTTTGAAGTTTGTTGTCGTGAAGCAAAAAGAAGTGCTAGTTTGGGGAAGTCTGAGGAGAATAATAAAAAAAAAAATTTTGTGCTTCTATCTCTATGTTTCACGCCCTATATTGGGATATTGAATTCTTCCAATTTTTTTTGTTTCCTAAATTCATCTGTTGCTGGAAGTTGCTTCCTAGTCGAAGTTATTGGAAAGGGGTCGAAGATATTGGAGGTTGAATTAGTGTGGAGGGAAGGCCTGGTATATCTATAGGGTGAATAGTCTAAAAGAATACTATTGAAAGGAAGAATTATATTTATTGTTATTTCCCCTCAAGGGGGATTTTGCACTAGCATAGTGCCTACATCTAGTGTATATTTTTTTATGTGTTGCTCCTTTGGTAATTTCTTGATGAACTAAGATAAAGAAGATATAAATAATTGTAATAACAAGAAAAAATAACAAGTAATTATCAAGAATAAGAAAATATTTCTTCCTTTATGATTTCCTAACATAATCACTATGTCATTCATCCACATAATGCTATCCCATTAGGTCACTTCTATGATATCAATCTGGCTGTATATACTACAAATTACAAAATTCCCAAGCCTAATCTCAACTCGAACCACATGAAATTTTTTTTATGATTATTGAATGTTAGAAGAATCGTTGATTGACAATATACTTATTACATTTAGAAGAGAATATCTACAATTAAATTATGCAATGTGATGTCCAAGGAGGAAACCAATAACACTGCATAGACTTCACAAGTTTAATAAAGATCACATTTAGAAGGTACAAAATGTGCATGAAATACAAGAAATTCAAAAAAAAAATACAAGAGAATAAACCTCATAAAATTACAAAGAAATGGTATAATCAGAATGACATCATCTGCATTAAAATATATTGAAGTTTTACGAAGGTAAATGTACTCATATTTATGCTTCAGTCTATGATGCATGTGTCAACAATTTCAGAATATTATTATCACCATTAAACGTGGCCACCATACCATTCATCACATATCATTCCTAAGGGACATATCATTTCTCATAGGTCCTATCAGAATCATTCAAAGCTCGACCTATGCCCAATATCAATCGATCTCACTATCCCTAAACAAATGACATATGGGAACACCATAGTTTTGGAACCGAAACACTGCTTGGTGCCTTTCAATTTTTATTTATGGACCATGTATAAAATCATTTTCAAGCCATCGTGACCTTGTTTCCCACAAACAATAACCAATTTGTGAATTTATTTCACTAATATTTCCTTCTTTGTTTTCAATTTTTTATTTTCCTTTGCTAAAATCCATTTATTCATATTTTGCATTATCAAATATGCAATTTCCTTCTCCGAAAAATAATTTCCTTCATTGTATGCATAACCTACCACAAAATTTACTTTTACATAAGATCTCAAATAAACATATCTAAAATGATTGATGGGATATTGTTTAGTGCAAACACAACTCGAGGGTGTTTAGAGTATATAAAAGAAAAAATCAAATATATCAGACAAGACAATAGAGGATATTAAATCTCCAAATATTTTTATTATTTATAAATTGAAATAGCAATAAAGATGAGTGTAAACACACAACCCATAACAAAATGTAGTTGCGATTAAAAATAAATAAATAAAATAGAATAGCTCCATCTTCTAGAGAGTAAATACTGCGATTCATGATATTGATTCATCTATGTCTCAATGACCCAAATAATGTTATAAAATTATGTACATATTCAATAGATAACCACAAAGGATTCTTGAGAACAAAAATTAGATGAATCCTTCAGTGGTGAGAAGACACAAGCACATTATTTCCATAATATTGGTCGTTCACTTTATACGCATGTGCCCAATGAGAAGAGAGATAATTATATGCCCTGTAGTATCAATATATGATATTAGAGTGACTGAGGAATCATGTCTAGACACATTGAAATAGAGAGTAACAATAAGCCAGGTAGTGGAATCCATGGAACTGGGATGAAGAGTTGTTAGGTTGGTAGTGAAGCAGCAGGAATCTCGAGAAGGGTGCAAAACAACAAGCTACAAGGTGTCAATCCATATGTTATTTAAATAAAATTTTATATGGGATCGATACCAATGGGAATGAAATTTTTTAGGGTGAGGGTCTTTACATTATGCATCAATGCGGATTCCACCGAAATGCATACCTTGAAAGGAGTAAAATTCCATGAGGATTGTTTTTCATTCTAAAGGTGAAAGACGAAGAGATTATCAACATGATATACGAGAAAATTAGAAATGACACTTTCAACTCTAATTTTTTCACCTATTTCATAACCACGATCAACCAAAATATCAGATGGTGATAAACTCAAAAAAGGAAGGTTTTTTTAGATGTTAATCCATCTCTTCAATAATACAGAGCATCTCACTGCTAATATGATATCTAGATGCAATAGTATGAGATAGATAATATCCTCTGGAAATGAATTAAACCAATATTCTATGGAATCTATTGGGTATAAAAAGAAAAAAAGGATGTTTCACGCAACTTGTTTTATTGATAAGCCATGAAAAAGGGAGATATTAGAAAAAAGAGAAAAAATTTATATTTTCGAGGTATAAAAAAATATAAGCATCAATAATTTAACATCTATTTATGAATCAAAATATCAGCATCAAGAGACAAGACTACTTCACATTGTATAATTAAATTGATTTTTGACATATTTTATTTCATTTCCTTTTATCTCTTTTAAAAATAGCAATGCACTTTTATGTATTCTACAGAAATACTAGCCCAAGAAATGATAGGAAAAGAGACGTACCAACATTGTATATTGTACAAATTAGGCCGAGAAAGAATACAATTGGTTAATTTACTTCGTGTGGAATTTTCTAAAATCACAATATAATCTAAATTATTTGATAATTTTGTTTAATGTATTCTACAGAAATAGAAACAAAAGAAATTTGAGGAAGAGGTACAGGTTGACACTGCCTTGTAGCCATTCAAATGTTGGGCAGTTGGACCCAAGTCCTAGACCCCTTAAATCCTTTATCAATAAAGGTGTTGGAATGAGAGCTATAAATATAATAGTAATATTGAAACTTGTAACCAATGACACATAATTTCAACTAGTTTTCTAAATTGATTTCATTATAAATCCCTGACACATTTAATTGTTTGTCACCAAATAAAAATAAATGCATTGTGAAACTTCTAGTACTATGGGAAAAAGAGTTCTTGGATCACACGAAAAGTGTGAATTGTTTTTAAAAAATAACACAAAAAATATGAAAATAATATGTTTTGTATAGTTTAGATGATAGTATAGGATTTTAGCCTCATATTGTGAAAAAAACTATAAAGTTGACAATGAAAACATCTATTATAATATAAAAATATCCCAATTTCTAAAGAGGCTAAAAAAACAAATGGGGTCGTAAAAATGAATCTTTGTATTTTCTTTTGCTTCAATTATGGTTGCTCTTTCCTTCAACACATGATGTCAGTCATTTATGCCAGGTGTAAGCTTTCTTAAGAAAAAAAATAAGGTCATTCCTAACAATCTTCCTCCTCTCATGGATATCAACAACATAAATAACATGATGGAACACAATTTTAAGGGAAGTTGTGGAGATGCAAAGAAAGGGTTCATCATCATTCAAGTTCCTCTTGCATGAGTTAAATGGGGTAGATATTACACTTGGAAATATGAAAAATATACTAGATAGATAAAATACGTCCAAGCCATCCTCAAACATGCAAGATGAAATATGAAACTCCATATATGCCTTCAACATGTCCACCACAAATTTTGAAATCACTCTCACCCACATTAACCACATAATCGATAACCTCTTTAAAGTTCTTATCCCTTACAAGGTGGAAATGTTGAATAATCTCATGAATATTTTTTTTACATGATCAAAATTATGCATTGAATTACATGTTCAAAGTAAAGGATTTAATTCCGATTGCATCCATGTCCATTTTACAGGCATATACATTAATGCAACATATACATGTATACATACAGATCAAGTCACGTCAAGAAATTAATTTTTACTAGATATTCTTATGGCTGAAAGTATTCTTGCGTTGAATTTCTTGGCGTATATGTTAATTGATTCATCCTTTGTGTTCAAAATTACATGATTATCTTTTTCTTGATATATAAATATAAAATCAAATCAAAATCTACTAATTTATTTTACTTTTTTATATAGATATACACACTTTTTGTAAACAAGCATCCTTTAAAATACTCATATTTAAGTGTCCATGAATGCTTGTATTTGTTGTCATTATTGACTTGCACCTATATTAATGAATTTGTTGTCTACTCAAACAATTTTCTTCATATTTTAATACACTTTTAGCCGCTTTATGTGTCTTTCTATATTTATAATTTTCAAGCTAAGTATAAAAATACATGAGAGGAAGCCTTCAATGGTGAGAATCTACAAGAATATTATTTTCATATTATTGGTTGCCCACTTTATACTCATGCTGGAAATGAGAAGGGAGGTAATTCTAAGCCCTTTAGTATCAATATATGATATCATATGGGTTAATGAGTCACATATGGACATAACCAAATAGAGGTAACTCTAAATTAGACAGTGTTATCCCTATAAATGGGATGGGAAGTGGTTAAGTTGGTAGCGAAGTAGCAATATCTCTTGAGACTGTTGTATAAAAACAAGAAACAAGGTCGTAAGGTAGAAGCTATTAAACTAAAATTTTCTATGGTATTGATACCCATGGGAAATAAATTTTCCAGATTTATGCATAGCTAGACATTTCATTTTTTCATGTCATATTTATTGTTACAAAAAGGAAAATCTTATTGAAATAATGCTTTGGAAAATATAGAGATGGGAGGATTAATATAATTTAAGTAAAAATATGTCAACTTATTTTTCTAAGGGAGAAAATACATGGCATGAGAATACACAAGCATACATCACATTTAGAAAAGGAACAAATTGGGATGATTTGGTAGCACCAAACTAAACATGTGTCACTTGATGAAACCTCACTAAGAGACCAATAGTTGCAAGTTGCAACAGAGTATTTGTAGTGATCACATGTATTCTAATAGTGGACTAGTGCATGTGCATGTTGAATTTTATAACCTCCAAAATCATTCTCAATAGAATATATAAGGCTAAACATTATGAGAGTCGAAGCACATTAGTTTTTCATACGTGTAGTTAAAGTTGGAATTGTAACATTTTTTACATTCTTTCCTAAACTTTTCAAAAAGAAAGTTCTCGACTGAATTGGATGACTACAAACCCCTTATTTGAGGGCTTACTATAGGTCTACATAGTGTGTGTTCTTCTACCATACGTTTTATTGGATCATTCTAAGTCATGTGCAAATTTCAAAACATCTGACACTCTTATGTACCTTACAGAATCCATCCACATGCATATATAAGTATCCCTAAGTTTTGGGAGAATATGATACCCAAAAAAATCGCCAAGTACCATGGGAAAACTTAAGACAATATGGCACATTCCTAATCAAGTCCCAAAATCGAGGGAACACTCAAAGAATTTGGGACGCATCCCGATAGAACAACGGTAAAATAACATAAGGTACAATTGGCACATCCTTCTAATGTATTGCTTTCTATAAAGTAATAAGGACATTTTTCCAAGTCCATTTTTTTCATATTAAACAAGATAAACATGAGAAATTAAGGTTCCTCAAATAAAATCTCAAGGAAGGAAAACAACATGTTCAAAATTAATGTAAAATTTTTATACTAGTTAACATTGTTAAACACAAAATTCCACCTATTTTCTACAATTATATAATTTTTCAAGAATTGAAAATTTACTACAATAATCTCATGTTAATTTTCCCTTCGGGTAACCCTATATTTTCTTCCCTTTGTGTGTTCCTCATGTCGTCGAGTGTGGAGAAGGAGTGTCTCTTCCGCCTCTTCCTCCAAATATTGTATCATTCAATGCCCTTGTTTTCTCCATCTCGAGATCCATGAAAATCCAACCCTCCTACTTTTTCACATGCATTGGTGATAAAAAAAGGTCCTATCAATGTGGAGAAATCAAGATATATGGCCCTCCAACTAGTAGATCAAGATATTATTTTCCAGTTCACTTAAGTTTTTCCTTCTACGCAAACATTGGTTAGTGGTTTCATGGCTGGATAAAATTGGTAATACTTGTTCAAAGGGAAGTTATCTCTCATATTTCGTGGCAAGGGATTATATGTATTTATATTTGAAAAAAAAGGAGAACAATATATCCCTCAAGGCTAAGCTAGGGGAAATCTCTACTAGCATGGGAAATATCTCATTTAAACATAATTATTAATGGAAGAAAAGCACATGTTCCTCCACCTAAAAGCTACCTTAAAAGTAGAAGAAGAGAGATGGCATCTAAAGTCCATGAATCCATCCTCAAACATGAAATATTAAATATTAAACTCCAACTATGTCTTCAACATGTGCACCACAAAGTTGGAAAAAACTCTCACCCGCATCATCCACAGAATAAATGACCTCTTTAGAGTTCTTATCCCTTACAGGGTGGAAATGTTGAACAATCTCATGAGTAATTTTTCTACATGATCAAACCAATGCATGGAATTACACTTTCAAATAAAAATATTCAACGTGCATTGCATCCATGTCCATTTTACAAGCATATGTATGATTTCAACATATACATTTATACATACGAATCAAGTCAAAATCAAAAAATTATTTTTTCCTAGGTATTCTTATGGTTGAAAGTATTGTTGGGTTGAATTTCTCGGCAGATTTGTTAATTGATTCATTGTTTGCATCCAAAATCACATTATTAACGTTTTATTGATATATAAATATAAGATCAAATCAAAATCTATTGATTTTTTCTACCAGGTATATAGATATACACACTAGTTGTAAATACAGAGGCTGAAAAATATCAATTTTGAAGTGTTCATGAATGCTTGCATTTATTGTCATTATTGAGGTGCACCTATATTAATGGATTTTTTGTCTACTTAAATATTTTTTTTAAATATTTTAATATAATTTTAATCACTTTATGTGTATTTCTGTATTAATAATTTTAAAATTAATTTAACAAGACATCAGAGGAAGCCTTCAATAGTGAGAATTCATACGCATATTATTTTCATGTTATTAGTTTTCCACTTTATACTCATGTTGGAAATGAGAAGAGAGATAATTTTCATCCCTCTAGTAGCAATATATGATATTAGAGCTTCCAAGGAATCACATCTTCACATAATGAAATAGAGATAAAAGTAAGTTAGGAAGTGGAATCCTTGGTATTCGGATGGGAATTGGCTAAATTGGTAGCAAAGTAGCAATATCCTCTTGAGATTGGTGCAAAAAAACAAGCTACAAGGTGGTAAGAAAGAAGCTTTTAAACTAGCATGTTCTATGGGATTTTACCGATGGGAATGAAAATTTTCAAAGGGTATTTACATTATGCATAGATAGATATTTCATTTTTTAGTGTTAGAATTTTTGTTACAACAAGGAAAAAGTTATTGAAATCTTACTTCAGAAAATATCGAGATGGGAGTATTAATATAATTTAAGTAGAAAGATATCAAATTATTTTTCTAAGGGAGCAAATACATGGCATGAGCACACACAAGAATACAAAAAATTTATAAAAGGAATAAAGTTGGATGATTTGGTAGCACCAAACTAAAAATATGTCACTTGATGAAACTTGACTAAGAGGCCAATAGTTACAAGTCGCAACAAAGTCTTTGTAGTGATCACATGTATTCTAATAGTGGACTAGTGCATGTGCATGTTTAATTTTCTAACCTCTAAAATATTTCTCAACAAAAAATAGGATATACAATATAATATTCAAGACACATCGATTTTGCATACATGTAGTTAAACATGGAATTGTAACACTATATATTGTCTTTCTTACACTTATGAAAAAAAAAAATGCTCGATTGAATCAGATGACTACAATCCCCTTGTTTGAGATCTAACTATAGGTTTTCTTAATGTGTGTCCCTCTACCAGCCTTGTTAATGGATGATTCTAAATCCTGTGTCAAATATCAAAACATCTCACACCCTTATGTACCTTACATAATCCATTAAAATGTATCTGGAAGTATGCCTAAGTTTCAGGAGCATGCATATCCAAAAATATCCCTAAGTACCATGAGAAAACATGAGACAACAGGGAAAATTCCTAATAGTGTCCCAAATTCCAGGGAACATTAGATGGATTGGGGATGCATCCCTTATGAAGTATTTTTTTCTTATAAAGTAATACTAGACATTTTTCCAAGTCCATTTTTTCTATATTTGACAAGAGAAACATGAGAAATTAAGGTTCCTCAAATAAACTCACAAGGAAAGCAAAAAATAATTTCAAAATTAATGAAAATTTGTATACCAGTTAACATTGTTAAACACAAAATTCCACATATTATCTACAATTATATATTTGTCAATAATTGAATAGTACTACAGTAATAACATGTTTATTGTGTCTTGAGGTAACCCTACATTTTCTTCCCTTTTGTGTGTTCCTCATGGATTTGAGTGTGGAGGAGTAGTGTCTCGTCTGCCTCTTTCTCCAAATATTGTGGAATTCAATTCCCTTGTTTCCTCCATCTCTAGATCTGTGAAAACCCAACCCTCATGCTTCGTTACATGCCTTTAAAATATTCAAAGGTGTCTATCAATGTGTATAAATCAATATATATGGCCCTCCAACTCAAAGATCAGGATATTATCTCTGATATCACTTGATTTTGGCCTTCCCAGTGAACAATAACTAGTGGCTACATGGATGGATAAAAATTGGTAACTTGTTTTCAAATGGAAGTTATCACGCTCATTCTATGGAAAGGGATTCTATGTATTTATATTTTAATAAAAGTAGAACAAGATCTCCCTCAAGGCTATGTTAGGAGACATCTAGAGCCAATGTGGGAAAAAATTTTATTCTTCATAAATTCAACTATAAATCAATACGAGCTTAAAGTACCGTAAAACCCACAAAAAAATGTAATCGGGGATAATAAATAAATAAAAGAGAATGGTTACATCTTCTAGAGAGTAAATACATGATTAATGACCTTGATTAATCTATGTATCTATGGCCCAAAGAATTTGATACAACTATATACATCTTGAAAAAAATGACCATGAAGGATTCTTGAGAACAAAAAATTAGAGGAGGATTTCAATGTTGAGATGCCACAAGGATATTATTTTCATATTATCAATTTTACACTTTATAATCATGTTCCAAATGAGAAGAGAGTTAATTGTAAGATATGTAGTATCAATATATGGTAAAAAACGTGGTCGAGGAATCATGTCTAGACATAAAAAACTACAGGTAACAGTAAGTTAGGTCGTGGAATCCCTGGAACTGGGATGGAAAGTGGTTAAGTTGGTAGTGAATAAATAAGAATCTCAAGACTTGTGCATAAAAACAAGCTAGAAGGTGCTGAGGTGGATGATATTAAGATAAAATTTTCTCTTGTATTGATACCAATGTGAATAAAATTTTGTACAGTGAGGGTATTTACATTATGCATCGATGTAGACTCCACCCAAATGCATACCTTGATAGGAGTAAAATTCCATGAGTATTTTGTTTCATGCTGAAGGGGAAAGATGGGTCTAAGATCATGTTGACACGAAAATATTTCCAACCAACAATAGGGGATCTCCCCGGTATAAAGTCCCAATTAGACTCTACACCTTTTGTGATAGGGATCCCGTCTGGGGTGTGGGTCCGGCTACCGCTGAATAATCCTTTTCTCGGACACGGACGAGCTTTGCAGACCTGTGAACACACGTCTATCGGGATGATACAATGCAAATGGTTGATGAGTTTCAACGAACATAAAAAAAATGTGAATAACAAGATGAGTTTGAAAGCATGAAACCAAGGAAGTACTATTAGCAGCACATCATCAGGGTCATACTTGTAAAAAGTTGTTCGAACCACAGAAGAAACAGTTCTTTATAGTTAGAGCACCCTTCACTTCCTTAAGCGGTTTTCCAAAGATAAGATAAATGTTAATAACAAAGTTTCTTAACATTTTCTGTATGAACGACTTAACATCATTAATAACATGTATTGAGCTGAATGTATAAATGATATAAGCGAAAATGTGGATGATTGAGTCAGAAAGATATCAGATACGTAAGGAAAAATATTCACAATGTTGACACATTAACTCCCATCAGATCCAAGAGTGGAATCAAAACAAGTGCTTGTATTCATTCATAAAGAGTGCATTCAATGCTATACAATTCTCTACTCCTATGGAGTCTTCGAAAAAAATCCCTCTTACAATTCCCAGAAGGGAGTATTTATAAAACAAAATTGACCCTTGGGTATCCCTTACTTTTCGCCTTCCCGACCGTTGGTTTACTTTGTGACTTGAGGGAAAATGCGACCTGCGACCTGCTCTACTGGCTGCTATCTATGGCTCGATCATGGAATTAGTTGGGTGATTACAAGGTTCGAGACATCTATCTGCTACTGATCTTTGAGGTAGGTCTACCAAGTTCGATAATCCACAGCTACTGGGAGACCTGAGGTGTATCCTCTCTTAGTCTATGAAGACATTTGAGGGTGTTTGGAATTAGAGTTTCCCTCTTGACTGTGATTTGATTTGATAAGGAGGCCATTTTAGTGTATATCCGGACTGGTGTCACAATGAACTGAACCATGTTTTCTCCCGATGCCGACAGGTCTTGTGAGGCGGCTACTTGCCTTATGGGCTGTAAAAATGTTTGAATATCATTGGAGACTTCTTCCCATTTTTTCTCTTATCTAAGTGCACCCAGAGAAGGGATGTGGTGTACCTCGACTGTTGAGTTAATGCCACTAACAAATGTTCATATGCCGACATTACCTTCTCTATATCCTTGATGAGATTTTCCTTTTATTGTATCTTCATCCGAAACTAAACTTTGTCATTTTGTATAGAAATCCAATCTTTTCTAGGCAATGTGGCCAGGGCTTGTGGATACCCGTTAGACCAATCCAGTATCTTTTCCAATGCAGTAGAGACTTCTTTCAGCTGCGTGTTCCTCCTTTTAGTTTCGACCTGTTCCTTTAGTAGAGGTGCTACAGTTTGTTTTATGGTAAACATCTGTTGATAGACCTGTGTCATGGAGGCCTCCAAAGTGGCTATCTCTCCCTGTATAGTGATTGATATTTCATTGGTCGGTGTGTCCCTGGCTTGAAGTTGTATGACCTCCTCTTGCAGTGCCTTCTTTTCTTGTTCTTCTTGGGCCGTCTTGAGTTCATATGCTTGTAGCCTATTCTGTAAGGACATGATCTCTCTGCTCATCCTGCTACCGTTCTCTTTGGTAGCTGCTGCAAAGGTGATACCGGTTGAGGCAATCATTATCGGGTTAGTCCTGAAGTCCAAGACTATGTCCTTTCCTTGAGTGACTGCGAGAGGTGCCACAGGGTCCTATGCCAAACATATTATTTTCTCCTACCTGATCCTATGCGTGAGTTGATCATAGGTGAGTCTAGTGAGATCAAGTACTCCCTCATCTAGATCCTTGGAAGTCCCCAGTTCTGAGAGGGTGAAACAGGAAGGAGTTGTCTGCAGTACCTCAAAGGGTGGCAACTCTATTTGTCCCTCTAATTCTAAGCATAGTGTCTTACTCCCTCTAGTTCCTATTTTGTCTTGCTCTTCCCTTAACTGACACTCTGCTTTTGCTTTTTCCTGTTCTTCTTTCAGTCGACACTGTGCTTATGCTTTTTCCTTCTCTTCTTTCAACCGACACTCTGTTTCTACCTTGTCGTGCTCTTCTTTTAACCGACGCTCTGCTTCTACTTTTTCTTCCTCCTCCCTCTTTCTCTATTCCTCTTCTCTTTTCTTGGAGTTTTCTTCTGCCCACTTCTTCTTCTTCTCTTCTTTCATCTGCTTCTTTCATTTGTCCTCTTATTCCTTTGCCCTTCCCTTGTCCTCCTATTTAGCTTTGGCCTCCTCTTCTCTTGCCCTCCTTTTAGAATCTTGTTGAGCTTTGGCTTCCATTTCTCTTTGTTGGGTGGAAGGGTTGGGCCTGTGCTAGTCTTTGGTCTCTTAGATCTAGAGGATGAGGCTCCTCCCATTGCATTAGCTCTTTCCTCCAGAGTCTAGTTGTCCTGTTTCTCCTGATCACTTGATTCAGCTAGAACCATCTCTCTATCCTTGTTGTACCAGTTCTTTATTCTGTCTTCGGCCGAGCAGTCAGTATGCTGGTAGCTCCATTTGAATTTGGCCCACTTGCAATGTGCGAGAATGATTCTCTCGGGATCATATGTGCGGTGCACCAGGGGAGGTAGATGGAATCCCTTTATCTATTCGACTTCCACTTTTACTTCTCTGAAGTCCTTTACTATGTAGGTGCCGATGGTGAGTGGCAAGGTCGGCCATGGTTTCTTTTTTCCTTTAGTGAGGACTTTGGAAAAATCACCTAACATCTGATAACAAGTTTCTTGAAGAAGAAGTTGTCTGAAACGAAGCGAGGCAATGCATGGGGGGCGTTGAGTGACCCAAAAACTTGGAGGAAGATGCTATCGGTGTCTAGAAACCAGTGGGCCACCTAAGTTATTGTGTCCATGGCTCGCTCGGACATATAAGTCCGAACAACTTCACGTAGAGGGCAGGGATGAAGCTACTTGCTATTGACTCTATGTCTTGCTTATATCTGGAATCCCAAAACACCAGTAGGTCTTTGTGAATTGGACCGCCATTCTCTGAGTTCTAGTTATGCGACCACTCCTCAAAATGGCACCTGGCACACACTGCATCTAGGAGATAAGAGGCCATGTAAAATTCTGAGGCATACCCTTCATCGAGTGCCAGAGCTGCAGATATGTTTGACTTGAGAGCCGTTATTATTATGTTGGCCCAGTTTAATAGGTACCATAAACGGTGATCGCATACATTAGAGAGACCCAAGTGCCATTGAAGAAGGTGGTGTTTGGGAAGCCATACATCCTGCATAGCATTGCAACAACAAGTTTGTACACTTTCCTAAGGCCTGTCATCAGATATTCTTGATCCTTCTTGAGCCGGAATTTTTCCGAGTCTTCCCACCATCCTTTCAATGTTTCAAATATGGAAACTGCATGAGTAGTAACCCATTCATCATTGAAGGTCTTCTCTCATGTGGGAAGCGCATAGTAGTACTCTGTATCTTGCCCTTTTAAGTTGGCTAAATTCTTACCTGCATGGTCCCGAATGACCCAGATCTTGGGGTCGACTTTCCGTAGGATCCATTCAATTAGCTCGGCACATGGGAACACCAGGGGGTGGGATCCTGCTTAGTGCAACTTGGATTGTTTCACTTAAATATATATCCACATGTCTAGGAGGTCCTCTAGAAATTCAGCCTGAGTAAACTATTTATAGATCTGGTACCAGCTCATATTGTCCCCATTACCGAATATGCAGGCTATGTCACCATAGATGGGGGAAGAATAACAGGTATTTCCTCTTCTGAGATTTCTATCTCAGGGCTTTTATTCCTCTTGTGGACTGATGGTGGCCCCATGTCACTTGATGCTAAAAAAATGGACACACGCTCTAGCTCAGCTTCAATATCCCCTAGCATGTTCATAAAACATTCCCACGATAAGATAGATGCCATTAATTTTAAATAAGTGAGATGTTTCTACATTTTCTTAGTAATTTCCAAGGAGGTGGGTTAACCTGCGCACTGGCAACCTTGTGACTAGGTCGCAAGGTTGTTAGGTTGCATTGGCTTATAACTCGGTAGGAGGGTGACTTCACGACCTAGCGACCTATGACTAGGTCACTAGGTCATGGGGTCGTTGGGTCGCGTTGGTTGGGAACTTTGAGGAAGTGCGAACTAGCGACTTAGCGACTCGCGACTGGGTTGCAAGGTTGCTGAGTCACTGAGTCACATCACTCTACATTCCCATGAAATGTGACCTAGTGTTTTTTTGACTTAGAGATGAGGGCGTAGGGTCACAGGGTCGCTCTAGGGTTTTGTGGACGCGTGGCAGAACAAGGCTTAGGAAAGAGCATACAGTATCCAAAATATCATCGCACAATGCTGAAGGAGCCTTCACAAGTGAGTTAGGTAAGGTCTTAGGAAGGGAGAAGGGGTAGGTAAGCTTCACACAAGATTCAAAGAAAGCCAAGGGAGGGGAGGCTTGCAGAAAGATTGCTAAAGGGTTAGGTCAAGGTCATGCAAGGTTAAAATAGGTTAGGTTTATAAAATAATAGTAACAACTATCCTAGAAAAGAAAAAACAGGAGGATCAAGCACTTACCCTAAAAAATCGCACTCCAGCTGGATTGTTAGAGGCGTTTTTTTGTCTCAGTCGCGCGGGTGAAATGCGACCTATGCAACCCTTCTATATATAAAGGGGTCGCATGTGTGGACTATTAATGAGGGTCACAAGGTCATGGATGAGTTGCATTAATGAGATGCGTGACCTTGCAACTCTGTGACCTTGTGGCCCAAGGGGTCATGAGGTCACAGGGTCGCTAGGTCGCTGATGTTTGATTTAGGACTGATGTGCGACCCAGTGACTTGGCGACCTAGGAGGTCGCAATGTTGCAGGGTCGCAAATTAGGGAAGTTAATCATATTTTCGAATTAGCAATCTAAGGTTTAGCAAAGGTGAATCTTAGTTCTGATTTCTCTTTTTCACAAGAATTAGGGACTCAAACATTTTAAGGAGAGAAAAATTTTGGAGGGTGTTGTAGCAGCTACAACAAATGGTGATTCACTAGTAGGACCTAAGATATTTGTTGGTGCTTCATCAAGTGAGGGGCGAGACTAAGCCTGTTGATCCTTCCATTTTGCGGGTCCCACCACTTTTGTCCTTGGACCTTGCGTGTATGCTCCACCTTTCTACATGTCCCAGGGTGCAAGCGTATCACAATTCTTTCCAGGAGACTGGACCGAAAATGTTGGAGTCACCTCGAAGATTTTCAGGATCCGATACAATTATTTTGTCCTCATTGTGTTACTCCACTACTAGCGAACGTAATGGTCCCGTCGGAGTCACTACCTAGGAGTCACAGATGTTGCTATGCTGCCAGCGAGCCTGGTTAGTACCCCGGCGAAGTCATCACATCGCCTCTTTCCACAGGAAGCCTTTCTCAATCCTTTACCCTTATTCATGTGCTAGTTTTCACTTATTTAAAATGTGCTCAGGGCACTTATTCGACTATGCTCAAGGCACTTATTTAATATCAACATTTTTGCCTAGGGTAGATGAGGGATCCAAACTTATTTTGTTTACAAGAGAGGTTGCTCCTAGTCTATATGAGGATTTTTTGGCTTTTCCCGAATGTTCCTTTTATCTCCTGTGATTAGCTCTATCCCTTTCCCATCTAGTGACTGAACACACCAAGGCTTTATTTTGTATTTCAATTCCCTGGGCCGGCATGCTAGGCAGGCTGCCTGTGCTTGGTTCCTGGGACTTAGCTATGTTTTCCCCACTGAATGCATATCATAGGAAAGTTGTGTCCCTTTTGAGTTTCAAGGGGGGTTCTTCACTATTGCAGTTTCTAGCACAACATTGCCAATTGAGTAACTTCTACATCCCTCCTTCCACATTTGGGATGCGGCACTGGACCGGGCCAGTGGGACCTTGTTGGAAACAAGCAATTTATTGAAAACAAAGAAGAAACTGAGAACAAAGGAAAAAAATACCACAAAAGAAAATGAAACAAGAAGAAAAGGAAAAAAAACAATAGACATATGGCACAGGGTGTGATGACGGCCCATTAGGGCTATCAGGTGAAGTAGTGCTTAAGGTCGTGCCCATTTACCGGGAGGACCTCAATTCTCCCCTCAAGGGTCTATAGCCTGTAGGTGTGGGAGCCGATTTTTTCTTTAATCTGGAAAGGACCTATCCATAGGGCCTGGAATTTGGAGTGTTTACCTTTATCCTCATGAGCTTTGTCACACTTGAGGACCAGGTCACCCACTTCAAAATATTTGTTTCCGACAAACTTCTTGTCAATCCATCGTTTTATTTGACTTTGGTGGATGGCGAACTTTTCCCGAGTTTTCAGCCTTTCCTCATCTAACTTCAATAATGTGTCTATTCGGGCTTGCAAGGTAGGGCAAGGGGTGTCATGAGTCTCTTGAGATAACTGAAGGGATAGGAGAGACAAGTTTGGGGGAAGAATAACTTCTTTACCATACACAAGGAAAAACGGGGAGGTCCCCAAGGATGGCTTGGGTATGACTCGATTAGCCCAAAGGGCATTGTGGAGAAAGTTATGCCAATTTCGTTGTTGGGACAGCAAAGTATTTTTGATGATGCGGATGAGGTTCTTGTTAGTTGACTCGGCTAACCCATTTCCTTAGGGGTGATAATTAGTAGAATGTTTCAACACTATACCATTTTCTAGAGAAAAATAATATAATTTTAACGATGAAAAATATGTTGCATTATCAAAAACAAGGGAGGTTGGAACCCCAAACCTGATCATGATGCATTGGGTGATGAAGGCTATTACCTCTTGACCATTGAATTGACGCAACGATATCGCTTCAACCCACCCTGTGAGGTAGTCTATGGCAGTGAGGATGTATCTATGTTGCTTGGAGGAGTGCGGCAAGATCTTCCCAATCACATCCAGCCCCCACTATTGAAATGGTTCTTCCACTGCGACAGACTGTAACGGGACCGAAGGCTGTATATCTCTATTTGTGAACTTTTGGCATTGTTGGCATTTTCAAACATAGGCGTGCACATCTTTTAACAGAGTAGGCCAATAGAAACCAACACGCATGATCTTGTGAGCAGTGGTATCCCCTGCATAGTGTCCACCTGTTGGACCATCGTGGAGTTCTTCCAACACCTTCTGTGCTTCATCATACTCCAAACAGCGTAGCAGGACACCACTGTGGTGCTTGTGAAACAACTTACCCTGCACCAGCTGGTAGGACACATATTTCAATCTCAATGTGAATTTCTACTGAGTGGTTAATGTGGGGCCCATGGTGCCATGTTTCAGATATTGCTGGATATCTACGTACCATGAGGAGGTATCCTATCGGGATGTGCTATTAGCTTGATACATGTCGATCTCATGTTCCCAATTCTCTTCTTCACTGGTCCGTGAATATGCTGCCTCTACGGCCATTCAACATAATCATTGGCCCTTTATAGTGTGTTTTGGCTTGAATTCTTGGTCATATTCTTGAAGGCACATCATCTAGTTGCCTTGTCTCTCGCCCAGCTCCTTTTGTACGAATAGTGAGCGAATAGCTGGGTGAGGCACGAAGACGGTGACATGATTCTTCAAAATATACAGCCTGAAGTGTTTAACTACCTTGTATACCATGTAATCTTGTTTCTCAATATCTGGATAATTCAACTTGGTGCCTTGTAACCCACTACTCATAAATGATATAGGCCGCTCATCGTTATTGTCATATTTCTGAGTGAGGACGGAGGCCAAAGAGGAATCGGAGGAAAAGGTATACAAGATAAAGCCTTTGTTGATGTAGGTTTTAACCCTGAACAGAAATTATCTACACATAAATCTTATAACAGAAAAATAAATAATAGCGAGAGCATAAAACATAAAATAGATAAACACAGATATTTTCCCCTAGATCCAAAATCAGGTCGACCATCTTGATTTTTCATTATGTTCCTTTTAGTATTACAACACATATATATACATGTCGAAGCATACATAAACCCTAATACATTAACCCTAGATTAGAACATAACCGTAGTTCCCTTGACCGGATCTACAAAATACCAGGGGCCGAAAACCATCATACCCCAAAACCATGTGCAAACTCATGCACAAAACATGGGTGGGTCCGCCTATGAGTGGGTCTACACACCAAAAAAAAATTTGCCAGGGCGCTTCTCGAACCCTGACAGGGGGGGCTGCTGCCCCCCTGTGACCCCCCTACTGTGCCCGGCGCAATGTACAGCGCGTGGGACTAGTTGTGGAAAGAATATAACACATACCCAACATTCTCCCACTTGTTGTTTTCTTTCCGTAGGGAGCCACAGGAGAGCTTAGTCATTTGGCCAATTCTTCAACACCCATTGTTTTTCTACACCAAGAGAACTTCTGAGTGCTCACAGAATTCGTCAATGCATCTGCAACATTCTTCAAGGTGTCTACCTTTACCATCAACACCCTTTTAGCCTCAACCATATCTCTAACAAAGTGATATTGAACATCAATGTGCTTTGTCTTTGAATGATAAGCAGGGTTCTTAGCCAAGAAAATTGCACTTTGGCTATCACGGTCTATCCTTATAGCTTGCTGTACCAACCCCATACTTGAACACAATCTCTGCAACCAAACTGCTTCCTTGCTTGCATGAGTGGCTGCTATGTATTCTGCCTCTATAGTTGAAAGAGCCACTACAGACTGTCTTTTACTCATCCAACTGACTGCGCCTCCAAATAGGCTAAACACATACCCACTTATAGATCTTCTTTGGTCCAGATCTCCAGCCCAGTCTGCATCAACAAAACCACGAATGTCCAACATTCTTTCCAATCCTGGTCTTCCCTGGTAGCACAAGCCATAATCACTAGTGCCACATAAATATCTGAAAACCCGCTTCACTACTGTCCAATGCTCCTTCCCTCGGTTTGACATAAACCTGCTCAATACTCCCACTGCATGTGCAATGTCTGGTCTAGTACAGACCATTGCATACATCAGGCTACCCACTGCACTTGCATATGGAACACGGGACATATCCTCCTCTTCTTCTTGTGTCTTGAGACACTGTTCAGCAGACAGCTTTGCACCTACAGGAATAGGAACACTCACCGGTTTACTATCCTGCATATTGAACCTCTGCAATATAGTCTCGACATACTTCCTCTGGTTTAACCAGAGCTTCCTCTTTGCCCGATCTCTCTTTATTTCCATGCCCAAAATATAGTTTGTAGCACCAAGATCCTTCATGTCGAATTTGGAGAACAGTTGGGTCTTCAAATCTTGGATAATTTCTTTGTCATTTCCAATCAACAACATATCATCCACATACAAGACCAAATAAATAACGCGATCACCAATTAATTTAAAATAAACACAGTGATCCTCCTTGCTTCAGTGAATCTATTCCGTATATAGTGTTTAATTTGATACACATCCTTGGTCATTAATTTTATACCATCTGTGAGCCTTGTCATCTCCCTTAACCTTCATACCGGTTCTTACCTTCACCACATCCAAACCTTGGTGCTTCATGTAATCTCTCTTCTGAGTCCCCATGGAAAAATGTTGTCTTCATCCATCACATCCATACATTCTATCTCAAAATCAAATGCAACAGAAACAGATAAAAGTAATCTAATAGAAGTAACTTTGGCAACAGGAGAAAAAATATCACCAAAATCAATTCTCGACACTTGAGAATAACCTTTTGCTACCAACCGAGCTTTGTATTTCTCCACCTTTCCTTCTACATTCATCTTATTTTTAAACACCCATTTGCTCTCGATGGGCTTCCTTCCAGCTGGCAACTCCACCAGATCCCATGCCTCATTTTTGTGCAAGGATGCCATTTCATCAACCATGGCCTCCTTCCATATTTTTCCATCCTTTGAATCTACTGCCTCCCTAACAGTTCTGGGATCATCATCAGTTATAGTTAAGGAAAAACCTAAACAAAAAGTAGATGGACTATACCTTTCTGGTTTCCTTCTTTCCCGAACTGATCTTCTCAAAGCTGGGGTTTGTGGCTCTTCCTCTTCTGAATCTTCTTCTGTTGTAGAGTCTGATTCATCCTCCTTTAGCTCAAACTCTATCTTCTCAGGTTCCTTTGGTAGGACTTCATGTGTAACAACATATTTCACCTCTCTAAACACCACATCTCGGTTGTACACAACCTTCCTTGTTTTTGGGTTCCAAAGCTTGTAACCCCTTAAACCATCCTTATACCCAATAAAGATGCACCTTTCAGATTTATTATCCAACTTGGTCCTTTTCTCCTTTGGAACATGTACATATGCATCACATCCAAATACCCTTAGATGTGAAAGAGAGGGTTTCTTACCACTCCATACCTCATGTGGGGTCTTATCCTCCAACGCTGATGAAGGTGATCTGTTAACTAAGTAACATGCAGTCTCCACTGCCTCTGCCCAGAATTCTTGTCCTAACCCGGTACCACTGAGCATGCTTCTTGCCTTTTCCATCAGTGTTCTGTTCATTCTTTCTGCAACTCCATTTTGCTGAGGTGTGTATGGAGTAGTCTTCTTCCATGCTATACCACACTTCTTACAGAACTCTTCAAATTCCTTCTTGCAGAACTCCCCACCATTATCTGTCCTCAATGCCTTTATCTTCTTCTCTGTCTGGTTTTCCACCAGAGCCTTAAATTCTTTAAATTTGTCAAAGACTTCACATTTCTTCCTCAAGAAATATATCCATGTATTCCTTGAGAAGTCATCTATGAATGAAACATAGTACACAGACTTTCCCAGTGATGGAACTGACACAGGCCCAAACACATCACTGTGCACAAGTTCTAATGTCTTGTTTGCCCTCTTAGCACCAGAAGGAAAACTCACCCGATTCTGCTTCCCATATACACAATGTTCACAGAAATCGAAATCCAGAGAACAATTAGACATACCTTCTACCATACCATCTCTATGCAGTATCCGAAGGCCCTTCTATCCAATATGTCCAAGCCTTTGATGCCATAGCATGGTATTTTCTCCAGAGACAGCTAGACTTTCCGTCCCACTTTCAGGAACCACAGAACTATTACACCCATCAATAATAGTGATACCTTGTAGCTTGTATAGAGTTCCAGTCCGAACTCCCTGCATTAATACCAGTGCTCCCTGAACCATCTTGCAGGCATCTTTCTCGAACACTGTTTTTACACCTGCATCATCCATCTTGCTTACAGAAATCAGATTTCTGGCCAATGCAGGAATATGCAGAACACCAGGAAGTGTTCTAATCCTTCCACCTTGCAACTTCAACTTGACCTTTCCACGTCCGACGATTCTAGCCTTCCTATCATCCCCTAGGAAGACATCACCACCATCATATTTCTCATACTCGCATAACCACTCCCTATGGGGAGTGAAGTGAAAGGATGCACCTGAGTCAATCAACCATGACTCATGATCTACATGTGTATTTGAAGAAGAAGCCAAATACACATCCCCACCTTCATCCGAGGTGGTTTTTGCCTCTGTAGAAGGACCTTCATCAGATCCCTTTCCTTTCTCAGGAGCTTTAGATCTGCATTCCCTTTTGTAGTGTCCTTCCTTTCCGCATTTCCAGCACACCTTTACAAACTTTCCAGGAGATTTAGATCTCCCTCTAGATTTAGATCTCCCACTCGAAACCTTATTCTTGTTTCTGTTCTGGGACCTTCCTCGTACAGATAAGGCATCTCCATTCTGACCCTCCATATTTCTCCGTCTCATTTCTTCCGACAGCAAGGCTGAGACAATGTCATCAAAATTCAAGGTAGTTGTATTGCTACCTATTGCAATAACCAGACTGTCCCACGAGTCTGGTAGAGAGCACAACAAACTGATGCACTTATCTTCATCTGAGATTTTAATATCAACAGACGACAGCTGACTTACCACAGTATTGAAGGCGTTCAGATGCTTTGTCACCGAGTCTCCATCCTTCATCCTCAGGTTATACAGCTTTTTCCGCAGGAACAACTTATTCACCAGAGACTTAGATTGGTACAAAGTCCCAAGTTTTTCCCACAAATTCTTCACCGTAGCTTCCCCAGATACATTCAACAATACTGAATCTGACACACACAACCGTATTGTGCTCTTAGCCTTCCGATCCAATTTCTTCCAGTCTTCATCTGACATTGCCGTTGGTTTAGTACCTGGATCTACCACGATCCACTGATCTTTATCCACCAGCAGATCCTCCATCTTGAGCTTCCACAACTCAAAACTCCGACCATTAAATTTCTCGATCTCTATCTTTCCGCCGCTCGCCATATTCTTTCACCGCAAGAATCGATCCCGCAGATCTCCCACTGCACAGGGTCTACCACAGGCCCGAGCAAAAAACCCTCAACAACAAAGGCGTCCCCTTGAAGCCGAAACAGCTCCGATACCAAATGTAGGTTTTAACCCTGAACAGAAATTATCTATACACGAATCTTATAACAGAAAATAAACAATATCGAGAGCATAAAACATAAAACAGATCAACACAGAGATTTTCCCCTGGATCCCAAATCGGGACGACCAGCTTGATTTTTCATTATAATCCTTTTAGTGTTACAACACATATATATACATGCCGGAGCATACATAAACCCCAATCCATTAACCCTAGATTAGAACATAACCGTATTCCCCTGACCGGATCTCCAAAATACCAGGGCCGAAAACCATCATACTCTGAAACCATGTGCAAAATCATGCACAAAACATGGGTGGTTCTCGCCTATGAGTGGGTCCGCACAATAAAAAAAATTTCCGGGCGCCCGCCTCGTGACCTCCGTCGCGCCCGGCGACAACGTACAGCCGCATGGGGCTAGTCGTGGAAAGAATTTAACACATACCCAACAACATTGAAATCCGTACTATGAAGAGCAAGTGCTTCGCAATGGCTTATTTGATGTTGTCGAACGCTTCTTTCTCGGGAGGATTCCATTTAAAGTTAGCATTTTTCTTAATCATGCCTTGTAATGGTTTCATGATCTGAGCGAAATTTGATATAAATTTTTAGACAAAGTTGATTTTTCCAAGGAAGGACTGGATATCTTTCCTACCACTTGGGGGTGGTATTTGAGCGATGACTTTCGCACATTCTAGATCCACCACTATGTCATCTCGAGTTATTATGTGTCCCAACAAGTTTCCTTTGGCGTCTGTGAACACACTTTTCTTTGGGTTCAGTGAGATCCCATATTTCTGACACCTTTCAAAAAATTTCTTGAGGTGGTGTATGTGGTCAGATCTATGTTTTAAAAACACGGTGACGTCATCAAGGTATACTACCATGATTTTCCCAATAAGTCCTCTGAAGGTGATGTCCATAGCTCTCTGGAAGGTGGCCCCGCATTAATCATGCCAAAGGGCATGCATCCGAATGTGAATCTGGTTTTCGAGCCGCATCAAAGTTCACCACTAAGTACAGACATACCTGAAAGTCCATCCAATAGAGAGAACAAATTCGACCCTAATAATGTACTGGAGGATTTTGCTGCTATTAGAGGGACTAAATAGTTGTCCTTGTCGTGAGGCTTTGTTTAAATTCCAGAGTTCTACGCACAAACGAATTTCGTCGCATTTCTTGCGAACAAGGACCAATTTTTCCACCGAGGTCGAATGTCTATCTTTGAAATTATCCGAGAATCCAAGAGCTTATTTAGTTTCCTTTTGGATCATCGGTTCTAAGGTGGGGTGTACTTTTCTCAATTTCTATTGGAAAGGCTTCACTCCTTCCTTCATGGGTATGACATGTTGAATGATCCATGTATCATAAGTTCAAAGCTCATCATATGTCCAGGAAAACACATCTCGGTATTTTTTAAATAATCTGGTGAATGCTTGCTTCTCCTCAGGGGTGCACTCATTGCCCAGATTGACAAGCTTGGGATCCTTGTTTGTCCCAAGGTTAACTTGTCGATGCGCTAACGTGGAGCTTTGTACCTTCGTGTTTGGGGGCCCTCGAAAACGGTTCTGTAGGTCGAACAACTTTTCAAGTGACACTATCCCTTTCGGTATGGGATTTTATTTTCGATCTTGTAGTTCCTCCTACAAAGCTCGATCATGATCCTCTTCTTCTATAACTGTGTCTTTGAATACATTCGTATTGAGCATGAAATCTAGTACCTATTGGTCATCATTGAAAACATGAAAATTAGTAACATTATCTGGTATGGATGGCGTGTAAATAACTTCAATAGAAAATCCATCTCTAAGTGGGGTGAACCTAGCGACAGCGTTGGCGAGTGTATCGACTGTTGCATTATGCATTCTAAGTATATATTTAATACCAAAAGCATCAAAAGAAGGAAATAAATGCCATACCTCTTGCTGGTAACCTTTCAGATGTGGAAACAAGCAATGGATGGTGTTACGTACCTACCAAGTGATAATCTCAGAATCACCAATTACCTTTAAACAATGAACTTTTAGGTCTATGGCCTTTTTGAGTCTGAGTAGCAATGCTTCATACTCGGTTTTATTATTCGTGCACTAGAACTCTAACTGGTAGGAAATTAGAAACTTTTTCTTCTGAGGGTCCAAACGAAGATATAGCCTATGCCAGCCCCATCTTGGGTTTTGGAACCGTCATAGTACAAGGTCCATATTTCATATTTTGATTTGACAAGGTTGTTCGAGCACATTGGGGACATACTTGGGGTAGCAGTTTCTAATGGGTCTTTTGTCGAGGCAGAGGAGTTTTTAGTAACCAAAAACAGCTCAGACTAGATGTCTTGAGTGATCAGAGATTCGGGAGTTTGGTAGCACCCAAATATGGACTCTAAGAAACACATACCGAGCTCTTCTTATGCGAAACTGACTAGTTCATTAGTTGCATCTAGGTCAGTCACAATATACTTCATGTATGGCTCACTTTCAACCCAAATTTGGTTATTCTTTCCCTTGTACGGGAGCTAAAGGTGGGACCAATCAGTGGTAAAGTATCCCTGCAGCTTGCTACACCAATCCCTACTCAATAGAAGGCCATAGGCCTCGGGGATATCCACAATTACTATGTCGATGCACTGATGCACTCTAGAATTAGAGGATAGGCAGATAATGACGTTGTTTAATTCACCTACTATTGGGACTTTAGATCTGTCAAGTTGGATGATCCTGGCATTAGTTTTCTCAGGGCAAATGTTAACTTCTTACATACGGATAATGGCATAAAATTCATTGATGCACCAGAATCGATGAGGCAATTATGGACATTGAAGTTAAAGATCTCAAAGGAGAGGAGGAAAGGTGGAGTGGATCCCCTGTGTTGGCGTTTATGGAATTTATGATGGATTGGGGAGTAGTAGTAGCTTGGGCAGATGTGGTGCTCATGGGTTTGGTTTCTGGCAGGTTGGAAAAGGCCTTGAGGATAAGTTCTCGTTGGTTGGCAAAGCAAGTGAGATCGTAGAGAGAAATATTGGCCCAGGTATTCTTCATATCTTCGGTATTGTTGTAACCAAAATCTGTTTGTGAGGAAATTTTGGTGGTGGTTTTAGGGGTAACCGATGAAGCTTTAGCCTTGGGACCTTCTCCGGGGTTAGTTGGACTAAATTTTTCAAGAGTCTTTCTTTGGTTTTCTGCATTTGGTGGCAAGATTTTCCTTAAGAAGGCTTTCCTTTTCTCTTCGAATGACTGCTCAAGGATCGGGCCTTTTCTCCTTAAACCATAGTTTAGAGGGGGTTTAGATTTAGGGTCTTCGACCAAGTTTATCCTAGTTGTGGAAGGGAGAGACTCTCCACGGATGACTTCAAAAGCGAAGACAGTGGAACCCATATCTTCATCTGGGAGGAGGCCTCTTCATTTTCTGAAATAGCCTCCTCTTCCAGATCCCTGGGGGTTTGGTCTTCTAGCAGTTGATTCACCACTATCTGTCATGCTATTAATCCATTGGGGGCAAGTTCTCTCTGAGTGAGAGGCTTGATGGAAAGAACAAAATTTTTCCTTTCCAATTTCTTCAACGTTGAGACTAGCACTCGAGTTTGATAGGGGTTGGTTCACAGCGGGATTATTCTTTCTGAAGAAAGGATTATGCATTTTAGCAGCTGGGACAAAATCATTGTTCTTCCTCTTTAGGTCGAAGACTTCGTTGGTCAGCAACTTGAGGGATTTTGTGATACTTTCAATATCAAAGGGGTCCTTATCTTTGTCTCTGGATTTATGATTTGAGGATTGGATTCTCTTCGTCGTTGTTTTTTTATCATCTCGACTTTCATGGTCAATGGCACCTATGGATAGCATGTCCTTTTTGACAGCAAGGGCAGTGGTGTAATTTGCTGCCATGGTAGCTCTACCTCACGCTTCACAAACACGACAATGTCTCGTGGGAGTGCTCTCTTGTAGTAGTCGATGGTAATGGAATCATCTAAGGCCATGTTTGCAGGTAATTTGTTCAATATAGTGGCAAAACGTTGATTAAATTCCTTGACCTTCTCCTTCTTCTGAAATTTCAAAGATGCCGAGCTCGTGAGGAGCGTCGAGGGGGTTTTTATCTTCCGAGAATTTTTGTAGGAAGGTACGATGGAAGTGTTCCCACGAAGGGATGGAAGCAACAGGGATTGACTGATACCACGTTGCAAATTTATTTTCTAGAGTATGAGGAAAAATCTGACATGCTACGTCTTCATATTGCACTCATCATCTGTAAAGACAGGTAGAAGTTGCTAATGTTGTCTTTGGATAAAGTACCTTTCTCAGGGTTGAACTTAGGGAGATTCTTTTCAAGGTATCGGGGCATGTCATGGAGGGGACCTTGGATGCCTAAGGGGAACTGGGTCATCCAAGCCAAAGGTTGTACACATATGGCCCATTGGTAGCATGGTATGTATACATGTCCCCTTTCACTTTCGGATTCTCTACCCATGCCAGACCCGGAGGCCTCGCCTTCGTGGTGGGATTGAATGTATTGGTTTTCTCCACATTTCCCTACATTTATAATGTTTCTCTAGTTGTAAAGAAAAGGGAACCTATTCTGGTGTTAGTGGTGTTGGTGGTGGTTGACATTTTGGCCTTTTCCATGGCCTTTTTCCCCCCTGCCTCTGTTACCCCGGCCCCTCCCAGCTCCCCCCCCCAGGGGAGTTGTTAGTTTGAGTGTTATCATTCAAAGCCTATTCTAGCTGGGGAACGGTGTCAGGTTGGGGTTCGGTAATCTCGGGGCCTCCCTCTTCAACCCCCCGGGGGCTGTCTGGGGACTCTTCAGAGTTACGCTCAACTGCGTCTACATAATATTCAATCATAAGACCAACCAGTTGAGGTAGGGAATTGACAAGGGCTCCCTGGCGAGTGTGGTTAGCTGCGGGAGTTCTGGGATTAGCCAAGGAACTAGTGACCGAGGTGTTTTGCAAACCTCTAATGAGGTTTCGAGCGATGGGGCGCAAGGCCCTTAGATTTTCTATGGTGACCTCATAGTAAGGGGCTTCCTCCTCCTGGGAATTTTCCAAAGGTGGAGGACCGGTATTTTCATGCATGATCTCCCCTTGGGGAGTTTGTAATGGCATGTTACTTATGTGCTGGGAGCCTACCATTTAGGTCCTCATTCTAGCGCCAAATATATTGATGTATAAATATGTCCGGCCAATAGTAGGGGATCTCCCTTGTATAAAGTCCCAATTAGACTCTAAACCATTTGTGATAGGGATCCCATCCGGGTTGTGCGTTCGGCTACCACTGAATAATCCTTTTCTCGGACACGAACGAGAGCTTTGCAGACCTGTGAACACACGTCTATCCAGATGATACAATGAAAATGGTTGATGAGTTTCAACAAACATTAAACACTATGAATAGCAACATGAGTTTGAAAGCATGAAACCAAGGAAGTACCGTTAGCAGCACATCATCATGGTCATACTTGTAAAAAGTTGTTCAAACCACAGAAGAAACAGTTCTTTATGGTTAGAGCACCCTTCACTTCCTTAAGCGGTTTTCCAAAGATAAGATAAATGTTAATAACAGAGTTGCTTAACATTTTCTGTATGAACGACTTAACATCATTAATAACATTTAGTGAGCTGAATGTATAAATGATATAAGAGAAAACGCAGATGATTGAGTCAGCAAGATAACAGATACGTAAGGCAAAATATTCTCAATGTTGACACATTAACTCCCATCAGATCCAAGAGTGGAATCAAAACAGGTGCTTTTATTCATTCATAAAGAGTGCATTCAATGCTATACAATTCTCTGCTCCTTTGGAGTCTTTGAAAAAAACCTCTCTTAAAATTCCTAGAAGGAGTATTTATAAAACAAAAATGACCCTGGGGTATCCCATACTTTTCGCCTTCCCAACCGTTGGTTTACTTTGCAACTTGAGGGAAATTGTGACCTGTGACCTCGGCTGTGGCTGTGACCTATGACCTACGACCCTTTAGTTGCTGTGACCTACGACCTACTCTACTGGCTACTATATGTGGCTTGATCATGGAAGTAGTTGGTTGATTGCAAGGTTCAGGACATCTATCTACTGCTACTCTTTGAGGTAGGTCTGCCAAGATCGATAATCCGTAGCTACTGGGGAGACATGAGGCGTATCCTCTCTTAGTCTATGAAGACATTCGAGGGAATTTGGAATTAGAGTTTCCCTCTTGACTGTGATTTTATTTGATAAGGAGGCCAGTTTAGTGTATATCTGGACTAGTGTCACAATGAATTGAACCATGTTTTCTCTCGATGCCGGCAGGTCTTGTGAGGCGGCTGCTTGCCTTATGGGCTATAAATTTTTTTGAATATCATTGGAGAATTATTCCAATGTTTTCTCTTCTCCAAGTGCACCCAGAGAAGGGATGTGGTTTACCTCTGCCATTGAGTCAATGCCGCTAGTCAAATTTTCATATGCCGACATTACCTTCTCTAGATCCTTGATGAGATTTTCCTTTGATTGTATCTTCATGCGAAGCTGAACTTTTTCATTCTGGATAGAAATCCAATCTCTTCTAGGCAATGTGGCCAGGGCTTGTGGATACCTATTAGACCAATCCAGTATCTTTTCCAATGCAAAGAGAGGCTTCTTTCAGCTGCGTGTTCCTCCTTTTTAGTTTCGGCCTGTGCCTTTAGTAGAGGTGCTACAGTTTGTCTTATGGTAAACATCTGTTCATATACCTATGTCATGGAGGCCTAAAAAATGGCTAGCTCTCCCTATATATTCATCGATATTTCATTGGCCGGCGTGTCCTTAGATTGAAGTTGTATGACCTCCTCTTGCAGTGCCTTCTTTTCTTGTTCTGCTTGGGCCATTTTGAGTTCAGATGCTTGTAGCTCCGTTCCGTAAGGACATGATCTCTCTGCTCATCCCTGCTAATGTTCTCTTTGGTAGCTACTCGTAAAGGTAGTACCGCCGAGGAATTTATGATCGGGTTAGTCCCGGCATCCAATACTATTTCCTTTCCTTGAGTGACCGTGAGAGGTGCCACAGAGTCCCATGACAAACATATTCTTTTCTCCCTCGCCTAATATTATGCATGAATTTATCATAGGTGAGTCTAATGAGATCAAGTACTCCCTCATCTATATCCTCGAAGTCCCCGACTCCGAGAGGGTGAAATGGGCGAGAGTTTTATGTCGTGCCTCAATGGGTGGAAACTTTGTTTGTCCCTCCGATTCCGAGTGTGGTGCCTTACTCCCTCCAACTCTTATTTTGTCTTTCTCTTCCCTTAACCTGGCGCTTTACTTCGATTTTTTCTTGTTCTTATTTCAGCTTGGTGCTCGCCTTCGATTTTTCCCCGCTCTTCTTTCAACCAATGCTATGTTTCTACCTTGTCCTACTCTTCTTTTAATTGGTGCTCGCTTTCCCTGCTTTTTCTTCCTCCTCCCTCTTTCTATGTTGCTCTTCTCTTTTATTGTGGTTCTCTTCTTCCCACTACTTCTTCTCGCTCTTCTTTCATCTCGCTTCTTTCGTTTGTCCTCTTCTTCCTTTGCCCTTTCCTTGGCCTCCTTTTTTAGCTTTGACCTCCTCTTCTCTTGCCATCCTTTCAGCCTCTTTTTGAGCTTTGGCTTCCATTTCTCTTTGTTGGGTGGAAGGGTTGGGGCTTGTACCAATCTTTGGTTTCTTAGATCTAGAGGATGAGGCTCCTTCCATTGCATTAGCTCTTTCCTCCGTAGTCCGGTTGTCCTGTTCCTCCCGATCGCTTGATTCGGTTGGAGCCGTCTCTCTATCCTTGTTGTACTAGTTTTTATTATGTCTTCTGGTCGGGGCGATCGGTATGCTATTATCTCCATTTGAATTTGGCCCACTTGCAATGTGCGGGAATGATTCTCTTGGGATCATATGTGCGGTGCGCCGGGGGAGGTAGATGGAATCCATTTATCCATTTTTGCTTCTCGCTTTCTACTTATATGAAGTCTTTTACTCGTGTAGGTGCCTATGGGGAATGGCAAGGTCAGCCATGGTTTCGCTTTTTTGCCTTTAGTGATGACTTTGGAAAAAATCGCTTGACATCTAATAATGAGTTTCTTGAAGAAGAAAATTGTTTATAACAAAGCGAGGCAATGCATGGGGGGCCTTGAGTGACCCAAAATATTTAAGGAAGGTGCTATTGGTGTCCTGAAACCAAAGTGGACCACCTAATTTATTGTATCCATGGCTCGCTCGGACATACAAGGGGGGTCTTATCCAAACAAATTCGGGTAGAGGGCGGGGATGAAGCTACTTGCTATTGACTCCATGTCTTGCTTATATCCGGAATCCCAAAACACCACTAGGTCTTTGTGAATTAGACCACCATTCTCCCGAGTTCTAGTTATGCGACCACCCCTCAAAATGGCACCCGGCACACACCGAATCTAGGAGATAAGAGGCCATGTAAAATTTCGAGGCATACCCTTCATCTGGGTGCCGTAGTTGCATATATGTTTGACTTGAGAGCCGCTATTATTATGTCGGCCAGTTGAAATGGGTAATATAAATAGTGATGGCGTACATTAGAGAGACCCAAGTTCCTTTGAATAAGGTGGCGTCCGGGTGGCCATACATCCCGCATAGCATTGCAGACTACGAGTTTGTACACTTTCCTAAGGCCTGCCGTCAAATATTCTTGATCCTTCTTGAGCCGGAATTTTTCCGGGTCTTTCCACCATCGTTTCAATGTTTCGTATATGGGAACCGCATGAGTATTAGCCCATTCATCATTGAAGGTCTCGCTTCTCATGTGGGAAGCACATATTAGTACTCGCATCTTACCCTTTTAAGTTGGCGAAATTCTTCTCGGCATGGTCCCGAATGACCCGGACCTTGGGGTTGACTTTCCGTAGGATCCATTCAATTAGCTCGGGGCATGGGAACACCGAGGGGTGGGATCCTACGTAGTAAAACTTGGATCATTTCACTTGAATATATATCTACCTATCCGAGAGGTCCTCCGAAAAATTCAGCTTGAGTAAACTCTTTATAGATCTTGTACCAACTCATACGAGTCCCCCTATCGAAGATGCGGCTCGTGTCACCATAGATGGGGGGGGGGAAGAACATTAGGTATTTACTCTTCCAATATTTCTATCTCAAGGCTTTTATTCCTCTTGTAGAATGTTGGCATCCTCATGTTACTTAATGCTAATGAAATGGACACACACTCTAGCTCGGCTTCAATATCCCATGGCATGTTCATAAAATAATCCCACGATAAGATAGATGCCATTAATTTTAAATAAGTGGGTTGTTTCTACATCTGCTTAGTCATTTCCAAGGAAGTGGGTTAACTCGCGACCTCGAAACCTTGTGATCGGGTCGCAGTGGTTGCTAGGTTGCATTGGATTAAAACTTGGTAGGAGGGCGACTTTGCTACCTCGCAACCTCGCGACTAGGTCACTAGGTCGCGGGGCCACCGGGTCACCTTGGTTGGAAACTTTGAGGAAGTGCGACTCGGTGACTTAGTGACTTTCAACCGGGTCACAAGGTCACTAAGTCACCGAGTCGCGTCACTCTACATTCCCATGAAATGCGACCTAGTGCTTTTTCGACTTAGCGATGAGGACGCAGGTCATGGGGGTCACTCTAGGGTTTTTCGTACGCGCGCGGAAACAATGCTTAGGAAAGAGCACACCTGTATCCAAAAAATCATTGCACAAGGTTGAAGGAGCCTTCACAGGGTGAGTTAGGCAAGGTCTTAGGAAGGGAGAAGGGGTAGGCAAGCTTCACACAGGATTCGAAGAAAACAGAGGGAGGGGAGGCTTGCAGAAAGATTGCTAAAGGGTTAGGTCAAGGTCATTCAGGGTTAAAATAGGCCAGGTTTAGAAAATAATCTTAACAACTATCCTAGAAAAGAAACAACAGGAGGATTAGGCACTTACTCGAGAAAATCGTGCTCCAGATGGCTTGTTAGAGGCATTTTTTTTTCTCTGTCGCGTAAGTGAAATGCGACCTATGCAACCCTTCTATATATAAATGGGTTGCACGTGTGGATAATTAATGAGGGTCACAAGGTCACGTATGAGCTGTGTTAATGAGATGCGCAACCTTGCGATTCTATGACCTTGTGACCCAAGGGGTCGCGGGGTCGCAGGGTCGCTAGGTCTCTGATGTTTGATTTAGGATTGATGTGCGACCTAATGACTTGGTGACCTGGGAGGTTACAAGGTCGCGGGGTCGCAACTTAGTGAAGTTAATCATATTTTCGACTTAGCGACCTGAGGTTTAGCAAAGGTGAATCTTAGGTCTAATTTCTCTTTTTCACAAGAATTATGGGCTCAAAAATTTTAAGGAGAGAAAAAATTTGGAGGGTGTTGTAGCAGCTACAACACATCACTAACATGAAATATGAGAAAATTAGAAATGACACTTTCAACTCTAAGTTTTTCACCAAGTTCATAAACATTGTTATCACCAAATTCAGTCCTCTTGGGATGTTTCAATGGTCAACTTGGAGTAACTCTTTCAAACCAACTTTTGACTGAAGCTTAGCCTCTTCAGTTTGAGAGGGCTCTCTCAAGGGGGTTTTATGATTTAGATAAAGATAAAGGTAGATGGCTAACTCTATGAATTATTTCTTGGTTTTGTATGTTTGCAGGTTAAAAAGATGAAGGCTTGCTACCATTGGGCTATGGAGTCAGTGACAAGGATAAATATGCCAAAGGCTCTCCTTGTGGAAGAGGAGGCATGTAGATACTCAAATGAAAGTAGAATACACACACACATGGTTTACTTAATATATAAATTTTCAAAGGAAGTCAGAGCATGAGACATGAATTATGAGTAATGAACATTAAGATACTGAAAGCAAGACATCGAGAAAGATATCCAATAGTTTAGTGCTTGAAAGGAAGTCAGAGCATGCTAAGAAATAATTCTAAGTAATAAAATGTTAACATATTGATAAAAAATAATAACATACATAGGGTTCATGAAAGTATCAAATGAATCTCAGGTGAAGGAAGAAACCAATAGCCATTCTCCATTACTGATAAAAAAACCCATTTACAATAGCAGCAGTCAGTCATAACATATCCCAATCCTTTATAACTCTAAAACTAAGTCCTTTATAGAATGAGGACTCATACCAATTATTTTTCACCTTGCTAGCCTCGAAATCCCACCTCAGAGACCTATTTCAAATAGGGTTAGCTCACTTGGAGACTTCCTAGGGATATTTTGTTTTGCAAAGTTTGAATCCAAAAAGGACTCTTCTTTCATTAAATAACTCAACAAATCAATTTAATAACCATTATAAAATTCAACAAACTAACTTTTTGAGTGTATCGAGTGTTGATGTATCATTATGCCATGTGAATGATGAGTTGGACCTCCTCCAACTCGAATTTTACAATTTTTTCACAAATCTGTCTAGTGAAAATTAGGAAAAAATAGGCCTCCAAGATGAGTGTATAATTTCCAAACCTTGATGGATTTGTAGAAATTGAGAGAGGTTTTTGTAGTTGGGGTTGTGATGAAGAAAAAACTCTTTCAAATTTCCAAAACACGCTTTCATTTGGCCAGAAATGGAACTTTAATTTTACTACTAAAACGGTCATGTACAAGATAGTTTCGTAACACCAGTTTCGTAGTGAAATTAATTTATCAATTTATTCCACCTCCTAATGAATTTGTAGAAACTGAGAGAGGTTTTTGTAGATGAGTCTATGATGTGGCAAAACCTCTTTCATAGTTCCAAAATTATTTTTCATTTGGTCAGAAACTAAACTTATTATCTCGCTATGAAAATAGGACAGTTTCGTAGCGTTTTGTTGTTCTTCAAGCCCAGGCACACTACAAATTTGTTGAAAATAGTCAAAATTCCAGAATTTTGTGTAGCTTCAAAAATCTACCTTCTAATTTCCAAAAACTAGCTCACCTTAAAAACCATAAACTAGCTCACCTTATGATCCTTTAGGCATTTCTTCCTCATTTATGATGGGTTGACCTACTGGCTCTTCAAGCATTTTCATTTTTAGACCTTTTTTTTGTAATTAATCATGGATTAATTCAAGCTGCTCCTGGAGGTCCTTAACCTGATTTCTCAAACTTCTATTGGTGGCTTTCAAATTTATGTTCATCCTCCTGACATGTTTGACCTCTTTCCTCAATGGAATGGTCCATTTGATAAGTTGTTGTGTATTATCTAGAGTCTTGGAAACATTTTCAACCTGTTCTTCTGAAGAGTTCAACTATTGTTGGATCTTCATTGATCTATTTCATATCTACTGGTTCATATCTAAAACATTGTCCTCCTTTATTTTTCCTTCTTTTCTCTGTCGTGGTTTCTTTAATGTCTTCACAACCTTGCTTGATGATTTGCAGCCTCGCTTGATAGTTTGCAACCTCACTTGATAGTGTGCAATGTAAAACTTTGAAAACACAAGCCATAAGTTTGGCTTAACATAATAGCTCTCCAAAGCTCGATATCACACAAGAAGGAACGAGAAATGAGAAATGACTGAATTCGGAAAGATTTTGAAGTTTTGATGTCTTCTCATGACTCAATGATGACTCATACATGCCTAAATTGATGATGATGACTTTAGACTTGACCATGTACCTTGAATTTATCCCTCCATGACTCGAATGGCATCTAAATTACCCTTTCCTAATTATATTCTGACACCTAACAGCTGATATGATAATACAGATAGGAAACTGTGCTTTCGTAACGTATCTAGTGTAAATTTGATTGTTTTTTCTACGAAACTATCAACAGTTTCGTAGTGAAAAGTGACTTTTCTCAGTGTGTTTCACTATGAAACTATGGTTTCTTGGCTTAAAATATATTCTCAGTAAAGAAACCTTGGAAATTGAAATCTATCGTAAAATTATGATTGATGTAACATGAGAGGATTTGAATGAGGATGGGTTTAGACCTTAGGATAGGCTAAATTAAAAAATTTCCTTGACCAAGTAATGGAAAAGGAATTCTATGACCCTATTTTTGACACATGAACCTCTAGGACTTTGTCAAATGATGCTTCATTTTTATGAGTGATAACAACCGCGACCACCCAAAATAGTATAAGGTGACAAACTCAAAAAATGAAGGTTTTTGTAGATGTGAATCCTTCTCTTTGACATTATAGAGCATCTCACTGCTAATCTCATTTCTAGATGAAATAGTATGAGATTGATGATATCCTCTTGAAAGGAACTTAGTCAATATTTTTCGAAACCAATCGATGATAAAAAGAAAAAAGGATGCTTCATGCAACCTGTTTTATCAATAATCCATGAAAAAGGGAGATATCAAAATAAAAATATCCTATTTTAAAAGCATCAAAACTGTAAGCATTAAGAATTTAACATCTTTTTATGAATCAAAATATTAGCATCAAGAGATGAGACTACTTCACATTATATAATAAAACTGATTTTTGACCTATTTTATTCCATTTCCTTTGAGTTATTTTAAAAATAGAAACTCATTCTGTTGTATTTTAGAGTACCACCCCAAGAAAGGTTAAGAAAAGAGACAGACCAACATTGTATTGTACAACTTAGGCCGAGCAAGAAGGCAATTGGTTAATTTATTTGGTGTGGAATTTTCTAGAATGACAATTTATCCTAAATCATTTGATAATGTGGTTTAACGTTTTCTATAGAAATAACAACAAAGTAAAGGTAAGGAAGAGATACATGCCGACATGGCCTTATACCAGTTCAAATGCTAGGAAGTTGGACATAAGTCCTAAACACCTTAAATCCTTAATTAATAAAGGCGTTGGAACAAGAGCTAGAAATCTAATAAATGTATTGAAAACCATAATGTAGAACCAATGTCACATTATTTCAGCAAGGTTTCTAAATTTAATTCATTATAAATTCCTAACACATCCCATTGTATGCCACAAAACCAAAATAAATACATTGTGAAACTACTAGTACTATGAGAAAAATATTTCTTGGATCGCACACAAAGTGTGAATTATTTCAAACAAATACTCAAAAAAAGATGAAAATAATATATTTGCTATAGTTTAGATGATAGTTTAGGATTTTAGCCTCATATAGTGGGAAAATCTATAAATTTGACAATGAAAACATTGGTTAAAATATAAAAACCTACCAAATGATAAATAAGCTACAAAAACAAATGGGTTCATAAAAAGGAACATTCATATTTGCCTAGGTTGCACTTGTGGTTGTTCTTTCCTTCAACACACGACGTCGATCATTTATGCCAGGTGCAGCTTTTATTAAGAACATAAAAATCATATTCATTGTTTCAATGATTTCTCCAGTCAATCCATGGTCATGCCTCCTAAACAAACAGAAAAAACAATTCACATCTACCTAGTATCATTTTTTGTTGAATTTAGAAGATATGTAGTCTAATTTTACTCAACTCTAGAAAGCATGTGAACCTCCATTTTTTTTATGATATCTACTATGTATTTTATTTTTATTTTATGTAGTGATTCTTTAACATTTGTTTAAATGCTACCTACTTGTATTTTTATTTTATTTTGTGTAGTTATCCTTTAACATTTGTTTGTGAAAATAATAGCGAAAGAGATCGGAAATTTGTTATTTTTTTAGTTTTCTCACATTATTATAAAAAATATTTTAATGAACTAAAATGATTCATATGAATTCAATTACTTTGTTAAATTTTCTAACTTAATTGATCTTGAATAAATTTTTTTAATAAATTTATTTTCAACATTTTTGAAAGAATATCATTCTTAGTTTTTCATTAATGTTTAATTGAGTTGAATACACTAAATTTACCTTTTCTTCATTTTCAAAGAGAAATATAATTAGTGTACCAGTCTTATTATTAAAAAAGTATGTATGGAGTATCTATTTTTCCAGATTCATTAATGCTTTTCAATTAGTACTATATAACAATGCAAACACACATAATATAAATATAAAAAATATAATTTACATTTATTGTAACCTAATTACAATAATAATTATATGTTTATGAAATGAAATGATAATAATGTTATTTTATAAATTTATGAAATGCTGTACACAATTGTTTTTTACTTTTATTGAAAAATATCTTAAAAAACAAGGCACATGATTTTGTATCATTTTAAACTAGATATATAAAGTTCATTTTTCCTTTGTTTTAATTTTTTTTTATAATGATTTTGAGTTTTAAAATATATAGAGTAAGATGGAAAATTAAAAGGATTGATTTTATGATTTTAATTTAAAGACTTATAAAAGGTGAAATGATTTGGGTTTTCAAATGTTTATTTGACACATGTTCATATGATAATTTTTTCAATTAAAAAAATTAATTAAAAATTATTTTTAAAATAAATTTGAACTTTGATTTCTTAATATTCAATTGAAATATTTTACAATATTCTATAAAGGTTAAACCCCTACTATCTATCTAATAAATATTGTTAATTAGGTTAAATTTCTAGAAGTCTTATTTCAAAATAGACACACTTATAAACATAATAAAAACTAAAAATATTTTAATGATTGCAAAACTTTATAATAAAAAAATAATTAAATAGAAATTAAAAATAACTAATATTTTAAATAATATTTAAATTGTTTTCAAAATATAAAAATTGCATCTATTCACTAATGAAATATTATATAAAATTTATATATATGTCAAATGAAGCATAAATGATACAGAGTTATGTGTTATTTATAAAGCATAAATTATTTAATATATATATTTATAATTAAGATTTTATTAAATTTTAAATTAAAATTTTACGAAAATGAATTGAGGATCAAAATAAATTATAAATTTTATGTTATTATGATACTCCTAGTAAATTTATCTTTATGAATTCATAGTGGATATGTGACTCAAAAGTAATGTATTATGACATTGTAAATATCTATTTTGTTCTCCTTAAACTCATGGCTAGGGGCAGGGAAGATGTGTCTACATTATCCTCTGACAAAATCGATGAATTTTTCAAACAATATCAAGAGGGAGAAAAAAATTGCCATAAATCCTACTGATCTAGCTATGAGAAGAGTAAGTAAATTTGCATCATGCCCAGTAAGTCGAGCTAAAATTGGTAATGCTTAATAATTTTAAAATAAATATTCTTGGTAACGTTAGTGATCAAATTGATATGCTAAGAATTGTTGGGAAAAATACTTAGGGGGGCGAGGGGTGATTAGTATTTATAACTTACTTAAAAATTTTAATTTTTCCTTACTGATTTCTATACGCGACTCTATTGAACCCAACTAGAGTATACACATGGATATCTTTAATCAAACTTGCGTATGACCAGAGAACTTATTATGCAGATGATTCTTTACTTAAATCAATGCATCATTCATTCATCAGATGTTTAGTAAAAATCAAACATGTGCATAACAGAATGAATCGTCACACATAAGCAATACACTTGTACACCACGATTTTAAGGTGGAAACCCAATTCGGGAGAAACCACCGCTATTGTCGTCTCAGTCTTCAATGTTTATTATATGGAAAACTGATTACAATATTATATTGATGCATACTCATACCAGTATGCAAGCATCTATGTGCAGAAGGATGAAACCTTCTCTCGTTCTCCAGCTACTACTTGAAGGGAGCCCCAACCCCCTGATCTTGTTTACCAGCCACTACTAGAAGGGAGCTTCAACCCCCTGATCATAACAATAGCTTCTACTGGAAGGAAGCTTATACTTCCACACATAAGTCTTCAACCCTCAGACCCACTGCAGACCATGTTTCATCAATTTTCACACTAGATCCCACAGCTTCAACACAACACTTCATAAAGATCAACACCAATAAACTTAACCCAAATTTCAATCAGAACAGTGATATCAATGTAACCAGAACACAGTAATAAACCCAGATTTCATAATCAGTATGCAGAATCAATCTCAACCCTGATCATTCATTATCTCAAAATACATACACTACTTCACTTTACCGAGTCCGCGTGTATGCGCGCTTTCCTTCATAGAAACTTGACTATAGATTTGAGAATACTAAATTTATAAAATATGATTAGTATCATAATCAAATTTGAGGCTTTCAGACAGATATATTTTCAGTAATGCGGAACCCTTATTCAATCAGTCATCAGTAAACATATTTACTCACTCATTGATCATATTTGTACATATTCAACTTAGCAACATATAGAATATTCAAACATCCCAGATATACATGAAGAGTTCATTGATAGACAAAAAAAATACAACAGAAATAAACAGATAAGGTCTCCAACAAGCTTTAGAAAACCCTGACTTCCATATGCGCTTTGGCTGAGGCAAAACCGCGTGTATACGTGCCTTCACTGTGACCAACTAGCGTATCGATCTGTAAATGTTATTTGTACATAAAGATGCAGATCTATAAACTTACCTAGATTCCTTTACTTTACTTTAGCAAACATGCACCAGGTCATAGATCCAAAGATCTCATAATTAGATCATGAAAGTACATAGTCATTTCATGTCTAGAGATCCTAATGTTTCAAATCTGGAGATCCTGATCCATCATTGTATCCAAGGGTGCATCATATATTCAAATCTACCAATAAAATAGAGTTCATCCCATGCAGATATACTTTAGAGAGAAGTATTAAGTAAAAACTCTTACACATGCACACTTTTTCTCTATGATCTTCTTCTTCTTCTTCTTCTTCTTCTTCTTCTTCTTCTTCTTTTTTCTAAATAATGCTAATTCTATTTATATATAAAACATATTAGTACATGGAAACCCCAGCTTCAGCTGAATGAGCCTGAGGCTGGGTTTGAAACTCAAAAAGAAATTTTTTGGACTACCCCAGTAGGGGAAACCATTCCCATAGACATAGATTATGCCGCCCTCACTGGGGAAACCGACATTACATGATGATAGAGTAACAGATAGAACCATGAAATCAAAAATTGACAAAACTGAGAAATGTTTTCCATTTCCAAGAGAGGAAAATTAAACAAAAACCATAAGATCTCCCAATGAACTTGGGCAAAAACGTCGTGTTCCATATGTGATGGCTAAATTCACTTGATATCTGCCGGCGGCAGAGGTTCTTCCACGACCCTGCAACAGTATTCATCGTTGCTACTTTCATCCTCGTTGGTGATGGCAGGTGCATCCAATTCCTTTTCCTTGGCTTTGCCTTCCCCATGTTGTTCCGGTGCAACGTTCTCACTAGCAGACCTGTCAAGAGCCAAAGGGGGTTGAGGGGCGGGCTTATCAGGAGGCTTGGAGCTGCCTGCTTCTTCTTGGAGGAAGACAGTGATATATGCGGTGAGGATAGGGCGTTCCATGGAGCATATGAATTGGAATTCGACTCGCTGAGAAGTGTGGCGGAAAGTAACAGGAGGATCAAGAATGGGGGATAGGCTGCGAGGTTGAAGCGAAGCCAAGGGTGGAAAGCCCCGACCCCGCTCGCCCTCTTTTGCTTTTGGTTTCAGGGGTATGGCCACAAACAACATCTTTAGGCTGGGCATCAGCATCAGAAGAGGACTGGGGTCGAGAAGCTCCGCCACGAGAGCTCCCTCTGCGGCTGCGCATTCTGTGCCGAATGCGAGGCATGCTAACAGTTGGGTGGAGGTCGACGAGATGGATGGGCAAGAAATGGAGAGTTGAATTGGAAAACAGAGGAATTTCACCCCTGTGACTTGAGTGACAGGCTCAGAGACAAATAGCACGCTGAGGGAGGTGATAATTCAACAGAGTTCCCAGACAGCCCAGAAGCAAGCAGTGCCTCCCGAGGCAGTAGCAGCGCTGAGGAGCTAGAGAAAAATGAGCAAGGTGAACAGGAGCAGAGGCCGAATGAGCCATCAGCGTATTAAACCAGGGACATGGGACAAGATGGCGGTGGCGTGAACTCTGCATTCGATGGAGATGATTAGTGCATGGGCTGGCATCGTTAATGCGATGGCTGGTCTCATAAATGGAGAATTAATTGCTCAGGTGGGTGGCCATGTGGCCACACTACGCTGTCGCGTATGGAACGTATGTTCCATTAATCGCCGAAATCATCCATATCCGGAGAAAAGGTAGTGGGCTTGGCCCAATTTAGATGAACTAACTCGCACGATGAGCTACAACCTTGCTCGGGATCGAACACAAGACCAGTCCGTCATTACGAGGGCGACTTTACCACTACACCACCTCCACGACCTTAAAAGGTAGTGGGCTTGGCCCGGTTTAGAATAACTACTTGCACGACGAGCTACGACCTTGCTCGGGATTGAACACAAGACCAGTCCATCATTATGAGGCTGACTTTACCACTACGCCGCCTCCACGACCTTAAAAGGTAGTGGGCTTGGCCCGGTTTAGACTAACTACTCACACGACAAGCTACTACCTTGCTCGGGATCGATCACAAGACCGGTCCATCATTACGAGGCCTACTTTACCACTACGCCACCTCCACGACCTTTTAAAAGGTATATATGGGGAGCGGGGTCGGCTATTGAACCCAGGACCTCCGCCCCAATAACCCAATGCCTTAACCACCAAGCCACCGATGGAGATTTATGATCTTCTTCACCTCATATAGATTTAGCCTTTACCAATACCATGAGACAAAACCAGACAACTGCCGATGGTATTCTTGGACGGAATAGATGAAATAACGCTCAATATTATGGGCTAATACCATTGTAATGCACCCTGTAATGTACACTACTTTTCTTCTTTGTACCCACGTGTATACGTGACTTCTCTTCGTAATAACTATGAATATACTCATTCTATATGTATACACAGGCTTCCTATATACCAAGTAGCGTATGTACATGGGTTGCATTCATCAAACCTAAGTATACATTGTGACATATTATATTTATCATTTCTCTGATCCTAACTCGATTTACCTTTTTCTGTCACTTTTGAACTAACCTGTAGATAAACCATTTGTACATATTTAAGACATAGGTTTCTTATTAAAAGACAACTCATCAAGCACGTTTCTATCAAGGACAACTTCATCAAGTAGGTTGCCATCAAGGACAATATTTTGCATCATATTACCAACAATCTCCCCCTTTGGACTTGATGGCAACCATGATGGTGTGTGATCACCACAACAAATAGATACATTAATCATAACCATTATTCAAACACCAAGATACTCTCCCCCTTTGACATCAAGGGAAAAGGGTAGATCAATACCAAAACAAGGTTTCTCTTCCTTTGTAGAAAGAATAGCTCTGTAGATCTAATGTGCACTGAAATTACCATGCTCCTCCTGAGTTCATGTTGAATCTTCAAACAGATTTTTCAATGAAGTACATGACTCTATGACTCAACTGAGTATGACCTTTCCTATCACCAAGGACTCATACATACATCAATGATTCAACTGTGGAATTACATATTTGACTCAAATTCCCAACCAAGTGGGTTTATAATTGTTGACTCAACTACCCAACTAAGTGCGTTTACAAATTTGAACAAGTCCTTACATGACTGAATATAAAAATTTTACATCATAGGTATAACAATGACCTTTTCATCAAATAACATATATGACTTTGTATAACCAAGGGAAAATAATCTCAAAAAGGATATCATAACACAACAACCAATCAAAATTCCAACAATGCATCCTTTTTCACCAAGGCAGGTGCTCCCCCTAAACTTGTGCATCCTGAACACCTTCAACAACCAATTCATTAAAGTATATTCAAAGAAAAGTACAGTAAGATGAATACTGGAACAACAACAGAGATTACCCAACAACACCACATAATGTTTTGAAAGCTGACCCAGAGAATTTCTATCAGCAAAAACCATATGTGGATTTATGCACAGAAACTCACTTATATATGTGATTCACCTTTATGAAACCAGCGTAGCAAAATTAATCTTCTAAAATTAAGCATATTTGATAAGAGAGGAAGAGAAAATTCCCAGCTTCTGTCTGAGATATTTGAATTCTTCCCTGGGAATAGGTTGAGTAAATATATCTGCAACTTGTTCTTTGGAGGGAACATACTCCAATTTAACCTTTTTTTAAAACACTTGTTCACGTAGGAAGTGATACTTGATAGGAATGTGCTTGGTCTTGGAATGCATAACAGGATTTTTTGAGATACTAATGGCACTTGTATTATCACATAGAATGTAGATGGGAGGTGAACATTTGATTTGAATATCTTGTAATTTTTACATCATCCAAAGAAGTTGTGTGAAACATGATGCGAAAGCCACATATTCTACTTCTGTTGTAGGTAAGGAAATATAACTTTGTTTCTTGCTGAACCAAGAGACTAATCGGGGCCCCATATATAATGTACCACTACTAGTGCTTTTTTTATCATCAACATTTCCTACCCAATCCACATTTGTGCAAGCATGAAGTGTGAGATCAGCATTCTTTGGATACCATAGACCAAAGTCTTGATTCCCTTGTAGATATTTGAATATTATTTTTATAGCCTGAAGGTGAGACTCTTTTGGATTATCTTGGAATCGTCCATCAACTCCAACTGCATGCATAATGTCTGGTCTTGTCCTGGTTAGATAAAGCAGACTTCCAAACATGGATCTATACTTTGGTTGATTCACCATGGGAGTATCATCATGAAACTGAAATTACATCCAGTTACCATTGGATTACTCATAGGTTTGTAGTCTTCCATCCCATACTTCTTCATAATTTGCTTGAGATATTCTTCTTGTGATATAAATATGCCATATGTTGCTTGTTGCACTTTTAAGACAATAAAATATGTTAGTTCCCCAAGTAAAGACATTTCAAATTCTTGCTGCATAACTGAAGGAAATTTCTAACTCATGGACTCTTCATTACTTCCAAAAATGATGTCATCAAGATACACAACAATAATCAATAGTTTATCATTCTCAATTTTTTTGCATAAGTTACTATCAGTAGATCCTTTTTTGAAACTTTGTTGTTGAATATATTTGTCAAGACGATAGTACCATGCCCGAGGAGCCTGTTTGAGACCATATACAGCCTTTTTAAGTTTGCAAACAATTTTTTCATCATTTCCTAGAATGAATCCTCCTAGTTTTTCTATATAAACTTCTTCTAGATCACCATTGCGGAAATCAGATTTTACATCCATTTGATAAACTTTGAATTTTTGAAAACTTGAAAAAGCAAGAAACATTCTTCTAGCTTCAAGTTTTTCTATCGGAGAAATTTTTTCTTCAAAGTCTATACCTTCTTGTTGAGCATACCCTTCACAAACAAGTCTAGCTTTGTCTCTAATCACATCTCCATTTTCATTTAATTTATTTTTAAATATCCATTTTGTTCCAATAACATTTTTATCACGAGGTCTTGGAACCAATTCCCAAGTATGATTCTTTTCAATATGATCAAGTTCTTCATTCATGGCTTGAATCCAAAATTCATCTTTACTAGCTTGATTTACATTTTGTGGTTCAATATTGGATAAGAATGCCAGATAGCTAGGGGATCCTGCAAGAGTTCTTCTTGTTTGGAAACCTTATCCCTTTTCTCCCAGAATTTGAGATTTTGGATGATTCTTTTGAACATACCTGGATGGAGCCTTTTTAGATATATATTCTTCTGGTGCTTCATTGGGTTCTCCTTCTATATTGTTGTTATTTGATGAGGAAAATATACAAATCATCATCTTCATTTGTTGTTGTTATTTCCCTTTTAAGAGCTGTGAGAGACTCATCAATTACAACATCAATACATTCAACAATCTTTCGAAGTCTTTTATTGTAACATTTATATGCTTTACTTCTAGAAGAGTACCCAAGAAATATTCCTTCATCTTTTCTAGGCTCAAACTTACCAAGTTTTTCATCATTATTCTTGATAAAACATTTTCTTCAAAAAAATCTAAAATGCTTTACAGTGGGAAGATTACCATACTAGAGCTCATAAGGAGTTTTCATCACTATTCACACGAACACGAACCTTGCTAAGAATATTTAATATAGTATGTGTTGCTTCTCCCCAAAAGGTATCGGGATTTCCAGACTCATCAAGCGTAGCATGAGCCATTTGTTGAATTGTTATATTCATTCTTTCTGCCACGCCATTTTTTTGTGGGGTTCCAACTATAGAAAACTGTCTTTTTATGCCATGATTTTCATAGATATAAAGGAATTCATCTGATATATATTCTCCTCCTCAATCAGATCTAAGACATTTTATTTTTAGATCTAATTCATTTTCAACCAAAGCTTTTAAGATCTTAAATTTTTCAAATGTTTCATCTTTATGTTTCAGTAAATCAATCCAACATATTCTAGAGAAGTCATCAATAAATAAAATATAGTATTTTTCTTCACAAGGTGAATGTTTCCTTACAGGACCACATAGATCAATATGTATAAGTTCAAGAGGCTTACTTTTTTATCCTTATTTGGCATTGAATTTCACCCTGGTTTGCTTACCAATTTGGCATGATTTGAATATGGTACTTTCAAGTAGAGTGATGCTGGGAAGATCATGAACAACCTTGAGTCTACTAGATTTTCTTATTTGAGAGAAGCTCAAATGTCCCAATATTCTGTGCTATAACCAATTTTCTGTAGATTTACCTAAGTAGCATTTCTCTTAGCCACCTTTCAATATATACAAATTGCTTGGCATTCTAGTTCCTTTTATTACTATTTTTCCTGTGTCAAGTTCAGGTACTATACATTCTTTTAAACTAAAGACAACTTCATTTCCTTGATCACACATTTGACTTACACTCAAAAATTTATGATTTAGTCCATCCACATACATAACATTGTTAGCCTTCACCTTTTCTTTTATAAAAACATAACTTTTTCCTTTAATGACAACAAGAGAGTCATTTCCAAAAGTAACATTCTTTTCCTTCTCTAGTGCATTCTATGAAAGGATTATATTTCTATCACCTTTAATGTGTTTTGAGCATCCGATATCAATGTAACATTGATTTTCTTCCCCTTCTGCAAATAAATCTATGCCACCCCTTTCAACTTGTAAGTCCTTCTTTCTGCATATCTTGGTGTTTGAGGGTATATGCTCTTTTGGCTGAAATTTTCTCCTACATTCATATTCTTCATGTTCAAAGTTAGTGCAATAAGAACATTCAATTTCATTTTGAATAGGAGAAAAGTTGTTATAATTATTCTTCTTTATTCCAGTCTCATTTCTTTTCTTTCTTGTTTCTTTAGTCATGATGGTTTTATATGCAACACATTGTGCAACTTTATGACCAAATTTATGACACGAGAAACATTGTCCAATAAAAAAAAAAAAATTCAATCACAAAAACTTCTATTGATATTTACCTGCTGATTGATACTTCTGTTATTGTTCATCCTTGAATTTAAGTGGTCATGTTTTACCTAGGTTGTCTCTTTGTTCTTTTGCTGAGTGACAAAATGTTGTTGGTTGCCTTTAGCTATATTCAGATAGCTTGGTGTTGAAGACTAAGAGGATTCTCTGATATATCCAAGACCTGTATTTATAAGAGGATAGTGTTGAACCTTGATAATTTCATCTAAGGTTTTAGATCCTTTAGAAAATCTAAGATTTAAGGTTTTCACTTTCTCAATTTCCTTTCTTAGACTTACTATTTCACATTATAATTTCTCATTGTGCTTCTCCTTTTCTATAAGTTGATTCTTTAGAGTATCTATGGAAATTTTGTTTTCTTCCAAACATATTTTGAGTTGATTTATTTCTTCAAGAAAATAATTTTCTTCTAATGCATCCATAAAAGTATCTTTAGTGTTACTAGAGTCTTTTTCAAAAGCCATGTGCAGTATAACATCTTGATCAGATTCTCCTTCTTCACTATTTGATAGACCATCACTATCTTCATGAGTATAATAGCTTTTTCTATTGATAAATGGTGTCTTATTTCCTTTTTCCACTTCCTTTCCATTTTCATGATTATCTTTATGGGGACATTTAGCAGCATAATGACCAATTCTTCCACAAGAAAGACATTTAAAAGGAAGCTTACCTCTAAACCTTCCAGTACCAAGTTGTATCTTCTTTACAAAATTTATCTCATATTCTTCTGAAACATACCCTGATCCTTCTTGTTCTTCTTCTTCCTTGCATTTTGGCTCTAAATACAACTTCTTTGACTTCACATGGACCTCCTTTCCTCATTTCACACACAGTTAGAATCCCATGAGGTTGAACAATAGTAAGAGTTTGTAGATCCTACTTCTCTTCAATAGCAGACACTTTTGACTCGAATTTGGGAGTTAGAGATCTTAAAACATGTTCTACTAGAGTAGTGCCAGTTATGGTTTCACCCAAATTTCTCATATGATTTACAATATCATCTAGACGTAAAAAGAAACTAGCAATGATTTCCTGATTATGCATTTTGAGCTTTTCATATTGAATTATGAGAGTTTGGAGCTTAGCACTTTTTATCTTGGCATAAACTTCATAGCTCAAAATTATTTTGTCCCATATCTCCTTTATTGTATTCAACTACATGACTTTGACAAATTCTGATTCAGTCAAACTTCCCAATAATGCATTGAACACCTTTTCATTGGTTTCATAATTCTTTCTTGTGGCTAGATCTGTTAGAACTGAAGCTAGATATTGATAACCTCCTTCAACTATATCCCATACATCTACTCCAAGAGACTGAAGATAGGATCTTGTCCTTGTCTTCTAGAAGATTAAATTGTTTCCATTGAAGAGGAGAAGCCTGATAGATGTTGTCCCATATTGATTTCTCATCTTAGTTGATCTTCCTTCTAGGGATTAAGCTTCTACAGAAGGAAATGCTCTCATACCAATTGTTGGGAAAAATACTAAGAGGAGGGGGGGGGGTGAATCAAAATTTATAACTTACTTAAAACTTTTACTTTTTCCTTACTGATTTCTATATGTGACTCTAATAAACCAAACTAGCGCATACAGGGGGATATCCTTAAGCAAATTTTCATATGACCAGAGATCTTATTATGTAGATCATTCTTTACTTAAATCAATGCATCATTCATTCATCAGATGTTTAGTAAGCAGTAAACATGTGCAGAAAAAAATAAAGCATCACACATAATAAATACACATGAACACCAGGATTTTAAGGTGGAAACCCAATTCGTGAGAAAAACATCACTATTGTCTACTTTGTCTTCAATATTTATTATATGGAAAATTTCTTACACTATTATACTAATGAAGACTCATATCAATATGTAGGCATCTACCTGCAGAAGGCTGCAAACTTCTCTCATCCTCCAGTTGCTACTGGAAGGGAGCTCCAACCCCTTGATCTCATTTTCCAACCAGTACTGGAAGGGAGCTTCAACCCCCTGTTCAGAACACCAACTTATATTGGCAGGAAGCTTCTACTTCCACATTGAATGCTTCAACCCTCAGAGCCACTACAGACCACGTTTCATCAATTTTCACACTGGATCCCACAGCCTCAACACAACACTTCATAAATATCAACATCAATAAACTTAACCCAAATTTCAATCAGAACAGTGAGATCATTGTAACCAAAACATAGTAATAAACCAATATTTCAGAATCAGTATGTAGAATCAATCTCAACCCTGATTATTCATTATCTTAAAATAAATATGCTACTTCACTTTACTTATTTCGTGTGTATACGCACTTTCCTTCACACCAACTTGTGTATATATTTTAGAATATTGAGTTTACAGAATATGATCAGTTTTAGAACCATATTTGAGGCTTTCAGACATATATACTTTCAGTAATTCAGAAATGTTATTCAGTCAATCATTATTAAACATATTTACTCACTCATTGCTCATATTTGTACATATTCAACTTAGCAGCATATGTGGTATTCAAACAACCAATATCCACATGAAGACTTCATTGACATACAACAGAAATACAGCAGAAATAAACAAATAACCTCTCCAACAAGCTTTATAAAAACCTGACTTCCATACGTGCTTTGGCTGGGGCAAAGCCATGTGTATACGTGCTTTCACTGTGACGAACTAGCATATGGATCTGTAAATTTTATTACTACAGAAAGATGCAGATCTATAAACTTACCCAGATTCCTTTACTTTACTTTAACAAACTTGCACCAGGTCACAGATCCAAAGATCTCATAATTAGATCATGGAATTACATAGTCATTTCATGTCCAGAGATCCTGATCCATAATTATATCCAAGGGTTCATCATAGATTCAAATCTACCAATAAAACAGAGTTCATCCCATGTAGATATACTTTAGAGAGAAGTATTTAGTAACAACTCTTACACATGCACACTTTTGCACTATGATCTTCTTCGCCTTATATAGATTTAGTCTTTACCAATACCATGAGCCAAAACCACACAATTGTCGATGGTATTCTTGGACAAAATCAAATAAACGACATAACGCCCAATACTATGGGCTAATACCATGGTAATGCCCCCTGGTATCATAATTTTAGAGTGCAAATGGCATACATGGCTTTTCTTCTTCGTACCCACATGTATATGCGACTTCTCTTCATAATAACTGTGAATATATGCATTTTGGATGTATACGCGGGTTTTTTGTATACCAAGTAGCATATGTATGTGGGTTTCCTTCATCAATATTGCATATAAATTAGGACATATTATATTTATCATTTCTCTGATCCTAAATGGATTTACCTTTTTATTTCACTTCTGAACTGACTTGTAGATACGTTATTTGTAAATCTTTAACACATAGGTTTCTTATCAAAAGGAAACTCATCAAGTACGTTTCCATCAAGGAAAAATTCATCAAGTAGGTTTCTATCATGGACAACATATTGCATCATATTGCCAACATATTAAAAAAAAACAAAATGTTGTGAATGTGTTAGGTCCCTATATTACTAGTACAGTCCCTTATTGTTGTTAGTGTAACCCCCTTATTGTTATTATTGTACCCTTGTAACCCCCATTTTATTATTATTGTGCCCTTAAATTATTATTGTTAGGTCGGCTAGGATTACATTGTGGCCCACTAGGATTACATTATGGCCCCATGGACTCCTATATATAGAAAAAAGGTTTTGTGAATTGTATCATCCAAGAATTGTTCATTTATGTAATGTATTGGAGGTTGCCCCCTCGAAGTGGCTCATTTCTAAGGCGTTTATATCTCTTTTCTTCTCTTTTTGAGTTGGTTACACAACATTTTGTATCAGAGCTTTGGGATTCTAGGGTTTCGCTGCTCCAAACAGGTCATCGTGGCATTTTCGCTATAACTTTTTTTCTACGAAGCTTCAGAAGCTGAAATTTTTAGGGTGCGAAACTGAAATCTTGAGGAAGGTTTTCTAAAAATTTCAGATCTTGGTTCGCAATATTTTCGGAGATAAGATGTTTGTGGAAGTTAGGTCTTTTTTCGGGCTCCTAAACGAGTCATCGTGGCATTTGCGCTATAACTTTTTTTTTACAAAGGTCAAGAATCTAAAATTGGTATGGTGCGAAGGCTGAAATTACGAGGAAATTCTTCAAAAATTTCGGAAGCTTGGTTCACAATATTTTGGGAGATATGGTATTTGTGGAAGGTAGTGATTTTTCAGGCTCCTAACTTTCATCTCAAAAAGGTGATTGTGGGAAAAGTTCAATAACTCTCTCTATGGGCATCGGATTGGAGTGCCGTAAAAAGTGATCGCAAGTACACAAGCTGTAGTTTCTTGGATATAAATTTCAGAGACAAAGGATGAAACAGTGACACGTGGCAAGTCGTACAAGTTCACTCTACTGAACCAGTCCATAATTAGGTCATTGTAGGAGATTGGACACAACTTTTTCTTGGAGAATCCAAATCAGGTCAGACCTGTGGCATTCGAAAGATAATTCAGAGGGATACACTAGTACCGAAATTTAGATATTGAAGTGCTGCAATCACATAGATAATCCAATTTGAATATCGAGCTCCTCAAAAGCAAGAAAAAGGTGTGTATTTTTTTTTCCGAATTGCATAAGTCTTGTTTGAAGAATCAATTTGAATTGATTCCAAGGGCATATTGTAGAATAGATATCAATATTAGGTTCTAAAAGATGCCCCGTAAAAATAATTCAACACCCATTAAGCCTTTGGAAAGCTTTACTATGACTCATGAAGATGAAGAATTGCAACATGATCTATCAAAATTACAAGAGAAAGTGCAACAAATTTCACTCTCGCAAAGAGCAACAAAAAATGAAATGGAAGTTTTGAAGAAAGGCATGGAAGAGAACATGGATCTTTTGAAGAAAGGCGTGGAAGCTAATATGGATGGCATGGAAGCTGGCATGGAAGCTAAGATGGATGGCATGGAAGCTAAGATGGATGACATGAAAGACAACATGGAAAACAACATGAAAAACATGAAGAATGATCTAAAAGCAGACATCGAAGGTTTGACCAAGTTGATACAAGAAATGTTTCCTAATGGTGAAAAGCTAGTAGAAGAACCTCATGATGAGAAAAAAATAAATGTTAATCGTGATTTCATAAACTCTAATGTTGGCGGGAAGAACCACCATATTCCAAAAATGGATATGAGGAAGTTTGATGGAAAGGATCCTATAACATGGATACTACAGATGGAGCAACATTTTGATCTCCATAATGTGCAAAACACACAAAAGGTACGCATTGCAACTTTACATTTAGAACAAAATACATTTGTATGGTATCGATGGCTTTGCTCCCGTAAAAAAATTGTCACTTGGTCAATTTTTACTGAGGAAATGATAGCACATTATGAGGATACAAAGAGCAACACCTTCTTTATCCAATTGATAAATCTCAAACAAAAGGGTTTAGTGGGGCAGCACATTGAGGACTTCCAAAAATTGAATATAAGGGTAACCGATATTCCAGAGGAACACAGGATTGATCTCTTCATAGGCACTTTAAAGGATAACATCCAACATGAAGTTCGCGTTTTGGAACCTGATTCATTGGAGAAGGCATTCAGGTTGGCAAGAAAAGTTGAATGTAAAATTATGGCGACAAGGAAGCCTACCACTCAATTCTATAAAAAAGGAAGTGTTGCTACGTCTAGATTTCCACAGCCTACAAGGTTGACACCACAATAATTGGAAGAAAAAAGAGCAAAAGGGCTTTGCTACAGTTGTGATAGCAAGTACACTAAAGGTCATAAGTGTGCTGAGAAGAAATTATTTTACATAGACTGTGAAGAGGAAGAATAAAATGAACAAGAGGAGGATATGTTGAGAAAAATACTGAGAGGGGGGGGTGAATCAGTATTTAGGGCAAACTAAAACTTTTTGCTTTTTCATGCTCTAAAACCCATACGCTACTTTGCTGAAGCCAACTAGCGTATACACGTGGATATCCTTCATAAAACTCGCGTATACACAGAGATCTAATTATGCCATTAATTCTTTACTTATATCATTCCATCATTCATTCATTATATGTTCTATAAACAGTAAACATGTGCAGTAAGAACAGAATAAACCATCACACATAAGCATCACACATGAACACCAGGATTTTTAGGTGGAAACCCAAGTCGGGAGAAAACCACCGCTGCAGTTGCTCAGCCTTCAATATTTTATTATAGAGAAAAACATCTTACAACATATGTGCTGGCGCAGACTTGACCAGCACGCAGGCACCCACCTGCGCTCGTTTACCAGCCTCTCCTGGAAGGGAGCTCCAACCCCCTGACTCGTTTACCAGCCTCTCCTGGAAGGGAGCTACGACCCCCTCATCTCGTTTACCAGCCTCTCCTGGAAGGGAGCTACGACCCCCTACTCTCGTTTACCAGCCTCACCTGGAAGGGAGCTTCAACCCCCTGATTGAAGGCTACAACCCTCAGCACCTCTATGGACCACGTTTCATCAATTTTCACACTGGATCCAAAGCTTCCTTTAGGACACCACTTGCAGGCCACATTTCATCATATTTTCAGATTGGACCCACTCCATACTTTTAAGCACAGTCAACCATGAAACAGATACATATAACTCACTGACAGATATCAGTAAACCAGCAGAACAGATCAGACATTTCTTACCACAGACTTCAGCAAACCCTAGTTTGCATACGTGCTTTCCTTTCTCTGATGTCACGTATATACGCGCTTCCGTTCACATAAACCAGCGTATACTTCTGTACATATTACAGAGCTAATTTTATTGTGCATACGCGCTTTCTCTTCAGCGAAGCCGCGTATATACGCGCTTCCTCTTCGGCGAACTAGCGTATGGATCTTCAGACTTTTATGTCATTGCAATTCTTCACAACAGATACATCACTTCAAATTTTACCCTTTACCTCAGACAGATGTTCGCCTCATCACAGATCTAATCATTTCATAAAAAGATCTAGCAAATATAAGTACATTTCAGATCTAGATCCCCTTCTTCATCATTGGTGCATCATACATTCAGATCTATCATTCAACTGTAACCCTTTCCATTCAGATATCCTTCAGAGAGAAGTATTCATTCAAGCTCAGACATCTTGCACCCACCCTCATGATTTGCACAATGAATTTCTTCTCCTTATATAGGTTTACCCTTTTTCAATACCATGAGCCAAAACCACATTACTTCCAATGGTATTCCTGGACGGGGTCATTTAGACGAATCATTACCCAATACAATGGGTCAATACCATGGTGGTTACCCCTGGTTTTGCACTTTTTGAGCGCTTTTTCCCATACGCGACTTGGCACGTACTTAACCGCATGCATACACGACTTCTCCTAGACAGATCCGCATATGCCTTGAGACATACTCTTTTCACCATAGATTTAGCACATGCTGAATTCCTTTCTTCATTGCCTTCTGTACTCACTGTAGATACATCAGATTTAGTTCATCAAGACATATTCTATCAAGCACAACTTCATCAAGTAAGTTGTCATCATCTTCATCAAGTGGGTTTCCATTCAAGGACAACACTCAGCATCATATTGCTAACCAACATCATTTCATATCAGATTTACATCATTTACCAAGTCCATCAAGTCAAGACAAACTTCATCAGGTGGTTTGCCATCAAGGACAACACATGTCAACTGTCTCATGTCTTCATCTTCATTCAGTGGGTTGCCATCAAAGATAAAACTCTGCATCATATTGCCAACAATCTCCCCCTTTGGACTTGATGGCAACCATGATGGTGTTTGGTTATCACAACAGATAGGTACATTAAGAATACAATGACACCATGTCACTCTCCCCATTTTTGACACCATTCTTTCTCTTCATTCAAACACCATGTCACTCTCCCCCTTTGACATCAAGGGCAAAGGGTGGATCAAAACCAACACTCTCTCCCCCTGTTCTCCTTATGTAGAAGAAGCGTTCTGCAGATCTGATGTATACTAAAGTGACCAAGCTCCCCCTGAGTTCATGCTGAATCTTCAAACATATTTTTCAATGAAGTATATGACTCTATGAACTTCCTATCACCAAAGACTCATACTTACATCAAATATCCAACCAAGAGGATTTACATATGAGACTCAACTACCCAACCAAGTGGGTTTACAAATTTGACTCAGCTACCCAACCAAGTGGGTTTACAAAATTTGACTCAGCTACCCAACCAAGTGGGTTTACAAAATTTGACAAGTCCTTTACATGACTGAAATTTACAATTTTACATCATGGGTCTCAACATGACCTTTTCATCAAAATACAAATATGACTTTTCATAACCAACACCTAGAAAGTCCTCAAGAAAGAGAAAATTTTTCAGAACCATCATAATGCCAACTATGCATTATACTCAGCAGAGCTAATGCTCCCCCTAAATCTGTGCATCCAAGCAACCTTTCCATATGACTAAGGCTCCCCCTTAGTTTGTGCATCCTGAACACTTTTACCAACAAATCATCAAGGCATCTTTATCAAAACATTAGAAATAGAATTATGAGAACTGGAACACCACCAGATATACCAAACAGTATCAGAGATACCAAACAGCACTGCAGCTGTGCTGAAGAGAGCTGACTCCAAACAGAAAATTGTCAGCAATCAGACATACGCGGTTTTCTGTGCATGAACTCACGTATATACGCGACTGTGTTTCAGGAAATCCGCGTATCCAATGCCATATTCTAAATTTATGCAGATTTGTTCTTTTGACTGGCAGAGAACACTCCCAGCTTCTGTCTTAGATACTCGAACGCTTCCCTGGGCTACAGATAGAAAGAACAGTGTAGTTGTGTCTTCAAGCGTCATCCAACGGTTGTAGCATAAGCACATTAGGAACCAAGCCTTCAGATTCTTTGCAGCATCAATACAATCTTTCCAAGAGAGATTATCATACCAGAACAACATCTTCAAATATGTGTCAAGCAATCATCCATGTGCTCAAATATCATGAAGTAACATATGTAGGCAAAAGATCTCAACCATAGTAACAAACTCTGCATGATTTATTTCTGAATCAAACGACTTCCAACTCATCCATGTGTGAGCACAAAAGATACTTTTCAGTAAACAGGGATCAAAATCTCATCATAATAAACCATATACCAAGTCATCATCATTTGAGCATGAGTATCACAATAATCAAATAATAAGTAGTCATAGTGCCAACAATGCAATCATTAGTCTTCAACCTGCTGCTCCCCCTGAACCAGTGCTCTTTCTAAACTTGTGCAACCTGAATACGTTCATCAGCAAGTCATTAGCAACAATCTCTGCATGATTTGTCCTTATCTTCGAATTATAAGACTTCCAATCTCAGCAACGAATACTCTTCATCAAAAAGCAAACAGGACTCATCCATAATCTTCAACATAAGACATCAAGTATCATATCATCATTATTTAGAACTGAGGAATTAAGCTGATACAGAGTCAATAATACAGTTTTTAACAATCAGACTGATACTCCCCCTGAACCTCTGCTCCAGATCTTCAGCTATCATATAAATTCTCTTATCATCAATGCATACGCGACTGCGTCTGCTAGAACTCGCGTGTATACGCGAATTTTGGTAATAGAACATGCGTATGGAAAGTGAATCATAGAAATTTTTCACATTCCTTCATCTCCCCCTGAACTTGTACTTCCTGTACCTGTATTTGTCATATCAGATGCTAAATACATATAACTAAAATAATCAAATCAACCATGAGAGACATCATACATTGCTACCCCTATGATTATACATTACTAAATCTCATAATGTATCCCACATCATTCCTGCAGTCAATCAGAGAAGTAAGCTTTAGAAGCGGATGACTGCAGTAGGGTCAATAATCCCTACGTTTCTGATCGGTCCTCCATCTTTTTCCAGATTTGTTTGATCTTTCTATTTGTGTGCTGGAAGTTATCCAATTTCTCATATATGTTCAACCTGCATTCCTTTTCTACATGTCCATACTTGTTACAAGAATAACATCTCATGTGTCCAGAGAAATAAGCATAAGAATCATAATGAGTATTTCTAATCTTCCTCCTTTTACAATCAACTGTTTTATGTCCATACTTGTTACATGAAAAACAATATCCCTTGAAGAAACCAGAGTACCTTTCTATGTAGGAACTGTTTGTTTGAGGCTGAAATGATCTGCTCCTGCAATTTGCTGCAACATGTCCATAATTATGACATTTGAAACATTCAACGTTCTTGAATGAATTCCTTTGAGAATTCATGATTGTTGGTTGATCTTTTGTCTCTTTCAACACTTCAGGTTTTGCATTGACATTCTCTGAATTTTTTGCACTTCCTTGTGAGCTAGATTCTCCTTTAACAGTTTCATGGAAACCAAGACCAAGTTTGATAGCAGGAGACCTTTGATTACTCAAAATATTGTCCAAAATATTAGTACTATCTTGAAACCTCAAAAGTTTAACCTTTTCTTCTAATTTACCTTTGAGAATGTTTACCTCAACCTCCAAGGCTTGACATTGCTTCGTCAAGCCTTCTTCTTTCCTTCTTCCATCTTCTACTTGATCCTTCAGATTTAGAATCTCTTCTTTCAACCAATTTTCGTTTTCTTCACATGTTTGTTGCAGCTCTTCATTCTTCTTATTTGATTTTTCCATATCTTCTTTGAGAGAGATGATTTCTGCTTCAAGGCCTTCCTTTTCAAATGACAGAGGTTCTTCATTCTTCTTATTTGATGCTTCAAGATCTCTTTGTAGAAAGATGATTGCAGCTTCAAGTCCTTCATTCTTCTTGCTTGATTTTTCGAGATCTGCATTTAGATCGTTGATTTCTGCTTCTAGTTCTTTAATTCGATTGGATGCATAAGTATGAAACCTTTGATACTTTTCCACCTGTCCATTCAGCATTTCTATTTGTTCTTTCATTTGAGAGATCATCTCTTTGTAGATAGAGTCTTTCTTATCAATTTCCTTTTGTTGTTCTTCAACTTTGATCTTGATAGCTTCTTCTAGATCCACAACTTTACTTTCACTATCTTCACTATTGTTTGCACAAAGAAGAGTATTACAAGGACCCCAATCACTATCTAATTCATCTTCTTCAATTTCTGCTATACAAGTTTTCTGAGATATCTTCTTATTTCGAGTAGCCTTCTTCTTTTGCTTCTTTTCCATGAGTAATTTCAGATCATGGTCAGAATCTTCTTCATCTTCACTGGAAACTTCATCATCATCTTCGTTTTCATAATAACTCTTCCTCTTTTCAAATTTTTTCCCTTTACCATGTTTTTCTCTATAAGGACATTTAGCAGCATAGTGACCAACTTTTCCACACTCAAAACATTTGAAAGGAAGCTTACCTTTGAATCTTCCAGTTCCTAGTTGGAGTTTTCTCACGAAATTCGCTTCTTCTTCATCGGATATATAGCTGGATTCTTTGAAAACTTCCTTTTCTTTTCCTCTTGCAGATACCTTAAAAGCAGTTTCTCTGATTTGAGAAGGACCTCCTTGTCTCATTTCAAAGGCAGTCAGAATACCGTGTAATTGAACAATAGTAAGAGTTTGCAGATCTTGCCTTTCTTCAATAGCTGAAACTTTAGAGTCAAATTTTGAAGTCAAGGATCTTAAGAATTTTTCCACCAAAGCAGTATCAGTTATGGTTTCACCCAAATTTCTCATTCGATTTACAATATCATCCAGACGTAAGAAGAAATGGGCAATGCTCTCATCACTATGCATCTTCAAATTTTCATATTCAATTCTAAGAGTTTGGAGTTTTGCACTTTTTACCTTTGTGTCTCCTTCATAGCTTAGAATGATTTTGTCCCATATTTCTTTTGCTGAATGTAGCCGCATCACTTTAGAAAATTCTGGTTCAGACATGCTTCCTAATAAGACATTTATTGCTTTGGCATTGGTTTCATACTTCTTCCTTTCTGCTGCATCAGTAGGAATACTTGCCGGGTATTGATAACCTTCTTCCACGATTGCCCATACATCTGCACCAAGACTTTGCAGATATGCTTTTGTTCATACCTTCCAGAATATCAGATTGCTTCCATTGAATAGAGGTGGCTTTATAGACATTACTCCTTCTTGACTTCCCATTGCGACGGATCTCCTTCAAGCGATCAAGCTTCTGCAGAAGGACTTGTTTTGATACCAATTGTTGGGAAAAATACTGAGAGGGGGGGGTGAATCAGTATTTAGGGCAAACTAAAACTTTTTACTTTTTCATGCTCTAAAACCCATACGCTACATTGCTGAATCCAACTAGCGTATACACGCGGATATCCTTCATAAAACTCGCGTATACACAGAGATATAATTATGCCATTAGTTCTTCACTTATATCATTCCATCATTCATTCATTAGATGTTCTATAAACAGTAAACATGTGCAGTAAGAATAGAATAAACCATCACACAAAGCATCACACATGAACACCAGAATTTTAGGTGGAAACCCAAGTCGGGAGAAAACCACCGCTGCAGTTGCTCAGCCTTCAATACTTTATTATAGAGAAAACATCTTACAACATATGTGCTGGTGCAGACTCCTACCAGCACGCAGACACCCACCTGCGCTCGTTTACCAGCCTCTCCTAGAAGGGAGCTACAACCCCCTGCTCTCGTTTACCAGCCTCACCTGGAAGGGAGCAACAACCCCCTGACTGAAGGCTACAACCTTCAGCACCTCTATGGACCACGTTTCATCAATTTTCACACTGGATCCAAAGCATCCTTTAGGACACCACTTGCAGGCCACGTTTCATCATATTTTCATACTAGACCCACTCCATACTTTTAAGCACAGTCAACCATGAAACAGATACATATAACTCACTGACAGATATCAGTAAACCAGCAGAACAGATCAGAAATTTCTTACCATAGACTTCAGCAAACCCTAGTTTGCATACGCGCTTTCCTTTCTCTGATGTCACGTATATACGCGCTTCCGTTCACATAAACCAGCGTATACTTTTGTACATATTACAGAGCTAATTTCATTGCGCATACGCGCTTTCTCTTCAGCGAAGCCGCGTATATACGTGCTTCCTCTGCGGCGAACTAGCGTATGGTTCTTCAGACATATAGGTCATTGCAATTCTTCAGAACAGATACATCACACAGATTTAACCCTTTACTTCAGACAGATGTTCGCCTTATCTCAGATCTAATCATTCCATAAATAGATCTAGCAAATACAGATACATTTCAGATCTAGATATCCCGCTCCATCATTTCTTCATAGGTGCATCATAGATTCAGATCTATCATTCAACTGTAACCCTTTCCATTCAGATATACTTCAGAGAGAAGTATTCATTCAAGCTCAGACATCTTGTACCCACACTCCTGATTTGCACAATGAATTTCTTCTCTTTATATAGGTTTACCCTTTTTCAATACCATGAGCCCCTTTTTCAATACCATGAGCCAAAACAATACCATGAGCCCAAAACTACATTACTTCCGATGGTATTCTTGGATGGGGTCATTTAGACGAATCATTACCCAATACAATGGGTCAATACCATGGTGGTTACCCCTAGTTTTGCACTTTATGAGCGCTTTTTCCCATACGCGAATTGGCACGTACTTTACCGCGTGCATACGCGACTTCTCCTAGGCAAATCCGCGTATGCCTTGAGACATACTCTTTTCATCATAGATCTAGCACATATTGAATTCCTTTCTTCATTACCTTCTGTACTCTCTGTAGATACATCAGATTTTCATCTTTAAACAAGTTCATCAAGACATATTCTATCAAGCACAACTTCATCAAGTAAGTTGCCATCATCTTCATCAGGTGGGTTTCCATTCAAGAACAACTCTCTACATCATATTGTCAACAAACATCATGTCACATCAGATTTACATCATTTACTAAGTCCATCGAAATCGAGAATAACTTCATCGAGTGTATTGCCATCAAGGACAACACATTCAACAATCTTATGTCTTCATCTTCGGGTGGGTTGACATTCAAGAACAACTCTCTACATCATATTGTCAACAAACATCATATCACATCAGATTTACATCATTTACCAAGTCCATCAAGTCAAGAATAACTTCATCAGGTGTATTGCCATCAAGGACAACACATGCCAACAATCTTATGTCTTCATCTTCATTCAGTGGGTTTCCATCAAGGACAACACTCTGCATCATATTGCCAACAGATACAATTCTTGAAAAATCTGGCATGAATCTCTTTACAAACTTAATTTGGCCGAGGAAAGATTGCATAGCTTTCTTGTTGTGAGGTAAGGGTATTTTAGAAATATCCTTGATTCTATCACGATCAATATGAATTCTAGATTTTGATACTATGAATCCAAGAAGTTTTCCTTCACTTAATGAAAAAAAGGATTTTTTGGGATTAAGTGAAATTCCATACCTTTGACAACGTTGAAAGATCTGTTTTAAATATTTAAGATGATTTCTTCGTTTCTTGGAATATACAGTTATATAATCCAAGTAAATTACCACTGATTTGTTAACTAATCCCTTGAAAGCGATGTCCATGGCTCTCTGAAATGTGGCACCAGCGTTGATCAGACCAAAAGGAATCTTTTGATATGCACAAGTGCCCCATTTAGTCCTGAATGTGGTTTTCAATTGGTCATCAGGATGAACCAAGACTTGGTTGTAGCTAGAGAAACCATCTAAGAAAGACATTAATTTTGATCCTGCAACTGCCTGTAATATTTTCTCCATAGGAGGCAAAGGAAAATTATCTTTTGGCAAGATTTGTTAAGGTTTCGAAAGTCAATGCAAATTCTAATGTCTTCGTTCTTCTTTCTAACAGGAACCATATTGGAAACCCATTTAGAATGTCGAATGGGAAAAATAATCTTGGCTTTCAATAACTTATTGAGTTCAAATTTGATTTGATTTTCTAGATTGGGATGGATATTTCTTAGCTTTTGTTGGATAGGTTTTTTTTCATTTATCATTGGGATAGTATGTTGGATGATAGAAGTGTCATAAGTTTTGAGTTCATCATAGGTCCAAGCAAAGACACTTTTGTATTGTTTCAAAAGACGAACATATGCTAATTTTTCTTCAGGAGCTAGGCCAAGGCCTAGGTTGATATTCTGTGGTTTGGTATCAGTTCCTAGATTTACTAATTTATAATTCAAAGTTGAACTTTGCAGTTTTGAATTGGTAGATATTTTGAATCGATCTTCAAATCATAAAGGTCTTCTAACTTGAATACTGACTTTGGCATAGCATTATTAGTGCTATCTTGTTGCAATTGTCTGTCATGTCGGTCTTCATCAATTATCTGATTAGTGTAAGATCCTTCATATGTGAGGAAAATTACAATATCAGGATCATCATTGAAAATCCTCCAATTGGTAATGTTATCAGGAATCAAAGGTCTAAAGATTAATTCGATTGAAAATCGATCAGGGCTAAATTCTTCTGAAGGAATGAGCTTGGAAGCTACGTTAGCTAGGGGGTTTGCCCTAGCATTCTGGAGTCTGGGAATTGATGAAGTATTGAATGCTATAAAATTTTCAGTCAGATCTTGAACTAAAGATTGATAATGCTTTAAATGACCTGATAAACAATGTATAGTATTGTATACATGTTTGATTACAATTTCAGAATCTCCAAAAACTTGTAGATATTTGATGTCTAATCCGATTGCTTTGTATAATCCTTGGACTAAAGCCTCGTATTCTGCGGTATTATTGGTGCAATCGAACTCAAGTCTGCAAGTTAGCATAATTTTGTTTCCCTCTAGACTAACCAACACGCATCCTTCTCCTGCTCCTTTGTTAGACTTAGAACCATCAAAAAATAACTTCCAAAATAAATATTTATTTACAGGAGTATCTACAAAATTAATGCATTTAGAAATATCTGTTTGAGAAAAAATTTCTACTTGAGATAAAACAGAATGTTTTAAGTAAGGTGAAGTATGAGCATTGAAATTTCCTAAGAAAGAATCAACTGAATAATTGCCAATGATATTATTGTTGCATGCAACCAGTTCATTTTCTCCTTCCAATTCTGTTACTATATACTTCTGATGTTTTTCACGCTCAACCTTTATCTGATTTGGTTTACCATTGTAAGGAAGCCACATATGTGACCAATCAGTTGCAAAGTATCCATGAAGTTTTTCTGACCAATCTCTGCTAAGAATTAAGCCATAAAATTCTGGAATATCTGCAACTAAAATGTCGATAACTTGACATACCTTTGGATTAGATGACAGTCTTATGGTAACCTGATTTAATTCGCCGATCACTTCAACTTGCAATCGATCTAGCTGGACTATGCACACAACAGATTTTTGTGGTTGAATGTTCAACTTTGCACATATTGATTTTGGTAGAATATTAGATGAAGCTCCAGAATCCACTAAACAATTATGCAATTTTTTATTGAAAACTTCATAAGTAAGAAGAAATGGAGGAGTATGAGATCTCGACCTTCCTCCAATTAAAGTGATATTTTCCAGATCAACTTTACTAATCGCATTAGTTGGAGGTCTTCCCATCTCGTTGGAAGCTTGAGAAATTACAGGATCGGGGTTTTTCTGGTACAGCATGTAATTCTTTCAAAAGTTCCTTTTGTTGGTGTTTTAACCTGCTCAATTCATAAAAAGTGATGTTAGCCCTAGTATTCTTCATGTCTTCTATGATATTATACTCCATTTCATATGAAACGATCAGCTTTTTTGATGGAGTTGATGAATATGTTTGGACTGGGCTAGTTTGAGTTGCTTTGGATGTCGTTTTCTTGGCTGCAACTTTATCCTTAGTCGTTGAGCTTAAGCTCTTTTTCTTAGGAGTAGGTTGAGGAGGATCAAGTTGATTTCTACTTCGAGTGTTAACCAGGGATGCTTCTTGATCTTCCTCATCTGGGAGGATGAAATCCCACATACCTTGTACTTCTATAACTTCTTCTTCATCGGTAGTTTCTTCAGTAGAAGTTTCCTCTTCTTCTTCTTCTAATTCAGCATTAGTGATAACATTTGGTGGCTTTGGATCAGTTGAAGGGTTTCTTCTAGAAGGCTTGAAAGACTTTTTAGAAGATGTTTCTGCCACTTGTTTCTTAATGTCAACCATTTCATTGGACATGGTTTTCAAAACCTTCTGCAATCCTTCTAAATCAAATGGATCTTTTGGTTGTTTTGTCTTGGGATCTTCCTTAAAAATAACCTTCTTGGATTTTCGTTCTTCTATCACATTTTTATTTTCTAGAGCAATAATACGTTTCTCTACTGCTATTGCTTCCTTCATATTGTTTGCTAAAGTTGTTTTGTTAGCCCTGTCAACAAAGATTGCTATGTTTGATGGTAAAGCAGAAATGTACCATTCACTTCTCACTTCTTCACTAGGCTTAGAGGTAGTAGGAATTTTATTTAACAATTTATTGAAACGTGAATTAAAATCCTTGATGGGTTCCTTTGACTCAGCTCTAAGATTAGACAAGTCATTGATCAGTGTCATTGTGGACCCGCCATCACCAAACTTAGTCAAAAATTGATCTTGAAAGATATCCCAACTAGTAATAGATCCAGATGGTAATGAGAAATACCATGATCCAGCTGCTCCTTGAAGAGTATAGGGAAAAATTAGGACAACAACATCTTCATTAATAACTCCATTGAGATTTATGGACAACATAAAGTTATTTATATGTTCTTCTGCTAGCATGCCTGCTTCAAGATTAAACTTAGGCAGCCATTTTTCAGGATGGGTTGGTAATTGACTCAAGGGTGCAGGCATTAAGACTGCCCCTAGATTATTCCATGGAGAGGCAATCGCTAAACTACTAACAGAGGAAAGTGCAAAAGATGATCCTTGTGGTTAGGAAGATGAAGATATTATGATTCCAGATGTTTGAGAAGGAGATGCAGAAGTTTGAGTGGACTGATGAACAGTAACCTAAAGTGGAGGGGTGGATGGTTGACTTCACGGTGAAGAGGTTGAGATGGATGATGATGATGAAAGAGTCTCACTATCATACCCTTTAGGTGATTTCCTTACTCTCTTCCTTGTAGGTAGAGTTAACTTAGTTGGCTGAATGCCAAGCTTCTCACTCTGTAATCTGGTAAGAGGATGAGCAGGATTATATTGCGAAGTCACACTGCCTTGGGATTTATTAGATCTTTGAGGTGATATTAAAAATCGCTGAAGTTTATGAATCAAAGATTCAACTTCAGGAGGTTCAATAGCAGATTCTTCTGAAAATTCAAGGTTTGTGGTAGTGGCTGTTGTTCTTTCCACTTCTGGCTCTAGATTTAAAAATTCTATGTGTGATGGAGAATTCGGGGGAGATGGTGAGGGCGATTTACTCTCAGAATGGTATTTAGATTTTGATTTAATTTCCATTCATAGTTCGGGGCCCTCCTTCTAGTGCCAAATATGTTGAAGCCCCAAAAATCGGGTCTACAACAAGGGGGATATCCACCCGGTCCGGACCTTGGTTAGCAGCTCCTTTTCCGTTTGGTGTAGTGGGTCTGACTGGGGATAATGGGACCAGTTTCCCAATATGTGTGTGTGTGTTTGATAATTGATATTTCCTTTATAAAAAGTTCCTAAGTGAAATTATTTTATTCTATTTCTAATCTAGTAACATGCAATTGTATTCTAATTAAACAGAAATATCTAGTTCTAAACTAAACCGGGATATAATCTTTCTATTATGTGATCTAAAATGATTTCAAATAACAATTGGTAATAAAGATCATTCAATTGTTATAAGAAAATAATTCAATAAAGATAAACCACTTCGTATAAAAAGTTAGACGAAACAGTAGTGAAAAACATATCACATAATAAGCTATTCATACATTAAGCATAAATAAATAGTTATCACCGTACAAAAGTGCCAAATGATAACTCAAACATTCAAGCATTAATACATAAACAACTGAACATAAATATCACTTTCACACAGAGGCAGAAATAGTTAAGAGATAAAAGTACCATTTATAACTAGTTCTACTCATGAGCTTCAAGCAATAATGACTTATCTCTTCTTAATCCAACATCCACTAAGAGTACAAAAGTGCAACATTAGTAGTAGATATTAAACGCATATATCAATAAATCTTGTTCCATTCATTCATCAAAACCTCCTCGGAGGGTGCAAAAGTGCATGTTCTGAGGACAAGTTTTTGACAAATTTCAGGACCCTTCTCTAAATGCATGAGAAGGGTTTAAATACTACTAACTAAATCTAAAAATAATTTATTACAAAAATGTAGGATACGGTTTAAATGACCGTCCTCTTTTTAGGAAAAAATAAAGCAAAACTAGTACTAAATCTAAAATTAAAATTTAACAACTAACTAATTGTGAATCTATTCTTTGGAATTGCAAACGTTTAGCATTGATCTGAGAAGAATAGGCTGGCCAACTTCAGACTTTAACTGTATTGTGAAAATGGAATCAGCGAGAGCTGGCGGCATCTTCTCGACAGAATTAATGATATACTTGAGAGTTATACACTGGCTGTGTGGTTTTACCAGACATGTCCAGTAAGAATCCCAATTTAACTTTGTTAATCCTTTAATCAATTTTGCCTTTTCTTGGGCTTTCTGTTTCCAGTCTGTCTGTAGTTGTTGTGCTTTTGGTAGGTACCCTGGAGTAGTTTCAGAGATCAGATTTGCCTCGTGTAAATTTTCATTTAGACAATCAATAATATTGCTGGCTGTTGTGGCTGCTTCTTCTGCCGCTTGCTCTGCCTTCTTGATTTGTGCATCCCAATTATTAAAAAGTATTTCTTTGTGATTTTCATTGATTATACATGCACATACTCTTTTCCCCTCCTCTATTTCTTGCCAAGCCAAATATTCAGTAACTCTTTTTTCAGTTAAATCTTAATAATGTCGTAAATCTACGACATGATTAGTGATTTTATCACTTTCTTCACAATAAGAGTTCCATTCTGATATTCTTTGGCATAATATTTCTTGTTGTTGTAGTAGTTGGTCATTTAAGGAAATAGACTCTGTGATAAATTCTATGAGCTTGGGATCATATTTGTGCATTTCTTTCATAATTTGTAGTTGTTTCTCTTTTTCGGCCAAACTGTTCTGATATCCAATCTGCATTTGTTTAAAATCTTGTTGTAATTTTTCAAGTTGTTTCTGAGCTTCACTGTTAGCATTGGCTTCTTGCAGCTGTTGTTGCAAGACCTGTACCTGATCTTCTTTCTCATTCAATAATTGTCGTACCTCAGATGCTTTGTCAATGGCTGCAGAGGCATAAGCTCCTGTGATCTGAGATAATTTAGTGAGATTTTCAGTTGGATCAGTAGTAGGATCTTGCCATAGAACATCTAGGTGTTCTGCATCATGAGAGAGCACATTTTCTAATTTCCTTTTCTTCCTTTGTATTCTTACCACTGCCTTGTGTTGTGGACTATAGAATACATCAAGAGGAGGAATTTCCTCTATCTTGAGCATGAGTTCAGAATATGGGGTTATGGGAATATGTTCTTTCTCTGAGACATTAGTAGTTACTCCTGTGATTATATTTATTGTTGTCTGTACATTTCTCATAGGTGTCTGTGTGTTTTGTGCTTCAATATTAATCAAATCATTGAATGTTTCCCATTCCTTATCTAATTCAGTTCTAACTGATGATTTCTGTACAATGAGAGGGGGAAGATTTAACTGTGGAGAGGTTGAAATCTGTTGCTGTGAGAGTTCTTTAGACTGGGCAGTATCCCTTACTGACCCTTCACTTTTAGAGTGTTCAAAGGTTTCTCTTCTGGACTTTGACTTAGAACTGTTTGTACCTGAACTTCTACTGAGACTGACACTAGGATTTGGTTCCCTTACGGGTTCCAAGCGTAATTTATCCAAAGGGATAGTAGTTAACCTCCTTTCTCTATATATTTTGAATTCTTGAAACTCTGCTGGAGGAAACCGTATTTGAGCCGAATGTAGAATCTCTTTAAGTGTGCCTTTTTCTTGGAACATGTCATCAAACAAATCTTCTTCTTTAGAAAACACTCTTATCTTGACTGCAGTAGTGAAATTTTTAACAATATCATATGGGTCGAATGGTCTTCTTGGAAATTTGAACAAATGTAAACATGTAATATTGTTTACTTCTTTAAATGCATGGACAACATCAAATAATGAAAAGGCCCCACAGGCCACACGAAATTGAGGCCAGATAGCCTTCTTCTTTTCTTTCAACTCTTTAGTCAAACCTCCTTCTCCACAGGTTTGATAAGCAATTTCTGGGGCGATGAGTTTATCAGGAACATACAATGGTAAAACGTGAGGGGAAGAAAAACTTCCAAAACCCTAACTTATATAAAAAATTCTTCTCCAAACCATCTCGCAACAAGTAGGATGTCTACCTCTGCTTTAGGAGAAAACCTTGGAGCATCTTTATCATACAATATTCTGTACAGGGGAAACATGATGCCATGGCAAATCTTGTAAAAACAGGGAATGAACTCTGAATTCCATAATTATTTGTGATAAGCATGAATGGGTAGGGGATCTTGAGTTGTCCATTTCCAACCCATTAACGGAAACTTAGAAACATAACAAATTGAATCCATCACATAAGCAGATAAATAAAAAGGAGGATAAATCCTCTGAGAAACAGTTCTCTTAGACCGATAATTCAAAATATCCGTGGCTAAGTTATCAGATAATATCTTAGCCCAATCCACAATAGTAGCATTAACAACAACATTCAATAACGAAAGCCATTCAGGTGAAAACTTATTAATGTCTGGATTTCCAAAAATCCGACAGAGCATAGCAGCAGCAAAGCAATACGGAAAAGTGAGAGAACCAGTACTATACATAACGTGTTTATCTTTCTTCAATGGTTTGTCTCTCCTGGACCAGTCCTTGGTGCATTCTGCCAGGTTTTATTTTTCTTTGGCAAACTTCTCCATGAACTGTTTGTTATAAGTTTCCTGTGGCTCTGACAAATGATACATAAGCTTCAAATCTTGTGGAGTGAATGAGCCAATGAGCTCTTTACCCTGAGTCTTAAATTGTCTGTTCGTAATATCAGTGCTATCCAACACCCATTTAATCATATCTGTGTATGGAAGAATTCTAGGTCTCACTGCTATTTGGTGGAAGAATGAACAAGCTAGCTCTGTAAGATATGCTTCAGAAGACCCATGTGATCCCGCAGTAGCCGTAACCTCCATTACTCTGAGGTTCTCTTCTTCAAATAGATTATACATGCCCTCCCAAGTAGTGATACCAGCGTCTTTGTTACAGGCGGTGTCTGTGTATAAGGGCGTCATTTATTTATCTTCAGAACTTGGAGCCGTATCTTTCTTTCCCATAATACTCTGAATACTGCTTTGTATAGTTCTTATTTCTTTGCTCCTGCAGTTCACGAATTAAGTGAGAATAATGATAGAAAAAAGGTGACGGGAAAGTTTTAAATGCTGAAGATGTATAAAATATACCACCTTACATGAAATAACCCTTTGATTAGAACGAAACCATTTCTCATTAATGAATGACAACCAATTCATTGATTAACATTAAAGCGTATAACGGGGTCTCGATTTATGGAAATATTTTCTTCGTATAATGAGCCTTTAAAGATCTGCGATTTGCTTCACAATATCGAAAAATTTCAATATCGCAGATCGCAATCTCGTGGAATCAAAATAGCGCAATATTGTAACATCGTGAAATCACTATATCGCAATATCGCAAGATCGCAAGACATAACATATGACAAAAATCCGTTAACATATTTTCTGCGACATGCGATTTGCGATATATGTTATCGCTCATCGGTGATTTGAAGTTTTCATTGTAAGATATAACATTCTAAGCATGTGATGTGATGAATGTAGTTTCGCATCGTGATCTCGCTATTTTTGTGTTCCGCTTATAAAGAGGCCTTCATTACCTTTTTGTGATGCGATATTCCTCAAAGAATGATTTTATTCTAAGCTATCATAAAACTTAAGTTTTTTAGATTTTTCAAGGAATTTTCTCCTAATTTTGTGATAGTAAATTTTATTGAAAAAAAGGAAAACAAGCACTAATTGATTTTTTGGATTTTTTCTGACTAAGGGTCCCCACTTATTTAGCATTACCACTAATACTAAATAAGAAGGGAGGTTGTTGCTGTCCACAACACTTCCTTATAAGTCATTGTGTCTCTTTGATGCCAATCAAACAAGTACTTGTCAAATAAAAACCAAAATTAATTTATTACTGTGTTTGGGCAAAGATTTTGAAAAAGATGTGTTTGTTTTTCCTTGTTGAAAAAGGATCTCCTTTGTTTTGACAAAAACACCTTTCAACACAGACTCTGCCTCTTGAACTCTGGGGGCTGCACAAAGTTTACTATCTCATAACACAGAAAGGAATTTTTTATATTTACCAAGCCTTCATCTTCTAACCACTGTCTAGATGTTCATTTTTAAAAATGTTTTGAGATCTCTGCAAACTCTGTTTATCTTGTCTAGCAACTGTGGGCTATCACTGTTCTTTAAAGACAGTTAGGGCTCTATCAAAACTCATAACAACACCTTCCCCTATCATTGTATTAATTCTTTGACACCCACAACAACAAAAAACTTCTTTGATTTGGAAAACAAGGTTTGTTTTTTGTTAACACTGTTATGGACACCCGTTCAGGAAAATTTGAGACCTCTTCTCAACATAGGAAGAAAAACACCTCCTTTAACCTCAAAAAATTATCAAGGAGCTGAGAAAAACCTCGAAAAATGTTTATGAATGTTGTTGGTCATTTGGAATAGCTCTCAAAACGTTTTTGGAAGCCTGGAGGATGAGCGACACGTTTGCAACCAAGAGCGCCGCGCAGACGGAAGGTTGTCGGGTTAGCTTCTGGGCGGTAGTGAATGTGGACACAGGCGCGCCGCATGCCGCTACAGGCACACCATGCAGCAGTTCAAACGCTGTGTATGTGCGCTCACAGGCGCACCGTGCACACTTACACTTGCAACCTTTGAAAAATGCCCAAAATCACTTTGCTTCTTCAACGAGTGGGGAAGGAGAGCATGCTTAGTGTTTTGAAAAATGCTCTTGGGCCTTTTAAATGGTCACTTCTACCTTTATAATTCAAATGAGCTCAAAAAACCTTTGTATTTACTTTGTAAGGGTTTGGATTTTGAAAAAGGCCTTTTTGTCAGATCAAACATAAATCATGGTTCTTGGTAATATATGACCTTTTTTAACATACCATCGAACCTATTTTCTTAACTGTCCACTTCGTATGCATATGAGGAGGCTATTTTTGAAGACAGAGGCTGTTCTGTTCCTTAAAAAAGGAAAATTTCTTCAGGAACCATAATTAAAGACTGCTGAACTTTTAGGCACCTCATGAAATTTTCTCTTGACTGTGGAAAAAAAACCTCATTTGCACTAACCCAGATTTGGCCTATACCTGTTTATCAAAGAGAAGGCTTTTAAAGACACTCAATGCAATCACATACAATAGCAGGGTTTGTTTTTATGTAAAGTAAAAGGTCTTGTTTGATGAGTGTGGTATGCCTTGTTTCCTTGAATGTTGTCTTGAATTTGAGACATTTTTTCATACCCTTCCTGTCACTGTGATGAGCCTGTTTCAAGTTTTGGACATTCTAGACTTTGTTTACTCTTCGAAGGAGGCTTTTATAGATAAAGAGAAAGACTTCTTGTGACACCCTTGTATCATTGTTTTGATGATGTCACAAATGGTTTCAAACCATGAACCTTCAGATGCTTCCCACTGAATTTCTATTCTATCTTTTACACAGTGAACTCCTTTAAGCACCCCTTAAAACACTACTGCTGTATCAGTGGTTTCATCCATTGGAGAAAATGGTGTAAACAAGTTTTTTAGGCTATTTGAAGCATTGTTAGCCTTGTGCTCTTTGAATAAGGCCATACCTCTGTTCCTGACCCTCTGCTTTCAAACTGAAGGAGGCCTTTATCATTTTCCTAACCATATGCTTTCAAATGAAGAAGGTTAACATAATATTGCCAAACCATCTGCTCTTTATACTGGAGGAGGTTTACATCATGTGACCCAACCATTTGCTCATGTTTGGAGGAGGTTAACATAGTCACCCAATCATCTGCTCTTTATACTGGAGGAGGTTAAAACAGTCATGTCATTTCATCCCTTTTTTAAATTGTATCATCTTTCCTTGTGATGCACATCTCTGCTTGGTATATCAAAATAAGTAATAAAGTGAAAATTTTGACAATATGCTATGAAAGGCATGTTCTGAGATATGTATCCTGTTGTTAGAAAACCCTTGTGAATCTTTAGAAACCAGGAGCAACATGACTTGTATCTGTAGAGTATTTGATTGTTAGTCATTATTTACTAACCTTTCTTGACTGTGTTTGCAGAGGTTTAATTAATTTTCTCTCTGACCAGTACTCTTATCCCAGGCTCAAAACAATATGAGAAGCAGCTGTCTTCTCATGTTTTAGCTTGACAATGTCTTTTGGAATACTTGTACATCTCTTCTTTTGAAAGAGACACTGAAACACTGTAGATCAACATAATATCAGTTTGGCTTTTGAAACATGCACTACTGAGACATCAAGACCTTTTAGTGGCGCGACCTATGGGTGTATCAAGCTTTGTTTTTTTCAGACTAAGCGCCAATTCAAGGTTGGCTAGTATTGAACAAAAGATTTTGGCTCAGGATGCTTTTGCCAGAGGAGGATTTCTTAAAGTGCCACTACCTAACTTAGGGGAGATCTTTGACAGATTTGGAGTATTCTCTTTGGTATGACCAGATCTTAAGATGACATATGACCAGAGGTAGGGTGGCTGACATTCTTATCAACAGTTGGTTAATGAATGACCTGGGGATGAGGGTGAATGACAGCAGATGACTTTAGCTTACGACAGCTGATGGACAGGATTATATGACTAAAGCTAGATAGGACTTGACAACTAGGTTTTTCTCATCATAGGCTGACTGAAAAAGGTAGGAGGACAAAAAATGTTTAGGAGTGTTTTCTAGATGACAGATTTGAAAAATTGGAGATCAGCTTCTAGAAAAATTGGCTTTAAAAATTAGTCATCATCAATAGGTGAAAAATACTGATGACTAATAGTGGCTCCATTTTGGGAGGGCAACTCCTTTTGAGGAGGTGTCCAGAATTTCAGATCTTTGTCCTTTGAAGACCAGTGCCTTTATCCATTGGCACAAATTTCTTTCTTCCTTGATGCTATTTCTGAAAATTAACAGCATGATCAGCATCAAAATCATTTCTACCTACCCTGCTACATTTCCTAACATTTTTTCTTCTTTCGGGTGCATTTGGACTAGCAACCCTTTGGCATAATATTTTTTTGAAAAATGACATTATCTAATTCTACACTTATATCCATCGGGAGTTCAGATTAAGCTGATGAACTCCTTTGTTTCTCTACCTATGCTAGATCGACTGTCAAGGTTAAGCTGTTTGACAAGATTTTATTCTCTAATCTAAAACATGAAATTGAAAAATGACTAAATTAGGATTAGACAGTCTGATTTTTCATGCACTTGTGGCATGAAAGACAAGTTGCACACAAATATTATTTTGCATAAAATGAAATTTAGAAAATCAAGGCTAGGATACACAGTTTGTTTTTCAGCCCTGCTTTCCCCTTTAGTTCTATTTTGAGCATGTGGAACCAGTATATTTTCCTAATCTATCTTCTTTGACAAGTCAAGATTACACAATATTGACTATCTCTCCTCTCACTAACTTATCAAAAAATAAATTTAAAACATATTTAGTTATGATTAAGCTAGATAACTGAACAAGACATTTTGAGCACTAGCAGTGACATTTAGACTTGCGCGCTTTTAGAATGACTATTTTTTGGAACATGGGGCTTTCTTTCTATTTTTAAAACTTCCCTCTTCTTCTACTTTTCTATTGTTTTTGAGTTTTTTGTTTTTGATTTATTTTTCAAACAATGGTATATACAATGATTGAAAATGTTTTAACTTAGAAATCCTGGAAATGGTGAAACTTGAGCATCTTATCTTCATAAGGATCTCCTATCACTCTTGGTCCACTCAGCTCTTGAAAAGAAAAATTTGGAAAATTTTCTCTTTCAAGCATAACATAAGGATTCATGCATGAGTATCTAAACAACTCCGTATCTTCCCGTTGTACCTCTATATACCTTTGATCTCCACTTCTTCTTTTGCTGTACATCTTTTTCAAATAATGCAAATATTCTTTGTCATTTTTGAAGTATATGATGACATCATCAAGGTACATTAGAATGCAAAAATTCAGAACTGGAATCATGGCTTTTAGGAGCATGTTTTTGGTGTCTGGTGGTTTTGTAATTTTGGGTTTGAAGATGGAACTACTTCCAGCATACTTGAAAAATTCTTTGAGCTGTTCGCTTTGCAAAGGAATTATTTGGCGATACCCTAAAACATCATTTTGTAAAGGCCCATGATTATAAGCACCTATAATTTGTATAGCATGGTCTTGAGCAGGAAGGATATCATTTCTATCCCAAGGGTGTGTATTTGTGTTTCTAAAATAAATAAAAATCCTATGTCCAGCTATTTTATCTTTGATTACTATTGTTTGGTCAAGATTTTTGTATTTTCTTTTGTCGAAGTTGTTTCTTGGAGTGATGGCAGTGTCATAGTGCATCTCACTATTTTCTCTACATGTAGTAGTATCTTGAAAAATCTTGCAAATTCTAGCAGTTTTAAGTCTTTGGTGAAGTGGCAGAATGCTAGCTAATTTAAACAACTCAGGTATATTTGGACTGCAGTCATCATATCTTTTCCTAAGAAGTTTATCAGACACTTTTTCTAGATTTTTAGCTATTGTGGCTACATTCAAGGTTTCATTTGAAGAGGTAGAGTTATGAGATGGTAAATCCTTAAGGTATGGTAAGAAAATTAAGCTTCACTGCCCCTGATTTCCAAAAAGGTTTGTAATATGCAAGTCTTCTAATGCCTCTGTTCTGAAAAAGTCTCCTGATGTTAGTATATGGTTTGAGTAATTTTCTTGATGGTATGTAATGTTTTGTGCTTCTTGCTCTATTTCTGTTTCAAGAGGAATGAACTCTCTTTCCTCAAGACATAACTGCTCATGGTCATGATAATTTTGAGTGTCCAGTTCATCATAGAGAACTTGGGGTAGCTGATGTGGTGGGTCTAAGTTTGTTTCAAATTCTCCTAAATATTCTTCAATGTCTTCATCAGTGTGTAAAATGAAAGAGTTCAGATTAGAATGCAAGGAGTACATCGGGATGTTATCTAGCCTTTCTTAGCTGTTGACCATATATTTCATGTGTGATTCCCGATAGAGTATTCTAGTTTGGTTAAACATAGGAATAGTGGCGTAGGACATATGAAGTTGAATATTTCCCTAAAGCTTAGCTCCCCAAGTTCTGGATAAAATCATTTCGTACTTGGGAGGGATGTTTGCTACCACTATGTTCATGATCAGATGTTTTGTAGGTATTTGAGCCAAACTGAAACGAAGATCTTTGATTAAGCCTAGACACTTGACTCTACTTGAATCAAATGAATATAAGTCTTTATAAGGTTTTGTTATCTCTGGGCCTAATATTTCCATCACAACCTTTTGCATGAGATTATGCAAGGCCCCAGAGTCTAGCATGGCATTGTGTAGGATTTGGTCATGTATATTCAGATTGATGTAAAGGGGAATAGTGGTTCCTTCTTGGAATTTCCCTTCTATTTTTGGACCAAACAACACTTCAGGGGTGTCATCAGCTAGATTTAGGGTGTTTGCATCATTTCCTATATTCAGGACCTTTAGCACTTGGGATTTGTAAGAGATTTGGGCGATAAGTTCAGTGAGAGGCATGGTGATCTTTATTTTGGCGATTTCTCCCTCAAAACTGAAGGGTGCTCGTAGTTTAGATAGGTTTGCTTCAGTTTTTTCAGCCATGACTTTCTCTATGTTCTTAATTTGCTTACTTTGGTTCGGGATTTTGTTCAAAACAGCCATTTCAGGAATCTTTGAAAAGGTACTGGGACGATCTGGGCCAAGTTTTGTCTGAATAGCTTTATCTTTGTTTTGGTCAGTTTTCTTGACCACGATTTTGTTGCTATCCACTACTCTTTTAAGGATGTTATCAGGGATTTTAGTAACAACAGTGTCCGAGCTACCTTTCTTGGAGTTGTCTTGGTTTTTTCTACTTTTAAGATCATACTGCCTGTGAGCTTCTATTATGGCATTCTGAAAATCTATAGTAGGATCTTCGGGTTCCTCATAGTTGGTTTTATTTTGATTCGGAGAGAATAAGGCTTGTTCTTCTTCTGTGAGGTAAACCTCACTCTCATTATCAGAACCTATTAGGTTTAAATGACTTTCATCAATGGGTTCTATATCCCCCTCTTCCTCATCAACATAGTTTTCATTGAAGGGTGGCCTGATTTGTTGGTCAGTTTCCCTTGGTTTGTTTTGAGGTTGTTCTCTCCTAAATTTTTGGTTATGATTCCTGTTTGGAGGGTTTGGCTGGTTGTCCCTATGAGGTGTCTTTTCACTTATATTTTCCCACATTTTTGCCATGGATCTAACCAAGTCATCTATTCTAGGATCTAACGAAAGGGCTGAAGGGGCGACCTCATCCCGGTATGTGACTTTCCTTTCTGATCTGGTCCTAGCTCTCTTTTCTACTAAGTTGGCTTCTGCACTTATGGCCACTTTTTGCATTTCCTCTAAGGTTGGGGGGTCCTTGTCTCTTAGTTGATAAGTCATGTCTAGGTCGAAGCCTTCGGGAAAATTTTCTAAGGCTGAGCCAAGTGGAGGTTTGAAATGAGGCGGGAGGGCATTATAAACACTGTTGAACCTAGTGCAGTATTCCTGGACACTTTCTCCATTTTCCCTTTTTAGGTTGTTATACTCAGACAGGATTTGAATGGGGTTCTTTCTGATTTCCCACTTATTTATGAAGGTTTGGTAGAGTTCTAGGGGATCATGTATGCTGTTTGGAGTTAAGCTCTTAAACCATTTTTGGGGTTCTTCATCCAGGCTTTGGGCGAACATCCTCATTCTTATTGTCTGGTCTTCTATTTCCATGTATTCAAAGGCATCGCTAATTCTATCTACATGTTGTTGGGAGGTAGTAGCCTCAACTCCGGTAAAGTGTGGGATTTTGGATTGGTAGTCATTTTTTAAAGGAGCCAAAGGGTGTGGCATCACCAAGGGTGCATACCAAGCTGCCATGGCAGGAGCTAATGGATGATTTACAATATGAGGGCTTGTAGGATGAGCTGAGGTGATTTGAACAGTGGTGGTTTGGATGGGTGTGGTGGATGTACTTGGGCTAGTGACGTGATTTTGAGCAGATCTGGGGCGGTAGGAGCCAAAGTGGTGGAGAAGCTAAAAGGCGAGAGGTGTAGTAGGCGAGGCTTCTCTACTAGGACTCTCCTAGTGAGATGTCCAGGTACTGATATTGCTTTACGGATGGACCTATCGGTAGTTAAGTTGCCAATTTCGGTAGCTTGCCACATAATCTTCTCTAGGTTATCTACTATGATAGGGGGATTTGGGTCTGGATGAGATCTGGTATAGATTCTTTGTGAAGCTAGATTTCGAATTCAGAGTTTAGAGAGGATGGTATTTGTGATTGTTTTGGATGGATGGCCTCTCTAGGGGTTTAGCTAATGTGAAGAATGGTAAAAACAAAAATGAAGGCTAGTGGAGTCGCCAGGTGGATTTCTTTGAGATCTATGGTCCACCACCAATACTATCAAAGATGCTTTCGGAAAATTTCTTCTAGCAAACTTTGAGGTGAAGATTTGCAAGGGAGGGTGATCACTTAGTTTCAACAGTTTGCTAGACTATTTGGACAAGCTGATGGTTCTATTTGCAATTTTATTTTTGTTTATCTCCTATGTTTAGGTGAAGTTTTATGAATCGCTAAGTTATACTTAGTTTGTCACTGATTACAAAGTTTGCACCATGAATTTTAAGTTTTGGAAAGGATTTAGTCAATAGAAAGGTATGGTTTATAAATTTTTTGGTTTTTATGGAGTTTTTAGGCCTACTGGAGTTTAATGGAGTCTCCAGGTGGATTTTGGTTGTTTTTATAGAGATGTACCTATGGTCCACCACTAATAACTAGGAAAAGCCAATCTAGGGATGTTTTGGGGGTTTTTTGAGTTTTTATGTGTAGCATATGGTTTATTAGAGTATTATAAAACTGATTCATCACTTTTCTAGGGTGGTGAAACAAAGAGAGTTTACTCTAAATGATTCTATGGACTGCTTGCCTATTTAAATTTTGAAAGACTAATGAATCTACAAGAGTTTGCTAGACTGTTATGTACTCAGTTAGTCCCACCGTGATCTCCATTATGTTAGGGTCCCATGATTTGGCTGATTGTCAATCCAAGTGATAGGGTAACATCAAACCAATCTTTGGAGCGCAAGGACCTAGCCTTCCTGGACTCAGAGAGGGCTCTCTCTATTTGTGTAAGGGATATCTATGTGTTTGCTTCTTGTGTTTCTGATTTTAGGCTAGTTATGAAGTAGTTTTTTGGTTTTGTTTTTAGGTTTGTGAGGGATGAACTGATCAAAGACTAAGATAGATAAAAATATGTCAGATCAACTGGGTTATGGGGTCGAAAAGGTCAAGAAAGATTTTGATGGTGATATAAGGTATGTTGAAAGGCTGATTTGATGAAGGTAAAATGGATCTTAAGGTAAAATGAAGTGGGATGGACACCAAATTTGTGAAGAACAAAGGATTTCAAACATAAATAGTTCAACAGCTGACATAAACATGGTAGGGCTAACCATTAATCATGAGAAATGTAACTATAAACTGATAAATGCATAGAAATAAACATTCAAGCAATACATAGAGATATATGACTCTCTAACTTTAGGAAATTGCTGTCAGACTTTGGGGAAAGACAATTAAGACAAACAAATAACTCAAATCACTATGAGGAAACGCCTAGACATAGTATTTCAAGCTATCGGGCACTTTGAAGTAAGATTGCATAGTTTTAGGCAAAGGGAAAGATCAGTACAAGACCTCCTTGGTTCAACTAAGACAATCAAACAATCAAAGAAAGGTTTCAGAGGTGGAGCTATGACTAGCCATGAGTAAGCAGGGCATACCGTGAATCATACTTAGCATGCATAAAACCATAAATGAAACAAGCAAACAATTTCTTCAGTTATCAAAGAGCAATCAAGGATTCTTTGATGTGACTAAGAAGGAAGAAAACATAGAAGCTATAAAGAAACAGGAAATTTGAGGTGCCTCCAAGGGCATGTCTCAAATCTATTCTCTACTGTCTTATAGCAAGCAAGAGCATGAAATATGAATGAAAAATAAGAAAACATAACAGAGAGGGACACTATACCATTTTACCAAGTCAAGGAATCCAACAACAATCCTCTTTCATCATCCAAAACATTCAAGAAACTATCCAATGCATGAGACAAAGTATTTCTTCCAAGCTTGTATAACCATATATTTCTCTATATCATCAATTTCAGCCTTTTTTACAATGAAATCTCTTGGAATATATAGGCCAAGATGAAGGAGAACCTCCTAGTGCAACTAGCAAGCTCATTGGCCCATCAAAAATATCTGATTTTGTCCTTGAGGCTTTGCAAAGCCCAAGGCACAAAATATCTATAAAAATATCTTAAAAATGCTAAAAAAGGAAATTATATTGACTTTTCCTAACTATCCATGGCCAAAAAAGGCTAAACGCACATGAGGAAAAGCCACTTCAGAAAAGTGCATTTTTCACAAAAATACTTAAGAAAAATATCAGCAGAAAGTCTCCTGTCTTGTGGGCAACTTTTGGAGGCCTTCCCAATGTCAAAACGAGGCCTGTGATGGCTCATTGGAAAGATATAGATGTCTAGTTTCTGAAAATTCTTTGTTTCATCCAAAATAATCACTAAAAGCCTGTCAAAACTTGACCTGTGTGTAAAAACCTGAAAATTTTCCTTTGTTGATATGCAGGGCAGAGTGTTGAAATAGTGACTGTTTTTCGCCACTTTGGGGGACCAAATCATCTTCAATTGATCTGAAAATAACTGAGTAGATGCCCCTGAAATTATGGCATCCAATGATAGCATCTTCATCCTTTGAGGATGTCCCAAATAGAAATGGTGATGCCCATGATTTTTAGCAAAAAGCCCAAAAATGTCAAAGAAACAAAACTTGTCGAATTTTGCCCAATTTCAGTGAGCATGACCCTCAAGGGTTTTCAGAAGCATGTTGAGAAGATGAGGCCAAAATTTGGAGCCTTGATTTTCATTCTTCATTTTTGGTGCCGGCACCTCTTTTGAGCCTCTTTGAGCTTTTCTTGTGTGACCTTCAATTTCTGTCGGGCAAACTGATTTAACTTCTTATAGTGCCTGGTCATTCTTCTTTGAAGGTCCAAATCTCTGTTGGCCTTTTCCAACTTCTTCTCCAAGTGGTCATTCACCCTTTCAAGCCATGCTTCTCTATTTTTTTCTATTTCTTGGGTGAATAAAGTAGTTAGAGGAAAGGATTGGAAAAGGGCAGCCTCTTCCTCTTTTTGTTTCTCTAAGGCTCTTCTGAGTCCCATGGTTCTTGGCCTCTTTCTTCTTGGATGATCTTCATCTTCGCTATCATTGAACTCGCCCATGAGTTCTTCCAACTTAATTTGCACCTTGGAGGCCTATTTTTTGATATTTGATTGCCCGTGTCTCATATACCTCCATGTGGACACTCATCTGTTTATTTTGTGTTTGCAGAAAGTGAATGATGTTTTTAGACCTCTCTATATCTTCCCTTAAATCATGAATTTTTTCTTCTCTATTAATCAAGAGAGACTCTAGGATTCTGGCCTCATTGTCGCTATCATCACTATTTATCTGAATTATGTCAAAGTCCCTCTCTTTCTTGTGGTTTCTTTCTTCCTTCTCCTTCCCCTTGCTTTGGGTGGCCTTCTTGGTCTTCCTCCTCTTGGGTAGTTCAACAATGGATTGCTTGGGAAACTTCCCTTTGCTTCAGAGGGCTCTAGTAACATTTGGAGTTACAGTTTGGGGCACACTCTTTCTTGATGTTCGATACTTTGTCACCTTTGTAGAAGAAAGCATGGACCCTTGCCTAGGAGAGGCAGATAGCACATGCTCTATTTGCTCTTTTCCCTTGCTACTTCCCTCATCATCCTTGCCACTGTTTTGACCTTCTTCATGAATGCTTTGACTGTCACCTTGCATGTCTTTTTGAAGGTTGCACTCTTCACTCTTGTCCCTGCTTTCTTTAGGACTTTTAGGCTATGTCTCCTCAAGTTTTTGTGCTTCATCCTCATCATGTTTACTGCTATGAGGGCTACCAATATCCTCATCAAACTGTTCCACTTATTTATCATTTCCCTCTTCACTGTTTTGCTCTTCTTCATGGCGCTGTTCTTCACCACTGTGCTGCCTTTCATCACTGTGTTTTTCTTCTTGATCAGGCTGTTCTTCCTCATTGTGTTTCTCTTCTTCATCATGATGTTCTTCCTCAATGTGTTTCTCTTCTTCATAATGTTGTTCTTCCTCACTATGTTGCTCTTCTTCATCATGCTCTTCTTCTTGTTCAGTCATGGGAAATTTTAGCTTTTTAGGAATGGGCTTACTAGAAGAAGGAGAAATATGCTGAGTGGAAGGTGAAGGAGATGCATGGGATGAAGAAACAGTGGCGAAATCGGGATGTGGAAAAGACAAGCTGGCTGCTGAGATGGAGGTCTCTTTTGAATAGTGGAAGCCATATTTTCAATACTTCTATGGAGGAAAAATGGGAGGTTTAACAATTGGGTCCTCGTGAAGCGCATGAGTAACCAGACATGGTAAGCATAGACCCAAGAAAACCTTCCCTCACATGTGAAATATTTCATGATTATCTTCATGAGGGGAGCATAGCTAGTCAACAGATATGAAAAAGGAAATATGGATGGGAATTTATCCCGATGCTCCAGTTTCAAAAAGGGTTTGTACTGTTCTAAGTCTAGGTAGCTCTGTTTAAACCATTTTTCTCTAACATATGGGATTTTGGTAGCTCTAGAAATGGATCTAGGAGAAAACTTGAAATCTAAGCCTGCTAGCTCAAAATGTTTCCCTTGCAATCTCAAAGCACATAGATGTGTCAAGGGGAGATAGCTTTTCACCTCCTGAACCCTTTGACAAAAATCTAAACATCCAACTTCATGAAAGTTAAATAGAACTGAAGGATGGGCATTTACTTCCTCAGTTGAAATAGGTTCAAACATCCTGTGAGGGCCACTTCTGCTGTCTTGCCTGGGAGGCATTTTGTTTTGGATACTCTTTGCTAGTTGAATAAAACAAGCTGTCTCAAATGGTCTTTGAAATGGTTTCCCAACACCACACCTTGTCCTCCTTATAAGTCACTGTGCCTCTTTGATGCCAATCAAACAAGTACTTTTCAAATGACAACAAAAATTAATCTATTACTGTGTTTGGGCAAAGATTTTGAAAAAGATATGTTTGTGTTTCCTTGTTGAAAAAGGATCTCCTTTGTTTTGACAAAAAAACCTTTCAACACAGACTCTGCTTCTTGAACTCTGGGGGTTGCACAAAGTTTACTATCTCACAACACAGAAAGGACCTTTTTATATTTACCAAGCCTTCATCTTCTAACCACTGTCTAGATGAACATTTTTAAAAATGTTTTGAGATCTCTGCAAACTCTGTTTATCTTGTCTAGCAACTCTGGGCTATCACTGTTCTTTAAAGACAGTTAGGGCTCTATCAAAACTCATAACAACACCTTCCCCTATCACTGTATTAATTATTTGACACCCACAGCAACAAAAAACTTCTTTGATTTGGCAGACAAAGTTTTTTTTTGTTAACACTGTTATGGAGACCCCTTCAGGCAAATTTGAGACCTCTTCTCAACACAGGAAGAAAAACACCTTCTTTAACCTAAAAAAATTATCAACGAGCTGAGAAAAACCTCGAAAAATGTTTATGAATGTTTTGGGTCATTTGGAACAGTTCTCAAAACGTTTTTGGAAGCCCGGAGGATGAGTGGCACGTTTTCAACCAAGAGCACCGCGCAGATGGAAGGCTGTCGGGTCGGCTTCCGGGCGGTAGTGAATGAGGGCATAGGCACGCCGCATGACACTATAGGTGTGCCACACAACAATTCAAATGTTGTGTATGTGTGCTCATAGGTGCGCCGTGCACACTTACAGGTGCGCCGCATAGGCTTTTAAGCCCTGCAACCTTTGAAAAATGTCTGAAATCACTCTGTTTCTTCAACGAGCGGGCAAGGAGAGTGTGCTTAGTGTTTTGAAAAATGCTCTTGGGCCTTTTAAATGATCACTTCTACCTTTATAATTCAATTGAGCTCAAAAAAACCTTTGTATTTACTTCGTAAGGGTTTGGATTTTGAAAAAGGCCTTTTTGTCAGATCAAACATAAATCACGGTTCTTGGTAATATATGACCTTTTCTAACATACCATTGGACCTATTTTCTTAACTGTCCTCTTCGTATGCATATGAGGAGGCTATTTTTGAAGACTGAGGCTGTTCTATTCCTTAAAAAAGGAAAATTGCTTCAGGAACCATAATTAAAGACTGCTAAAATTTTAGGCACCTCATGACATTTTCTCTTGACTGTGGAAAACAAAACCTCATTTGCACTAACCCAGATTTGACCTATACCTGTTTATCAAAGAGAAGGCTTTTAAAGACACTCAATGCAATCACATACAACAACAGGGTTTGTTTTTATGTAAAGTAAAAGGTCTTGTCTAATGACTATGGCATGCCTTGTTTCTTTGAATGTTGTCTTGAATTTGAGACATTTTTTCATACCCTTCCTGTCATTGTGATGAGCCTATTTCAATTTTTAGACATTCTAGCCTTTTTTTACTCTTCAAAGGAGGATTTTCTAGATAAAGAGAAAGACTTCTTGTGACACCCTTGTATCACTATTTTTATGATGTCACAAATGGCTTCAAACCATGAACCTTCAGATGCTTCCCACTGAATTTCTATTCTGTCTTTTACACAGTGAACTCCTTTAATCACCCCTTGAAACACTACTGCTGTATCAGTGGTTTCTTCCATTGGAGAAAATGGTGTAAACAAGTTTTTTAGGCTATTTGAAGCATTGTTAGCCTTGTGCTCTTTGAATGAGGCCATACCTCTATTCTTGACCCTCTGCTTTCAAACTAAAGGAGGCCTTAATCATTTTCCTAACCATCTACTTTCAAATGAAGGAGGTTAACATAATATTTCCAAACCGTCTGCTCTTTATACTGGAGGAGGTTTGCATAAAGTGACCCAACCATCTGCTCATGTTTGGAGGAGGTTAACATAGTCACCCAACCATCTGCTCTTTCTACTAGAGGAGGTTAAAACAGTCATGCCATTTCATCCCTTTTTCAAACTATGTCATCTTTCCTTGTGATGCACATCTCTGCTTAGTATATCACAATAAGTAATAAAGTGAAAATCTTGACAATATGATATGAGAGGCATGTTCTGAGATATGTATCCTATTGTTAGAAAACCCTTGTGAATATTTAGAAACCAATAGAAACATGACTTGTATCTGTAGAGTATTTGATTGCTAGTCATTATTTACTAACCTTTCTTGACTGTGTTTGTAGAGGTTTAATTAATTTTCTCTCTAACCAATAATCTTATCCCAGGCTCAAAACAACATGAGAAGCAGTTGTCTTCTCATGTTTTAGCTTGACAATGTCTTCTGGAATACTTGTACATCTCTGCTTTTGAAAGAGACACTGAAACACTGTAGATCAACATAATATCAGTTTGGCTTTTGAAACATGCACTACTGAGACATCAAGACCTTTTAGTGGTGTGACCTATGGGTGTATCAAACTTTTTTTTTTGCAGACTAAGCAGCAATTCAGGGTTGGCTGGTATTGAACAAAAGATTTTGGCTCAGGATGCTTTTGCCAAGGGAGGATTTCTTAAAATGCCACTACCTAACTTAGGGGAGATCTTTGATAGATTTGGAGTATTCTCTTTGGTATGACCATATCTTAAGATGATATATGACCAAATGTAGGCTGGCTGACATTCTTATCAACAGTTGGTTAATGAATGACCTGGGGATGAGGGTGAATGACAACAGATGACTTTAGCTTACGACAGCTGATGGACAGGATTATATGACTGAAGCTAGATAGGACTTGACAACTAGGTTTTTCTCATCATAGGCTGACTGAAAAAGGTAGGAGGAAAAAAAATGTTTAGGGGTGTTTTCTAGATGACAGATTTGACAAATTGGAGATCAGCTTCTAGAAAACTTGGCTTTAAAAACTAGTCATCATCAACAGGTAAAAAATATTGATGAATAACAGAGTCCTCATTGCACTTTGACTTGATTGTTTCTCAGCTCCAGCTCCTTTCAACATGATCGAGATCCGTATACTCAATGGTTTAGTGATGTAGCAACTGACATCAGTGATTCCCGGGTGTGTGTGAGATGTCTCAGCCCTCATGAGGGGGTGGCCCTATAGGTAGCCACCCACACACTCAAATGAACTCTTCATTACAACCTTCGATGCAGCTCCATACATTTGATGATGTCAGCCTCAGCCACTTGCAGCGCCTTTTTGTTTTCATATATGAGTCATATTTTCAGAGCCCTTTCTTGTTTTCAAGGGCATCTGGGTTGCATTTATATCTCATGTACTCATATATCATTGTAAAATTCCTGACTGTTATCCTAGGCACAATATGTATGTGAGATTCATTATTGTGTTGTTTATCTAGCTCATGTTTATGCTAGCATGTGTTATATTGGCCAGTCTCGTGGTTTTCCGAACGCCTTATTGTTTGTACTTTGCCTCGGTGGGCATAGGTATGCCTCCCCCACCGCCTATAGCACAGGGACTCATGCTTCAAAGAGACTTGTTGCACCTATAAGTCTTGCCTCCTCTGGGACTAGTTCTTTTAGCGCTTTGGTCTACCTTATACTTCTCTCTCTTTGACTTTCCCTTCGATGTCTAGTGATTGAGTTCTTACATCATACTTCGGTCATACGATTAGCTCCTAACTCTCACACGTTGGGGGGCATTTTGTTACACCATTTTTTGGTCATCTAACCTATTATCATTAGATGGACCCAGGTACACCATGTAAGACCAATTTTACCCCAAGTAAAATTTCTTTCACTATGAAAATAACTTAGTAAACCACCTTTATTAGGTTGTTTATGGTTTAAATAGGAAACCCCATGAGTAAATATTAAATAAATATACGTTTGTTTGATTTTCCTCAATGAATAATTAATTAAACAGTAGTTTAATTAATATTTCTGGTTATGTGTAAACCAAAACAAGGAAATTAATTAGATAAATCATTATTTATCTTATTATTTTCTAAGAATAATTGTTTAAATCTTATTTAAATAATATTATTTATTAAATATGTCTAATTCACCCTTAAATGATTAAATAAATAATTATTTATTTGATTATTACTCAACCACATCCTTAAAATCATAAATAAATCATTTATTTATTTATTATTTACAAATAAAGGGATTTGACCCAAGTCAAATTCCTTTTCCCTCCAACAAATATAATAAAATATTCCATAAAATTTGGATCTTGATTTGGCTAATAATATTTTAATTATGCACCAATATCTAGACTAACTCAATATTTTGTTATAAATAGAAGGGTTTTCTCATTCATTTACCACCTTTTGTTGCCTAAAGATCACTCTAGATCTAAACTTTTGGTCTGACTATTGATCCACCATCATAGTGTTACAGGTCAAAATATCTCCTCATCAGCTCAGAGGAGAAGATAAATATGGAAGGAATACAAAGACCTAAACTAAACCTACTTCTGCCAAGGTAACACCCCACTATAATAGCACAAGAGCGTTATAACGCACATGATCAATGAATAGGTTGCGTTAGTGGCTAGGGAAACACTCTGTTTACACTAGAGGGCAACGTTACCCGTGTTTTGAGTTTGGAACAAGAAAAACCCGCGGAGAATTATTTGAATTTACAGATTTTTTTCACAAGAGAGTCAGTACAAAAAGGAAACTGCAAAGCACTAATCTCTTATAGGGCCTTGCCAAAAACAACTGAACTCTCAAAGAAGGAAAAAGCATGGAAGTTGAGGAAACATATTTTTTTTTTCTATTCAGAACTGGCGGAAAGAGAAGGGAAATGATTGCTCTCTCCATCTCCTATAAAATGGAGCTGAAGGCTCTTGGTTCAAGGTTGAAGGATTATCAAAGTTTTGAATACTTGTGAAGTAGAGAATTATTGTTGTAGTTGTGAGTCAAGATTCAAAGAGGTTCATTGAGAACTTGTTGTTGACCAGACATCATCCCGTGAGAGATCGAGAGATTGGAAGAGGCTGCAGGAGGCTGATGTAAGCGGATTGCAATCCTCATTTTTATAAATCAATAGAAGCTGTGCTCTGTTTTCCATCCTATGCATTGATAACAATTTGTTATTCAATCATATATATGAGATGAATAAACAGAGTGTTATAGTTTGTTTTATATAATAAAGCTTAATTGATAGAAAATACATGTTGTGGTAAAAGTGCAGGTGTGGCCCGATTGCGGGGAGTCGAGGATTTGGAGCTGGTGAGAAAGAGGTGTTAAGAATACGTAATTTATTAGCAAGATTGGGAGAGTCCAATCACAGAGTTAACATCAGTTCAACCAACTTTGGGATTCTAGGATCTAGCCCTCCTGAATCCGGAGAGGGATCTCTCCAATATGTACAAAGATGGATATTGTCTTTGAAGTTTGGGGTAATGGTATTAGGCTAGTTATGAAGGCCAAGGGTTTTGTTTGGTTTTCTCGGATGGTTGAACATAGTTGATGTCTGAGACAGAAAGATCTATATGAAAATAGGTTCAAAGGTGAGAAGTTGAAACAAAGAGTAAGTTTGATCAAAGGAAAAATGACGACAGGTTTCGGTCCTTTGGGCTATAGGTCCCATGAAGTCTTTAATTGGAACAGCAAGAAACAGAATGGTCCATGGGAGCAGAGATCTATGTCTGATATCTCTTTAATATTCGATTTATATTTACGGAATGAATTGATACAATCAGAAGGAAAATAAACGGATCAGAACAAGAAGCGACCCGGGTGCAGTAAGTACTTTGAAACTTCTTGACTTATAAACTACACTTAAGAAAGACATGAAAGCAAACTAGGATCTGGTAAGTACTTTGAAACTAGCCAGCCTTTGATACACTTCCAATAGCAAACATACAAACATTAAGGGAAACTTGAAGGCAACCTTTGGAGTAGAGACTAGCGGACCGAGCTCACCACAAATCCTCTCCTAGCTCTTCTTTACTTGGCTACTTCCAAGACAATCACAGAGATAACACAGAATGGTCTAAGATCTGGTAAGTACTTTGAAAATATCTAGCTTTTAACACATTCTAAGGGAAACAGTCAAACAGTTATGCAAACAAGACTGGGACCAGGGCTCACCATATCTTCCTTAGTTCATCTTCACACAACATATACTGAAAGTAACATTCAAAAATAATATTAAGCTAAGACAATAAGACGAGGGAACGCCAACATTCCTATGCTTGAACTGAATTAAATCATTTTCAAATAACGCAGTGGGAAGAAAACATTTAAATAAAGATTTTTCAGCCAAAGAAGGTTACTGGTATACAGTAGGCCCTAACACTGTTTAAACTGTTCTTTACAGAAGCAATTGAAAAAAAATGAAAACAGGAATAAAATAACAAGTTACAATGAGGAACATAGACCAAGATCCCATAAATCAGCTTGTATTGATGCTCCAAACCAGTTACAATCTTCAAGTCCAGTTTTTTAATTCATCTTTCTTTCATAACCTAACTTATCTGTTACAAGCAGAGCTCCAAGAGCCAGTGAATCACTATTTACAATCAGGGATCTTCAGCTCAATGACATTACAATGCTTCAGCAATTACATCAACAACCAACCCCTCACTCATCTTCTACTGAAGTATTTATAGGAGGATGAGGAGGTGAGATCTGATAAAAAATCTCAAATACAATTAATACAGAGTTAATATCTTCTTGGCCTTTGGGAGCCTCGATGAAGAAACTGTCTGGCTTTCAACATTAAGCCCAGATTGCACTCATGTTTAAGCTCGGTGGGGAGCTGTTGTTGACAACTTGAGGCTAGCAAAATAAAACAGGTTACTCTGCGGATATTCTTTTCATTAAATCCACGACAAGTAACTCTTAGTGTGTCGAGATAAAATATCGATCCCAGATCAATAAGTTAAATTCTTGAATGAATACTTTGAGACACAGTGGCACTTTGGTGATTGGGAGGAATCAATTAACCTCACCAGATTGTGAGCGGGTGGAGTTTCTTTGATAAAACACTTTAGGTTTGCTAAATCTGCGTTTTTAGATTGGGATTAGTCTTTTGATAGCTTGTCTTAGCCGTAATCTGATTAATTTTCCATCAATTCTGCTCTGGTTCATCCTTGGTCTTTTGACAACGAAAATCTTTGATTGTGCCTGTTTCATGGTTTTCTTGTTGTCATGCCGGGCTGCGCAGGGTTTATAAGGCATCAATGCCTAAGAAAACATGGATGAAACGTGTGTTTCAACCCTGCAGGTGATTTCCTCGGATGAATCGAAGACGGGAGGGTCGTCACCCTCCTTCCACGAATCTTCTTTGAAAACCACGGACAAATGATTTAAACCCTGCAAAAATGCGAAAACTCGTTAAGAAATCCTGCTTTTATAGACTTAACTGCATCGGAAGGTGTGTGGAGGAGCGTGGCCGTCGGATGGCATCATCCGACGGTCAGGATTGATCGGGGGAGATTATATAATAGGTGGAAAAGGATCAAATCTGAGCCGTTGATCGTGCATGATCGACGGTCGGGAACGGGTAATGGAAAGTCAGCGGCGGGGAATCGTTGACTGGGCAACGGAATCGGGCGACGCAATATGGGCCGTCGATCTGCAGATCAGATCGATGACGGGGATTGATTTGCTACTGTACGAGGGCCTGTTTATCGTGCGGGCACTTTTGTTAACCATCGGACACTTTTGAAGAGCGATAGCCGTTGGATGAGTGGGCCCAAGTCGGACAGCGGAGATGAATTTCGCTGGGCATCCCGGTCCGAAATTTAATGCGCGGGGACGACGGTTTTGAAAAAGGTACAAGGGACACGCGTCACACAACGTATGGAATCGATGGCCAATGGAAGAAAACAGCTTTTGGCTTGAAGGCGGTGCGAAGGATACCACCGGTTTTGGGCAAGCAACGCATGGGAGGTGGGGACCACGGGAAGACGCGCTCTGCACCGTCCGATTTGCGGGGCAAATCGACGGTCGAGATCGCTCCATAATTCATACGGGCGAAAAACTTTGAAAATAAATTAAAACCCAAAAAACAAAATTTACAAAGGTTTTAATGTTTGTGGGCGGAGGAGAAATTTGAAAGGATAAGCGCCCGATGGGTTTAGCAGCTGGTTCTGGCGCTCGGGCGCATGGACAAAAAAGGGTTAGAGGCTTAGCCCGAGGGGGCTTAAGCCCAGAACATAGAAAATATATATTTTCTATGGTTTTTTAATGTTTTTTCAAAGGAAATGAAGGTTCCGATAAGGCTAAGAAGGGGTCTTAGACCTTATAATATGGATTTTGATGAGGGGAAATAACAGAAACATGGAAATGAGGGATTTTCATGGGGAATGGAGAGATAGAAGAGGAGGTTAGTTTTGAGGAGAAGGAAGGGGAAAGGGATGTTTGCAGCAGTATTTGACTTTGGATTTATGTAGGATTTCAAAGGTTTTTAGGATGTAAAATAGCAGTGTGGGAAACTGGACAGAGGCATGAGGCCTTTAAGAGTCTTCAAGAGCCAACAGTTTTTAAATAGGGAAAAATTGTTCCTTGAAGGCTCAAAACATATTTAGCCACCTTTGGTATAATCAAATTTTATAGGTGGCTATGGGTGGCTCACTTGGGGATGTTTCCTTCTTGAAGGCATCGGAGGCTTTCAGGACTTGATTTCTCTGGGAAGTGATTTCCACTTGTGCTGAGTCATTATTACTATTATTTTCTCTGGGATGTTGACCGGGTGCCACTTGTCCTTTGGATTATTCTTTAACGCAGGATGATGTGCTTTGCTTCTAAAAAATAATATCAGTTATGAAAAAATAATGGACTTCACATCGATACAACTTTCTACCTACCAAATCCTATTGATCTAACATTTTATAAAACTAGTGCCAGGTTAATAAAATATCATCACAACATTTTATTCTTTTGAAAGCTTTAAAAACTAATCTAATTCTCTCCTTATTTCTCCACAGACTCATAATAAAGCAGTTGAGGCTGGATATTTCTCTACTAATCCCTCTTTGTCTGATGGATTATTGCTCAACGGACTTCACAATTCTCTAAATTCTACCTTAAGAAATTTTAAAAATAGTCAAGTCAAGATTAAGTTGTTTGACTTGTTGTGATCTATGGCATAAAGACAAGCTGCACATAGATTATTATTTTCTGAAAATCAAAAAACAAAATTGAAGGCTTGAGATCTGGAAGTTTCTTATCATGGGCTTCTCCTTTCTTCACAGCTCTATTTTTTCTTTTGCTTGAGCTGTCTCTTCCTTGTTCTCTTATTCAGATTTTGGGCAAATTAGAACCAGTTTTTCTCTTTTTTGACTCAGAAGATAAAACAGTTTTGAGTCATCTCTTTGCTTGGAAATTCAGGTTCAGGTTTTGCACATGTTTGAACCTTTCATTTCTATCCTAATCTACCTACTGATAAGCCAAGATTAAACAGTTTGGTGAATCGAATTCACTATCCTATCAGCAGAAAATTTAAAGGCTAAATAGTCAAGATTAGGCAGTTTGACTAACTAGAAGTGTGTTTTTCAGTAGTGGCATTTAAGCTTGCACACTTTCAGATTTGTTTCTCTTTTTGTTATGGAGCTATACCTTTATTGTTTTGAAAATCTGCCCTCTTTTCTTCTTTTTCTTTGTTTTTGTATTTTTGATTTTTCATAACTTTGAATGCAATGGTGAATGGAATATTCATAATGGAAAAAGACAAAAAGGCTTTAAAACAACAAATGGATCAAGAGAAGTAATACTTAAGCATCTTGCCATTGACAGGACCCCCAAACAATTATGTTCCATCCAGCTCCTGTAAGAAAAAAGAAATATTACCAGCAACTAAATGAATAGAGTAAGGGCCAAGCCACACGTTATCAAATTTTCCATGCTTTCCCTTTTCTTCCCTCCTTGAGTCCCACTTTAAAACTTTGTCCCCAATCTTGAAATTGTTGGCCTTTGTTCTTTTGTCAAAAAGCTTTTTGATGTTGTCCTGTTTCTGTAATGCTTTGTTATACACTTCCTCCCTGGTCTGCTGAAGATGAATGGTCTGATTTATTCTTCTGATCATGTCATTATCTTCAGTCTGCAATTCTTGGATCAACTTCATAACTGGTACACCAAGTTTGTTAGGAAAAATTGCATCTGTACCATACACAAGTTGGAAAGGTGACATACCAATAGATTTCTTCAAAGTTAATTTGTCAGCCCAAAGTACATGGACCAGCTTTGTGTGCCAAGAATTTTTGTTGTCCTCCAACAGTTTCTTGATTATGTTCACTAAGCTTTTGTTGGAAGATTCTCCAAGTCCATTACCTTGAGGGTAATAGGCTGTGGAATTCCCCAATGATATCTGATATCTATGACAGAAGTCAACCATCCTTTTTGATCCAAATGCTGCTACGTTATCCGTGATAATTTTGGTAGGACAGCCAAATCTGGAGAGAATGTTAGTCTCCATAAATTTTATGATAACTGAATCACATTTGGCACACTTTTGCAGAATGGCTTCTATCCTCTTAGTGAAATAGTCTGTGGCGGTAAAGGATCATCTATCTTGGGCGAGAGGATGAGGATGGTTTCTCCTATGAAGTCAAGTCCCCATTGTTGAAATGGGACTTCGATGGAGATTAGATACGAGAGGAGGTGTGATTTTCTCTTGCCAGCCAAGCCGGTTGGCATTTATGGAAAGTAGTGGTCATCTCATGGTGCATCCTTGAAGCAGTAAGCCAATGAGAAACTGACCCTCAAAATTTTGGTGTTTGTTGACTGTTACAAATGACCCCCACACTCTCCTTCATGGAATTCCTGCTTAACCTTCTCTGCATCAAACTCAGGAAAACATTTAAGTAATATACCACTTGCATTTTTCCAATAAAGACATCTATCTATAATGCAATAGTTTATTGCTTTCAGCTTCAAGAACCTTGCCTTCGTTTTAGTCAAACCAGGAGGTGTATTTAAATTAAGCAAAACATAAACAATATCAGCATACCAAGGAGAATTCATAAAATGGTCTTCAACAATGGGAGTCGAGAATTCTTCTTGGCTATCCAAAGCATTAATCATATTAATATCAAGAACTTCACAATTGCTTTCAGCCAGTAATCTAGCTAGACCTTGGCCTTTGATCAGCTTAGTGGGTTTTATCTCTAAATCATATTCAAGAATGACAGCAATCCATTTACCTCTCTTACCATCTGGGTCCTGTGTTAGAATGTCCTTAACAACTGAATTTGGCACAAAGGCAATGATATGAGAGTGAAGGATGTATACCCTGAAGTCTTTTAAAGCCTTAACCAAAGCAAAAGCTTGCTTTTCCATAATGTTATACTTTAGAGGGGCATCCCTCAATGCCTTACTAAAGAATGCAATAGGTTGATCTTGTCCTTGTGGAATTTTCTGTAAAAGGATAGCAGCTATGGTATGTTCTGATGCAAATGAGAAGATATAAAAATCTTTTGAAAAATCAGGACTTATTAGAACCGGTGCTTTAGTTAATGCTTGTTTCACCATTTTAAATGATGTTTTTGCTTCCAAGGTCCATTTTACCCCTTGCTTCTTCTTTAACATGCTTGTGATATTCCTAAGGAGCTCAGCCAAGTTGGGGATGAACCTTCTCAAAAATTTAATCTTTCCAATGAAAGACTGCAACTCTTTGATGTTTCGAGGATGAGAGATTTGCAATATGGCCTCAATCCTCTTTGGATCAATCTTTATACCCTCTTCTGAAATAATGTGCCCAAGAAGTTTTCCTTCTTGGAGACCAAATAGAGTCTTCTTAGGGTTTAAAGATATTCCAAACTTTCTGCGTCTCTCGAGAACTGTTCTTAAATGCTCTAAATGCTCTTCATCTGTTTTTGAAGACACAGTTACATCATCAAGATAGATAATGATGAAGAAGCCTAGTTCTTCCGAGAACGCTATGTCCATGGCTCTTTGAAAGGTTGCTCCAACATTCATTAGATCGAAAGGCATTTTCACGTACATGAAAGTGCCCCATGGTGTAGTAAAGGTTGTCTTTAATTGATCAACAGGGTGTACTAAAACCTGATTGTACCCTAAGTAGCCATCAAGCAAAGAAATTCTTTTAGATCCTACCACGCTTTGTAAAATATGATCCATTTTTGGTAAAGGATAGTTGTCCTTTAATGAAGCCTTGTTTAAATATTTGAAATCTATACAAAGCCTGATTCCTCCGGTCTTATTCCTAACAGACACCAGATTAGATACCCACTTAGAATATCTAATAGGGACAATAATACCAACATCATACATTTTCATGATTTCCTTCTTAACCAAAGGCAACTGTACAGGGTTTATTCTGCGCAGTTTCTGTTTGAAAGGTTTTTGGTTTTCTTTGAGAGGGATTTTGTGCTGTATTATTTCAGTGTCATAGGACTTAAGATCTTCGTAACTCCATGCAAAAACATCAAGAAACTCTTTGAACAGCTCTATATATTTGAGTTTAATGTGAGCTGGAAAAGTTTTGGACAGTTTGATCATTTTTGGTTTTTCGTCGCCGCCAATATCGCACTCCTCCAGTTCAGTCTCTACAGGTTCCAGTTTTGGTTTATTGGCCACATCATTAAAATCAAACAACTCTTCTAAAGGTGTTAGACCACTTGGAAAACTTTCATCTTTAGAATGCAGCGTTTCTAATTCCTCAGTTTCTGATTCTGCACTCAATTCTGTTTGATTTCTCAGTTTGCTGGTCTGAAGGTTAATATTTACAAGCTCAGGAGAAGGTTCTTCTTCACCAAGAAAATTTTCTTCACTGCAGTCTGTATCATAGTCTGAATCTGAACTATGCAGTTCAAATTCATTTCTGAATTGTATGAAGTCTTCTATTTGTTTATCTCCATCAAACACCTACCAATATTTTTTATTATCAGGTACAGCTGGTCTAAATTTTATCTGAGTTGAGTAATCTTTGGTCTCATATGGCATTAGACATGTCCTAGCTGCAGAGGCTAAATTGTGGTCTATAAGATTTCTTTTCCTCAGGACAAAAATTATTTTGGACTCCTCGAACGTTTTCAAAAGATCCATGACATCATTCCGATAAGCCCTAAGTCTGGGATGATTTGCGTTATATTCCCCATTGACTTGCCTAATAATTAACTCAGAATCCCCATACACATTGATTTTCTTGACTCCTAACTTTTTCAGCAAATGTAAGCCTAAGAGCAGGGATTCAGACTCTGCTACGTTGTTGGAACACTGAAAGTTTAATTTACATGAAATGCATTCTATGTGCTTGCTTTCAGTGTTGCAGATCCAGACACCTGCACCAGCATTAGTTCTAGTGCAGGATCCATTGAAATACATACTCCATAGAGGACTATTCTCAATTTCATCTGTTTGGTGAATGTCCTTTTCAATTAATGTGCTTTCGGGTGTTTCTTGAATATCAGCACTTAGTTGTGTTTGTTTTGATTCCTCAAGTTTTTCAATATGTTGAAGGATGTTTTCTTCATTGTCAAGATTTAAAAACAATGGACTCATGACTTGTAGATTAAGACCTTTGTTCTGTTTGCTAATGTTTTCAAGTGTAGCAAACTGTTTGACAGTTCAGTGTTGTGTTCCTCTTCCTCCCTATCAGCCATTAATCCTGTTAATGTGATTTTCTCGGTGAGTGTTTCATCATTAAACATGATAAAAGAATCAAGGTCTGCACTTACAGAATACAGAGGAGAGTTTTGAGGTCTGTCTTGACTTGTGACTGTGTATTGCATATGGGACTCCCTGTAAAGTCTTCTAGTCTGATTGAAAACAGGGATAGTCGCATAGGTCATGTCCATTTGCATAGTCCCCTGTAACTTATCCCCCCAAGATCTTGATAAAAGCATTCCATACTTTTGGGACACATCAGCCACAACAACATCCAAAGCTAAGAATTTGGCTGGAATCTGGGCTAAGTTGACACAAAGGTCTTTGATCAATCCTAAACACTTGACTCTGCTTGAGTCAAAAGAGTAAAGATCTTTATAAGGTCTGGTGATTTCAAGACCCAGGCTCTCCATTACAGCTTTTGGCATTAAATTATGAGAAGCGCCTGAGTCATGCATAGCGTTGTGTAGAATTTTGTCATGAACGTTCAAACTTACATAAAAGGGAGGGACAAGTCCCTCTTGAAACTTACCTTCAATCTTTGGACCAAAAATAAGCTCTGGCTGGTCGTCATTAAGATTGAGTGTATCCTCATTTTCTTCTATGTTCAAAGCCTTCAAAATTTTGGACCTATATACATGCTGGGCAGCTAACTCAGTCAAAGGGATAGAAATTTTGATCTTTGAGATTTGCTGTTCCAGGCTGAAAGGAAAATGATTCTTTAAGGCACTGTTTCCAGCCCTATTTACTGCCACTCTATCAGCAACAACAGCTTGCTGATTTTTTTTATCTACAGTTGACACAACGGTTGAAAAAGGAGTACTAGCTGAAGTGTTAGTACTACTAATGTTTGCACTCTGTTTTTCAAGATTTTGAGTGTCTTTCTCTTTACCTTTACCAGAATTAACATCCACCATTTTTTCCTTTTGTTTGACTGTTTTAGGCTTGGTTGCAGTGTTGTTTTGAGAAGATTTGTCAGAGGTTTTGGTGTTGGGGGTTTGCTGACTAGTTTTGCTTCTAAGGTCATATTCTCTTTGAGTCTCTATGATGACATTATCCATGTCTTGATAATGATTTTCGTCATCATCTCTTTTGTCATCATAAGGTGTGTATATACCTTGTTTCTTATCATAATGAATCTCAAAGTCATCATTATCTACCCCCAGCATGTTTATATCATTATCCTCTGTTGTTTCATCTATTTCCTCAACCTCACTCACATAGTTTTGATGAAAGGGAGGAGTGATCTGTTGATCATCTTCCCTTGGTCTGTTTGGAGGTTGGTTCCTTCTTACATTCTGATTCTGGTTTTGGTTTCTGTTTTGAGGAGCAGTTTGGTTTTGACTAGCTTGTGCTCTCTCGAGAGTGCTCATTTTCTTCATCATCTCCTCCATCATTTTCTCCAGTTTTTAATTTGAAGTAGAAGGTGTATGTTCCTCTCTAAAGGATACCCTCTTCTTGCTCTTCATTCTTGCTCTTTTCTCCATCAAATTTACTTCCACATAAAGAGCACCCCTTTGCATATCTTCAAGAGTTGCAAAGTCTCTTTCTCTCAGCGAATAGGTCATATCAGAATCAAATCCTTCAGGAAATTTGTTTAAGGCTGAGCCCTGTGGAGGTTTTAGTTCTGGGGAGAGTGCATTATACACACTGTTAAATCTGGTACAATAAGCTTGTACACTTTCCCCTGGGTTCCTATGAATATTGTTATAGTCAGCAAGAACTTGGAGAGGATTCTTCTTTACTTCCCATTTGTTTAAGAATGTCTGGTGGAAACCTTGGAGATCGTTAATACTACGGGGGGTTAAGCCTTTAAACCATTTTCTTACTTCTCCCCCCAAACTTTGAGAAAATAGTCTAATCTTGATAGAATCATCATCAATTTCGTTTCTGTCAAAGTAGTCATTCATCTTATCCACATGTTGTGATGCAGTTATAGCATTGCTAGCATCATACAATGGGATTTTGGACTGATAGTCCTGTGGAAGGTTGACTAGTGGTATAGGAAGGGCTAAGGGAGCATACCATGCTGCCATGATATGTGGTGGGAGTGGGTTGACAAGAAGAGGTGTGGGCTGAAGTGGAGTGGTTTGAACAGTGGATGAAGGATGAAGGGAAGTGGATGGAACAACAATAGATTGCTGAGTTGATCTTGGATGAGGGACACCTAAGTTAAGAAGAAAATGTAAATCAGGAGGTGTTTTCCCTCTTCTACCAAAATATTCACTTGCTTCAGGAGATGAAAGTGAAGAATCAGAATCTAGTTGATCTAAATCACCAAATGACCTAGTCCTAAAGGGATTAACTAAGTCAGATTGTGATTGTTGTAGAGCTGAAAGATTTTCAGGGGCTGAATTAGCTCTTTGGGGTGAACTGAAAACAGTTGAAGATTCTATCGTAGGAGACTTCCTAAGGATTCTTTCTGGGTTATCAACTATCTCAGGTGGATCAGGGTCAGGGTGGGCTCTAGTGTGAATCTTTCTAGGAGCCACTATGTTGTTTTTTTAGACCGAAATAATAAGAAAAGCTCAACCAAATATGAAAATCTATGAGAGGTCAACTAATATGTTTTCACAATTTTAATCCTACAGTCCTCTAACTGAATTTGAAAGATATTATAATGATAGGGGTTCTTCCCAGTGGAGTCTTAAGGTCTGTTCAGGATTATGGAGTCGCCAGGTGGAAAGTTTAGAGTGTTTTCAAAGAGATACACTGTCCACCACAGTGCTTGTGAAACATCCTTTTTCAAGGATATCTCGAAACACAACAAACTCTAACCAGAGATTGACTGGGAGGGCATTTACCAGATATGTCACCTCTAAAAGAGGATGAGATCCGGAGGCTACCTGACCCTTTCCAGACTCTGTCTAAGAGTATAGGGTAAAACACAACAAAAGGTAAGTGAAATGGAAGAGTAAGTGTTTTACTACCAATCTGGAATGTTTTTGGTGTTTTCTGAGTTACTTTTTAGTTGTGTGGTTTTTTAAGAATATCCTAACTCTGCTTCAAAACTTAGCTACGGTTATGAGACAAAGATAGCCTACTCTTATGGCTAAGCCAGCTGATTTTCAAGGTTTGATAAGGACTTATGAGAATCCTAGGGTTTGCCTAGATTTTCACTAATTCAAACAAGTTTTACCATGAATACCATTTCTTGGTAGTGCTTGAAAAGGCTGCTTTTTACTCTCAAAATTTTACAGAAATGAAAATGATTTTGGGTTTGATCCCCAGCGGAGTCGCCAAAAATGTTGTTGGTGGCTCCAGTTGGTTAATAAAGCAAATTCTCTATGAACCAAATCTCTGATGTCGTATGATTATCTTTAAATGAAAGGATTCGGGGTTCGCTCCCCAGTGGAGTCGCCATAAATGTTGTTGGTGGCTCCAGCTGGTTAATAAAGCAAATGCTCTATGAACCAAATCTCTGATGTTGTGTGATTATCTTTAAATGAAAGGATTCAGGGTTCGATCCCCAACGGAGTCGCCAGAAATGTCGGTGGTGGCTCCAGCTGGTTAATAAAGCAAATGCTCTATGAACCAAATCTCTGATGTCGTATGATTATCTTTAAATGAAAGGATTCGGGGTTCGCTCCCCAACGGAGTCGCCAGAAATGTTGGATCTCTATAATAAGCAAGATTGGCAAAGTCCGATCACAGAGGCAACATCATTTCAACCACTTTGGGATTATAGGATCTAGCCCTCCTGAATCCGGAGAGGGATCTCTCCAATAAGTGCAAAGATGGATTTGTCTTTGAAGTTTGGTGTAATAATATTAGGATAGTTATGAAGGCCAAAGGTTTTTTTTGTTTTTGGATGGTTGAACATGATTACTGTTAGAGGTGAAAAGTCCCAAAGGTAAAGAGGTTCAAAAGTGAGAAGTTGCAAGTAACAAGAGTAAGCTTTGACCAAGATGAAATATGATGGCAAGTTTTCAGTCCATTGGGCTATGGAGTCATAATAGGGTTTAATTAGGACAACAAGAGGCAAGAGTGGTCCATGGGGCAAGTCATCTATGTTTAAGGATCTCTTTAAAGTTTGAATTATGAAATGAAGTAATACAATAAGAAGGAAAAATAACAGATGCAGAACAAAGAGCAGCCCAGGATCTGGTAAGTACTTTGAAACTAACCAGCCTTTGACCTGGCACTTAAGAAAAACATGAAAGCAAACTAGGATCTGGTAAGTACTTTGAAACTAGCCAGCCTTTGATCGCTTTCAATAGCAAACATATAAAAAACAAAGGGAAACTTGAAGGCAACTTTTGGAGTAGAAACTAGCGGGCCGAGCTCACCACAAATCCTCTCCTAGCTCTGCTTTACTTGGTTACTGTCAAGACAATCACAAAGATAACACAAAATGGCCTAAGATCTGGTAAGTACTTTGAAACTACCCAACTTTTAACACATTCTAAGGGAAACAATCAAACAGTTATGCAAACAAGACTGGGACCAGGGCTCACCATATCTTCCTCATTTCATCTTCACACAACATATACTGAAGGTAACATTCAAAGATAATATTCAGCTAAGAAAATAAGATGAGGGAATTCCAGCATTCCTATGTTTAAACTGAATTAAATCATCTTCAAATCACACAGTTGGAAGAAAACATTTAAATAAAGATTTTTCAGCCAGAGAAGGTTACTGGTATACGGTAGGTCCTAACCCTGTTCAAACTGTTCTTTATAGAAGAAAATGAAACAAAATGAAAACAGAAACAAAACACAAGTTACAATGAGAATAACATCACCGTCAACATAGACCAGGATCCCATAAATCATCTTGTATTGATGCTCCAAATCAGTTACAATCTTCAAGTCCAGTGTTTTAATTCATCTCTCTTTCACGACCTAACTTATCTGTCACCAGCAGAGCTCCAAGAGCCAGTGAATCACTATTTACAATTAGAAGTATTCAGCTCAATTACATTACAATGCTTAAGCGATTACATTAGCAGCCAACCCCTCACTCATCTTCTACTGAAGTATTTATATAAGGATGAGGAGGTGAGATCTGATAAAAGATCTCAAATACAATTAATACAGAGTGATGACTTCTCGGCCCTTTGAGAGGCTTGATGAAGAAGTTACAGGTGGATGCATTGTATTAACTTTTACAATTATGATTTAAGCTCGGTGGGAGCTTTATTTGACTTTGAGGCTCTATGTTCTGTCTGGAGTAACTTTGCAGATATTTCTTCATTTATTTTCGTGCAGAAGTAACTCCCTGGCTGCGCTAGAGGTGAATATCTGATCTTCTTCAATAACTTCGGCCTCTGTTTTGAAAGGTTTGAGGCAACAGGTGGCTTTTATGGTAGGTGAGGAATTAATTTGCCTCAAATAAGGTGGTGAAGGCCTTTCTATCTGATAGATCTTTTTGATTTTCTATTAATTCTGTTTTAATTTGGGGGATTTGGCTTTTGATGTTCAATCTTAGCCGTAATCCTGTAAATCTGTCTTCTTTCTTCAATCTTCTGTGTGCTGTCTTCAGAAACCGATACTCTTTAACTGTGTTCTGAATAGAACAGTGTCTTGTTGATGTGCAGGGCCGCGCAGAGCTATTTTACGTGTTATCAACGCTCATGAAACATTGACAAATCATTAAATTCAACCCTGTGAATGGTTCCTTTAGTAGCTCGAAGGCACAGGAAACATCTTTCCTAGTCCCTGGCTTTCCTTCATTATTCAGTGGAAAACCATAAAAATACCTGCAAAACACAAAAACAATTAAGAAATCCTGTGTTTTGGGCTTAAACTGCTTAGAAGGTGAGGAAGGAGCGCCACCGTTAGATCTGGACACGTGGACGATCCAGATTTAATCGGGGAATTGCAATCGGCGGGAGGAGAAAAAGGGGTGCGATTGAAAAACTCCGATGTGATTGCGCGTTCGGGAGGGCAGGAGCGATTAAGCGATAGTCGTTGATCCAAGAACGAGATCAACGGTGGAGAACTAATCGGGGGAGTCGCAATCGGAAGGGCAAACAAAACGCATGCGATTGAATTATGCAATGCGATTATGCGTGGACCGTCGATCCAAGGATAAGATCAATGGTAGAGAATGAATCGGGGGACTGGCTGATCGGGGGAAAAAACAAATGCAATGCGATTGAGATTGCGCTGCAATTGAGCGATGGTTGTCGATCTGAGGATCAGATCGACGGTGGGAAAAGAATCGGAAAGAGGTCGATCGGCGGGAGCAAAAGAGCGTGTGCAATGGAAAACCCTGATGCAATTGCGCGATCGGGAGGGTAGAGGCGATTAAGCGATGGCCGTTGATCTGAGGATCAGATCAACGACGGGGATCGAATCGGAGGGATGTCAATCAGAGGAAGAAATGTAATGCAGCGATTGAGAAAATGCGATGCGATTGAGTGCTGGCCATTTGATCGGCTTTAGATCAACGACGGAGACCTGTTCTGAGAAGAACCGGCGGAAAACCCTTTAAAATATATGGAAACTTAATTTTTTGAAATAAAACAAAGTTTTTATGGATCGGGGGTGGAAAATATATATAAAGTGACGAGGCGCCCGACTGCGGGGCCGTTGGGTATATGAACTATGATATGGCCGGGGCTTTAGTAAATCAAAGGCCAATCGCAATCGGAACTGCGGGCCTGGACTCTCCGATCAACTCATTGTGAATTCTCCGATTGCGATTGCACAATTGGTCTTTTTGATCAACCCATTAGATTATTTCAACATGTGACTTAAAGTTTTAAGTTAAAACTTTGGATTGGCGAGTTTTGGGTCTTTACAAAGAAAAATTGGGTTTGGGAATGAAATATTCACAAGGTTTAGGCGTCGAGGGCGGGCCCAATGTTATATATGAAAATAATATGATCGGGAGTCGTAAACATCAAGGCTAATCGCCATTGGAGTCTTTGGAGTATGGCAAAGACTTGCACATTTGATTCTTTCCGATGCGATTAGCACTCGAGGTCCTTGGCGTTTGGTTTTAACGCATAGGCATGTGAGGGGAAGTGGTTCGGACTTAGCCCAAGGGGCTTAGGTCCATAGTAAATAAACTTTATTTTTCATGAATTTCATAGTTTTTAATGGAAATGGGGGTTCTGAAATAGTTAAAAAGTGAGTTTTTAACTATGGAAAAAGGGGGTTTTCATGAAGGGAAGAAAAAGGAGAACATGAAAAATAGACAAAATTTATGAAGAAAGGGGAAACAAATGAAGGTTTGTTTATGAGTGGAAGAAGGGAAAAATGATGATTTTTGCAGCAGTTTCTCCTTTGTAATCAGCAGAATTTCTGAGTATAAAAATGGAAATAGTAATGAAGATTTTGGACAGAGGCATGAGGCCTTCTAGGAGCCTTTAAGAGCCAACAATTTTTAGTGATAAAATTTGTTCCTTGGAGGCTCAAAATGTCTTAGACATATTTTGGTATAACAAAATATTATAGGTGGCTAACACACACATTGGAGGGTTCAATTGGTACCTGGTGATACCCAAACTTCAAGTCGATCTTGCTGAAATATTTTGCACCTTTGAGTTGGTCCAGAAGGTCATCAATCCATGGGATCGGGTACCTATTCCGGGCAGTGATCTTGTTCAGTGCCCGATAGTCAATACAGAGTCTCCACGTCCCATCCTTCTTCTGTACCAGCACGATCGGGCTCCCACAGGGCGATGAACTTGGTCGGATGTGACCTTTCTGAAGTAGCTCCTGAATCTACCTCTTGATTTCATCATTCTCCAGAACAGAGCGCCGATAGATCGGTCCATTGGGTAGCGGCGCACCTGGGGTTAGATCAATCGGGTGCTTGAACTGACAGTGCAGAGGAACCCCTGTGGGTGAGGTGAAGATGTCCGTGTACTCCTCCACAACCTTATCCATTTATTGTTGTCGTGCAGAGGAGCCTTGTCTAGAGGTCGTGGCCACAATATTCTTCTTTCCTTGGGGGCGGATCATCAGGAAAACGAATTTCCTGGTTTGGGAAATGAGCTTACTGCATTGTTTTGCAGTAACCAAAGGGATAGCGGTAGGAGGTGGTACCTCTGGTATCCTGTACAACTTATTTCCCAAAGTAATAATAACAGTGCGAGGCCGAGACTCATACACAGCATGACGCTTCCACAAGTATGGTTATCCTAATAATACACCAGAAACATCAATAGGGGCAATGTCACATAATACCTCATCCGTGAAGGGCTTGATGCTATAGGGAAGGTGGCACTGCTGGCTGACGCGATCTCGTCCTTGGTGAAGCCACCCGGTGGTGTATGGATGTGGGTGAGCTATGGTTGGCAAGCCCAACCGCTTCACGGCGTCTGCTGAAATGAGGTTTTTTTGGCTCCCATTGTCGACAATGAACTATACCAGGGAGCCCTTTACCCACATTTGGGAGTGGAAGAGACGTTCCGCCTCCTCTAGATCTTCTGATTCCTCTTTCTGGATCTTTGTAGTGGCAACAGTGGCATTGCGCTCCGCATCAATAATCTGTTTCCCTTTGTCAGGTTCTGATTAAGAGTCCGAGCATGCTTCTGACTCAGAAGCCCGCATCTCGGCCACCAGCGACTGCTTGGCCAGACACTCACTTGTGTTGTGAGTGGAGCTCTTATGGAACTCACACCACTTGCCCGTGTCCTTCTTTGGCTTTGGGGTGTTGTTCTTTGCTTGTGGCTTCGACAGGTTGTCTTGAGTCACCATGCCTTGGCTCTGTCCTTTGTTCTGCGGTTTGGGAGCACCTTTCCCTTGCTTTTGATTCGCAGATCCAAAGTCTCACTTCTTCTGTTTGAATTTCTGCTCAATCTTGGCAGCATACCGGTATGTCGTACCAAGCAAGGAGATGTCGAGGAACTCCATTTCCTCCTGAATGTATCTGTGCAGACAACTGCGATACTTTAGCACCAGATTCTTCTTTGAATCTTTAATACCCAACTTGGTGCGCAGGGTATGGAACAGATTCGTCAACTCATGCACATCTTGATCCCTTTGTTGCCGCAGCGTGGTCCATTGTATGTAATTGTCCTCATAGCTCCCCACGGGATAGTATTGTTCCTTGACGGCGTCTCGGAAATAATTCCAAGTGGGTACGGCCGAGAACAGAGAGGGTTATGTCTCGTCCTTTTTCTCACAGTGGGTTTCCCACCAGTCCTTGACATGGGGGGCAGCTTTGAGGAGTGCAAAAATAATATTCTCCCTGTCGGAAAAGTCATGAACCGAGAAATATCCTTCTAATATATTCAACCATCTATCTACGACATTTGCATCTATTTTACCCTCAAATATGGGAATGTCAAAATTTACTTGTACCTTAAAAGGAGTTGCACCTCCAGAGTGGCTGCTGGATGCAGATGCGCCGCCGGTGGGTAGCCGTTGAATGATCTGGGCAAAGTTATCCATCATCGCGTTCCTTTGTTTTTCGAGGGCCTCCTCGAGCAATATTTTGATAGGATCTCCTGCTCTGTCATATTTCTTTTCATCCCCCATGGGCGTCCGTCGGGGTTTGCGAGGCTGATCTTGCAAAGGTTCCACCAGATCGAGCCCTAACTCCTTATACCCCGACCTCATTGGGGACATGCAAAGAAGGATCGAGAAAAAGCAAACCACTCTGATACCACTGATCCAGATTTATGCAGGAACGTAAAAGAATAAACATATAACCATAAATACAGAGATGGAGCGGAAATAACACTTCATTTCATTAATATCAAAGAACTGAAATTTGCTTACAGACAGAATGGAAATAAAACTAGCTAGGACACTAGTAGCTATCTCTGAGAAGAGATGTGGTGGCTACAGGCCTTTGAACTGAGTTACAATGAGGCTGGATGGCCTATTTATTATTTAGAAACAATGGGAAATCCTAAACAGCCAAAAACCTAACCCTAGGAGATGAAGCGCCAAAACTATGGGCCCTGTTTGGGTAAATTGGCGTTTCAACTTCCCAAGGGCGTAACTTTGTCATACAATCTTCGTTTGACACGTACCATACCTCGTTAGAAAGATCTATCCGATATTGCTCTCTGTTTTCCCAAAAAAACGTCGTTTAGGGCCTCAAAACGGCTCTAGAAGTTCAGGACCCGAAAAAATGTTAAAAATAGTAAGTTGTGACGAAATTGAAAAACTGAAAGAGACAATGGTGGGGCCCCAAGTGGAATAGGTGGGTGACCACCAATATCCACCTGGATCATGCAGTGACCACATTCAGTTGCTTACTCGCAGCTGAAAAGAGCACTTCCGAAAAAATAAAAAATAAAACTATCAAGTGATGGCCCGACCCAAAAGAAGAAAAACCAGTATAATTTGAGAATACAAGGGCCGATCATTGAACAGGAGTTGACAAATCAAAAATTGAAAGATCATTTGTTAAGGAAGATCAGTCTGCTTGTGAACTCAACACAAAACACTCAAAGAAAGTCTAGAAATGTAGCCACAATGAAAAGTACTTCCGCAAATAGTAAGAGCAAGTCTACCACTCCAGAATTCGCAAACCAATTTTCTCCTCCATCCACTTCGTCAATATCCCTCACATTAGATTATAGCATAGTTGAAGAGAAGAAGAAATCTCACGCAAATATTTCACTTTACAAACTGACGAAGATCACGAGCCAACGATACATGCTCCTACGTGCACTTGAAAGAGGTAAAAGAAAGGAATTGGGTGAGAACTCCTTTGGCTATGTTTGGAAACCACAATTCCAAATGAATGAGTGCTTTTCATGAATACAAGAAGTATTCCTAACCTTGATTTTGTGTGACATTATGTGGATATGTGCTAGATTCATGAACATGTATTTGACAGGTATATTAGTTGGTTTCTAGTTATGGTTGGATTCATCGAGGAAATGGATTCCCTGGAGAGATGATATATGTACATGTTCAATTGCAAGGCAACGTGCTTGAGACAACAAGGTAAGGTAATTGGTATATTGTTACGTTTATTTATGCACAAAAAGTTGTGTCTTTATGGCAGTATGATGCATGGGAGCCCATGGGGATTGAGTCATGGTGTGTGTTGAGAGTCTTGTGCTTTTGGTAATTTGTGATTTCTTTGCACTTGATTTGTGTTTTTCTTTTGTCTAGTGTATGGCCATACCACTTTGTTTGTGGTGTCGTATTGCTATTGGTTTTCATGGTTTTCTTCTTGGTTGTTTCTTGTTATTTACTTTTATGTTTTGAGGTTCTTGGAGTTGGGTTGGGAAAAAGTAAGTTAATGGAGCTCGGGGAGAGTTGAATGAAACCCAACAGGTAATGAAAGACCTATATGAAGCTCGGCGCATGTGTAAGGGCCGTTGGAGGTAAGAATATGACAACCAGATGGATTGGTTGGGTCCATTAGTGTAAATGAACGGTGGCAGGAAAATCATGAGAAAGGTAACCATGAAAGTAAAGTGAATACTTTTTTGAGCCATTAGATTCCTTGTCTATATTGGGAATGGTTGTTCTCAAGGTTGTACTTATTGTGCATGGATAAATGAATATCTCTTAATCTTGACCTTGTGATATCTAGTAACTATCTTCTGATCATGATTATGTTTACATCTACATATGTATACATGTATGTATGTATGTCGTTGTCTGATAGGGTCGTCAGGGATCATTCTTGTGGAGAAATGATTGCTTATGCAAGTGAATGGCATGAGAAGATTCTTGGTTTCATGAGGAATCAAGTAGAAGAGTAGCCTAACATATCTATGATGTCAGTATCATGTGGATATGAATTGATATTATGTGATTATACTATGTCTATTTTTATGCCATGACAGGTAATGCTAAGGGATACATCAGCAGAATGAAAACAGTGTGATTTGTGACATGTTGGGACAAGCATGGATAGTGAAAAGACACTAGAAGTAAGGTTGTATGGTAGAGATACTATGGTATCTGGATGTGCAGTACTATTGTTGTGTATATGCTGTACATGTTGTACCTATAGTGTTGTGTGTGTGTGTGTGTTGTATGTGCAGTATTGTGTACATATGGAGTTGTGTGAAGGTTGCATATGCGGTATTGTGTACATATAGTGTTGTGTGCATGTTGCATATGTTGTTATGTACATATAATGTTGTGTGCATGTTGCATATGTGGTATTGTGTACATATAATGTTGTGTGCATGTTGTATGTGTGGTACTTTGTACATATAGTGTTGTGTGTGTGTTGTATGTGCGATGTTGTGTACAAGTTGTGCTTGTGGTGTTGTGCACATGTGGTTCCGTGTACATGCTGTGCAAGTGGTATTGTGTACATGTTGTGTAGGTGGTGTTGTGTACATGTTGTGGAGGTGGTGTTGTGTACAGTGTTGTACATGTGGTGTTGTTGTACATATGGTATTGTGTACATGTCATACATGTTGTGTTGTGTATATGTGTTATTGCATTATGGGTAGTGTGTATCGATTGTATCACGACATGTGTATTCGTTGTGTTGTACCATGTGTACATATATGTATTGTGTTGTACACTGGGTGTAGGTGTATGTATTGGTGTTTTACACCGGGTGTAGGTGTATGTATTGTGTTGTGTTATACACCGGGTGTAGGTGTATGTTTCGTGATGTATACTAGGTGTAGGTGTATGTATTGTGTTGTGTTGTACACCGGGTGTAGGTGTATGTGTTGTGATGTATACCAAGTGTAGGTGTATGTGTCGTGATGTATACCAGGTGTAGGTGTATGCATTTTTTTGCGTTGTACACCTGATGTAGGTGCAAGTGTCGTGATTTATACTGGGTGTAGGTGTATGTATTGTGCGGTGTTGTGTTCCATGTGTGGTTGTATCTTTGTGGTGTAAACTATGTGTATGTGTATGCCATTGAAGATAAGTATTGGGTGCTTGCCGAGTGTGGCAATCGATTTGGTGTGTGTACGAAGATAACAAAGGATAAAGGCAAAAGCAAAGGATCGATTCAAGGATAAGTATCAGTATTTTATTTTAGTTTTAATTGTGCATGCAATCGTGATTTTGGTTTATGATGGTTACATGTGATTTGTGATTTTGATTATGATGCTTGCGCTTTGAGCTACCCAGATGTGATATGTTTATACATGATGATTTGATCAAACAACTAGTTTGACTTGTTGTGGCAGGAAGTAAACATAATTGCAAGTGTACCTTGTTGACAAGTTGACAATGAGGTATGATTTGAATTTATCTCAATTTATTTTGACTTTGATGGAAACTATGTGCTTGGTACACAAAGTTTGGGTGGTTGGAATTGACTGCAAGAATTATCAACAACAATAAAAAGGAATTGGAACAAGCAACAATACGATGGCAAAGCACTTCAGGAGAAGGGCCATTGTGGGACACTGGTACCCAATAGTGTCAATTGATTTCCATGAACATGATATGACTGGTATGATGGTTTCGAGGTAGGGATATGCCTTGGTTTTTGGACCTTCCGATCTGAGGAAACCTTTCCAAGGGAGGGGTCTCCTGAGGGACTGTGTAGCAAAGAATGAGATGCCTACAGAACTTGGAAGGTCTTTTATTGCATGGAAGGGGGTGACCGGATTTCCCAACGGACTGTGTTGCAGTGAAGGAAAGGCCAATAATACATTTATTTTGGTCATTAACATTACCATATGGAATTAGAAGCACATTAGGAGTGCTCCCTGGAATAATGAGCTAGTAACTGTTCACTGAGAGGACAAGTGGCGCGGGATTGTAGTGCTAGACACTGGATGTAGGTTTGAATTTGGCAGTGGATTCTGGACTTCTTGGGAAGGAGGTGAATAATGGTACTACTTTTGAGGGTGGAGGTGTGAGCCTATGGATTCCCTTGTTGTTGGTACGGGCATCATATCCTTTTTTTGTTGGTTAGAGAAAATGTGCATATGTGTATATGTGTATATTATTGTAAATATTGTATCAAGTTGTGTTTATAAAGTAGCATAGACAATATGGTTATTTTTTGGTTGAAGCAAATGTGCATGAGTGTATATGTGGTTGTTATAGTAAATATCGTAATGAGTTGTGTTATAAAGCAACCTGTTTGCCATGTTTTCAGCAGGATGTCATTGTAAATATTGCATCAAGGTATGTTATAAATCTCCATGGGAAATATGTTTTGTTTTCAATGGCTTGTTAGTTTATAGGTGTCATTGAACACTTAGGAGGGTGTTCCCTTAAGGGGGAGGGGTATGTAACAACCCTAGGTTAAAATTTCATGTAATGAATTTAATAAAGGAAAATTAAGACCAAAGTCATGGGACACGTATTCCAAGCTTAATTTTGGGAAAAACATCCTAGTGGGTGTTAATTTCAGTTTATTATGGTTAAGGAAATTCGAAAAGGCATTGACAAAGGCTTTGAAAAAGAAAAAATACATTAATTGGTATTTGTTTATGAAAATAAAGGAAAATAGGAGAAAAGGAAGGTGAAAGGCCACAGGTTGCATGCGAGGAGGAAATTGAAGGAAAATAGAGAAAAATGAAGAAAATAGTGGCCTCAATGATAAAAGGACCAGTTCACAACCTTTTGTTAGTTTTAGCTTGGAGCTCTCTCTCTATTCTCTCTCTCTCTCATACCCCTTGCACACTTAGAAAATTCTTGGAGCACTCTAGCACTGGAGAAAGGAAGGCAAAGGAAGGAAAAGAAAGCAAAGAAACTCAAGGATCAAGCGGCTACAATGAAATTGCTTTGTAGGTATCGAGTTGCATGTATGATTTCCTTACTAGTTTTGGCATGCATGGTACATGCATGTGTGTATCTGGTTCTCTTGTTGTCATTGGCATGGGTTTTTCCAGGTGTGACAGTGGTTCCAACTTTTCCTTTCCAATTCTAGATAGCCATGGTGTGATGGAGTTCTCTCTTTGGCTGAGCTTGGATTTCTAGCTGGTTTTTGATCAGGTGCTTAGAATTATGCTAAAAAATTAAAGTTCTCTGAATGACACAAAACCTAAACGAATGCGTAGTGTTCGCCGTTATGAATTCGGCGCAACTTGTTTCGCGGGAAATGGACTCCATATGGCTTCATAAATTAGTTCTTTTCGTTTTACTAAACATGCAAAATTTGGCAAAAAAATGCAGACATGGAGCTTGGTCAGCAATCCATACTATTGAAGTCGCAAGCTGATTGGGAAGGTAAAAGTTTAGTCAACTCATTTCCTCTGGCGAATGATGGTCTTCCAAGTGGTAGGTGTTGGTTGGCGCATTTTGGTATGTGTGGTGGAATTTTCTTATTGGTTGAAGTTTGGGCCAATGAGGAGGAGTCACGTGGCTCAGCCTTGGGCCGCCAAATTTCCCCCTCATGGTGGAGAAAAATTATGGTTATGGGTCGGAGGGACCAAGCGAGGGTCGAACCCAAGACCTCTGCCAAACTAACGCACACCATTACCAATCCGTCTATCCAATGGTTCTTAACCATATACCATTCCACATTAATTTAAACTTTATTCATTGCGTTGATGAGGTGGAGAGAGGGCCAACCCCAAGCCATGTAACCATGACCTGGAACCACAATGGAGCACTGGAGGGAGCTTAACCTTAAGCACAATCGATTAACGTTAATCTACATATTATTAACCATAAACTCGCATTTAATTAACGTTAATCCGGATTATCAACGGAGTGTCTGATTTAGCGATTAAGCAGGGTTAATTAGCAGATACATAGTTTAATTAATTTAATCTGAGAATAACTTGGCGGTTCCGCCAAATCCGGCGAGATTTGCTATTTTCAGCGCCATCTAGCTTGAATTAGTGCCAATTAGCTAAATTTAGGGAGGAAAATATGAAGCAAGCTGGTAGAGGTCATAACTCAGTCAATTTTCGACCAAATCATCAACAAAAAGAGGCTAAGGTACCATTTTTGGGTATTCTGAACTCTTTGGTGCAGGTTTCAGGAGCAGAAAAGCATTGTAAATGCATAATTTTGCAAATTTGAGCATAATATAGAGGCCCAAGCCATGGAAGTTGGACCAAGGAGATGTACCTAGGAGGGGTGAACTCCTTCATCAAATTTGTGTCTTGATGTGTTGTATGGTGATGTACTGTACTTTTATTTGTTGTTTCTCAGTCTTTCTTTATGTTAAAATTTTCATAAAAATAACATAAAAATCACTCATGAGACTCAATAACTTGCAAGAGAACTTGAACCCTTAAGCACATGTAAAATATTTGTTTCAAAATCTGAAAGAGGAATTAACACAACATTACTAACATACCTTAATCAGATCATTTTTGGTATCAGAGCTTTAGGTTTGTTGTGTAAGAAGGGATCTAATTGTTTGCAAGTTTGTGTCATGCTTACAAGGTTAAAACTCAAAAGAGGAGAAGGGAAGTTGGTTGAAAGCCCTGCAATTGGGTCAAGAGGAAGAAGGGCAAGGTTGCCAAAGTCTTTAACACCAGCACATCCTCAATTTAAATTTGAGTCTTCAGTGAGCATGTCTCATGAAGGATAACCTACCATGAGAGAAGATGAGAGAGCATTCAAAAATGAATTTTTTTATATGACTGAGATGGTAAACGTCCTCAATGAGGAGAGGAATTTAAGGATGCAAGGAGAAAGTTCTAGGCCTCCTAAAGGAGAGGGTTCTCTGGGAGAAGGAGTTCATGGAGATGGTAGGAAACAACCATCCACTCCACCATCATCCTCACCACCATCTTCACCTTCCTCGTAATCATCTTCCACTACCACAACCCTTCATTCTGTTCATCCACATACTTCAAAAGGAACTGGTAAATCACCCTTACTTAAACTTGATGTTAAATTTGAGCTACCAATGTATACTGGTGAAGTGAATGCATAGAATCTTGATAATTGGATTCATCAGTTGGAGGTTTATTGTAGAATTCAGAACCTCCAAGAGGATGACATAAAGCTTCAATTGGCTTCCTTGAGAATGGAGGGTGCAACACTTGTATGGTGAGAAGAAAGGACACAAGATGAGATTAAAAAACATGGTAATATCTCAATTTCTTGGTCTAATTTCATTGCTTCCATTAAAAGTCAATTTTACCCTCTAGCTTACATGCAAAAAGCCAATATGGACTGGAAAAATTTTAGACAACTAAAGGAACAAAGTGTTCAAAATTATACAAAAGAGTTTAGGAGAAGAGCACTAGTTTTGGGTGGAAATTTATCTTCTCAATAAACTTTGTTAAAGTATATTGGGGGTCTGCACAACTATATTAGACATACTATTCTCATTTTCAATCCCACAAACTTAGATGAGGTTTGTGGTCAAGCCACACATCTTGGAGCAAGAGGGAAACATAATGTAGATGAGAAAAGTGATAGTTTCCTTGAGTATGAAGGTAAAGGAAAGGGTAAGTTTAATGGAAGAAGAAAGAAAAATGGTTCTATTAAAATAGAGAAAGAGAAACTCACATGTAAACATTGTTCGAAAAATGGCCACGATGAATACCATTGTTGGCAATTCCATCCAGAGTTGAAGCCCAACAAAATTAAAATCAAAGAGAAGGAGAAAACAGTTGCAATCACTAAACATGACTTAGGTTCAGATTCAAGAGATGAAACCAAGATTACAACAATGGGTTTGAAAGGTAAGAACATAGCAAGAACTAGTTCTTCAATTTTTTCTAATGTAACTCAAAAAGATGATACAAGAATTGAACTCTTTCATATTAGAGTTGTTTCAAAAAATACCAAAATAGACACACTATTTGATAGTGGTTCTCAAGCCAATTTGATTTTTGAAGACTTAGTTAAGAGGTTAAATCTAGAAACTGTTACACATCCAAGACCTTATCCTTTAGGCTGGATACGCAAAAATGAAAACTTGCAGGTAACAAGGAAGTGCATCCTAAGGTTTGCAATAAATTCAAACTTTCTTCATGAAGTTGAACTTGATGTAGTTCCACTTGAGATTTCAGGTATTGTTTTGGGAAGTCCTTATCTTTATGATAGGAGGGTGGTATTTCATCACCATGAGAATACGTACCACTTGTTCAAGAATGGAATTGAGTACATAGTTAGAGAGCATAATAAGAAGAGGAGTTTTTCTCTTACACATGAGAGAGAAATGAAGAGAATAGTGAATTCAAGTCAAAATTTGGCTTTGTTAATGTTCAAGCATAGTGGTGTTTTGAATGAGACCTTTCAAAAAGATGCATCAAATGAACAAGATGATTTCATTTAATTTTCTAATGTATGTAATAATATGTTTCAGGGCTCTAATATGTTGCCTTTGAAAAGAGGTAAACAAGATGTGAAAGATTTGCAGCAGTCCACATCGATGTTGAATAATGATGGAAACAAGATGCCGATGCAAGAGAGTGCAAAGGTAAAAGAGAAAGCGCTAAAACAATTTGATAAAAAGGGGATTGGGTTCAAAAGTTCTTCTTGTGAGTTTCACAAAGTATTGTCTTTGAAATGGGATGTTGCATGGCGATGACGATCACATTTGATCAGCAGTCGAGCCAAGCACAAGGTGAGACATGCTAAACATTGTTGTGTTGACAATGTTCAAGGTGAGAAAATTTTCAAGTTTCCTTTGATTGACAACTGAGGTGGGAACAAGTTTGTTTCTTCAAGGAAAACTTGTTGTTCTACAAATTCTGGGAAATTGTAGCATGATGGTGTCTACAAAAACAAGACAGGGTCTCCAAAATCAAGGAAAAATATTAGTTTTTATGAAAAGCTCAAATTGTTGAATTTAGGAAAATTCCAATGGATTGAGACTAGAAGGGTGAGGGAACTGTACCCTCGTCCACAGTAATGAAAGAGATTTTGGGCTCCAAAAAGCTTCCAGTGGGGAGGAGTGATCAGGTGCCCAGAATTATGCTCAAAAATTAAAGTTCTCATAATGACATGAAACCTAAACGATTTCTTAGTGTTCGTTGTTTTGAATCCAGTGCAACTCGTTTCACACGGAATGGAACATGTATGGCTTCAGAAATGAGTTATGTTCGTTTTACTAAACATGCAAAATTTCACAAAAAAATGCAGACATGGAGCCCAGTCAGAAGTCTATACTGCTAACATGGCATGCTGACTAGGAAGGTCAAAGTTTAGTCAATTTGAATGATGGTCTGCCAAGTAGCAAGTGTCGGTTGGCGCATTTTGGTATGTGTGGTGGCATTTTCTTATTGTTTGAAGTTTGGGCCAATGAGGAGGAGGCACATGGCTCAGCCTGGGGCCGCCACTTTTCCCCCACATGGCGGAGAAGAATTATGATTATGGGCCAAAGGTACCGGGGGGGGGGGGTTGAACCCGAGACCTCTGCCAAACTAGCGCGGACCGTTGCCAATCGATTTATCCAACGGTTCTTAACCATATACCATTCCACATTAATTTAAACTTTATTCATTGCGCCGACGGGGTGGAGAGGGGGCCAGCCCCAAGCCATGTAACTGTGACCTGGAACCACGGCAGAGCACCAGAGGGCGCTTAACCTTAAGCACAATCAATTAATGTTAATCCACATATTAATTAACCCTAAACCTGCATTTAATTAACGTTAATCCAGATTATCAACAAAGCGTTGGGTTTAGCGATTAAGCATGGTTAATTAGCAGATAAGAAGTTTAATTAAATTAATCCAAAATTAACTTGGCGGTTCCACCAAATCCGACGGGATTTGCTATTTTTAGCACCAACTAGCCCGAATTAGTGCCAGTTAGCTAAATTTAGGGAGGAAATTGTGGAGCAAACTAATAGAGGTCATAACTCGGTCAATTTTCGACCAAATCAGGAGCAAAAATAGGCTAAGGTACCATTTTTGGGTATTTTGAACTCATTGGTGTAGGGTTCAGGAGCAAAAAAGCATTATAAACACATCATTTTGCAAATTTGAGCATAATATAGAGGCACAAGCCATGGAAGCTAGACCAAGGAGATGTAGCCCAGGAGGGGTGAAATCCTTCATCAAATCCCTGTGTTGATGTGTTGTATAGTGATGTACTGTACTTTTATTTGTTGTTGTTCAGTCTTCCTTTTATGTCAAATTGTTCATAAAAATAACATAAAAATCACTCACGAGTCTCAGTAACTTGCAAGAGAACTTGAACCCTTAAGCACACGTAAAACATTGGTTTCAAAATATGAAAGAGGAATTAGCACAACATTACTAACATACCTTAATCATATTAGTTTTGGAACTGGGTGAGGTGGTCTCAATAAAATTCCCAAAGTACTAGAAATCCCTTGATCGGCAATGGTGGGATACACAGTAAAGCCTGAGTGTGGATACAGGAAAATTCCTCAAGGTATTGGTGAATAAATGAGGAGGCATCCATGCTTGTTTAGGGCCCAATGATCCCTTGACTGGTTTTAGCGGGATTGCGGTACAACTTGGTAGTGTATGTTTCTTTGTTTGGGCCTAGGAATCCCTTGACTGGTAATGGCGGGATTGCGATAAATCCAGGTTGGGTAGGTGCTTGATTCTAGCCTAGAAATCCCTTGACCAGTAATGGCAAGATATGTGGTAAAGCCTGAGGAAGCCCTCGTTGTTTTGTTGTGATTCCCACATTCATGCTTGGAATGTGACATGAATTTGATTGGATGAAAGAGAGATTTGGTTAAGCCTAATCTATGGTTGGGTGGTACGTGGAAGTCCCTCACTTGGTTGGATTTGCATATGTTAATAAGAGATATTTTCCTCTTGTATTTCATGAGTATTTATACTTGTTATTATGTGGCTTTGATGGTTGTTCTATCATCGTTATTATTCTAGTTGTATGCTAGCTATAAGCATGGTTTATGAAATATTCTAGTTGTGGCTCTCATCATGTTTTGATTAGTAAATGAATGGTTATTGAATGCATTCCCTAATGGATGTTGTGGCAATTATTATGAGAAGGCATTAGACCTTCTTGATGATTCTCATATAAGTATCAAACCCTTATGTTCAAATATGCATTTATGACCTGCATATTACATGTTCACAATGTGTTTGATGAAATGTCTGTCATGGTTAGGCCTAGTTAGGTAAGGTTCTTGTCTAAGTTCTCTGTTATTGGATTTTTCCTAGTGTCATCCATCATTCTGGAAAGTTATATCAAGTTTTGGGCAGAGGTCTAGATCCTAGCCCTAAAAAGTGGCTCAGACCTCAGGGTCGCATGCACAAAACTGAGTAAATCAGACTATAGTCACTAGGAGGAAGGGTCATCCATGCAATTGGAGGGTTATAGTCGAATTCAGGAAGTAATATTCTTGCATATGGGAGTCTACATAATTGAAAAAGAAAGTTAACTTAGGGTTTGGGCATGAAGAGTGGTTGATTGGCTCTTTGGGTCCTGTAGCTCATGAGGAAGGTCAATAAAATTTGGTTTGTCGATTCCACTTCCTTAACTACGCTTACGAGGTTGAGTCATATCATAATAACTCTTTGTCACATATTTACCTCGATGGACCAGTGAAACTAGGTAGGTATGGGAGGGGTGGTCATAGTGTTTTTGTGACTTATATAATTAAGTATGCACCTAATGACTCAGCTAAAAGGGTCTAAAATAATAGTGAAATAGAAGGAGATATATGTTTTAGGGGCAACACCACTAACTCACTTAACATGTTAAATAAATTAAATAGTTGTTAAGATAGAAGAGAAAGATTTGAACCCAATAACTCTTATTACCTCGAGAAAATTTCTTTATCTGAAATATTTTTAAGAGGGAAATATTGTACCTGCTTACTTGCTTCAATATATTTGTATGGTTGGATTTATTTTCAAATTGATATTTACTTTATTGTTTATTTGTATCATGTATTTTAAAAATATAATGTTGGTTTATTTAGGAAGAAAGTATAACACCTTTCCTAAATTTAATTCGAGAATGAACCTGGTGGGCTATTAAATTGGAGTGGTTAAGTTCTTTGTGCTTCATGTAAGAGCCATGGGTTGATCTCTCACGCTAGTTGTATTTTTGTATGCTTCCTTGATGTCCTTGTTAAATTAGGCACCATAATTAGTGTCGATATGTTTATACTAGGTACCATTTACAAGATGTGAGGAAGTGCTTACAAGTTTCCTCTTAAGGTTTTCCTTAAAAAAAAAAAAAATGAACCACTCTCAAAGAAAACAAAACATACATGTACTTGGTATATGAAGAAAATGAATTCCACTAATGTTTAATTATATTTATCATGCGAACCTATCAATGTTTTTAATGGTTAAGAGAATGCGTTTCCTCTTAAGATGACACATGTTCAAATCTAGAAGGTGGTAGAGTATGTACACCTTTGTAGGCTTTAACAGTCAAATTTTTGCGTAGAGGTGGGTCCCTTGTCCCATAAACAAGGGGGTCTCATACACCAATTTGATGTCTAGCTTGGCCATCACCTTAAAATTAAATTATTATTATTCTTATTGTTATAATATAATCACTCTCCTTCTCAATAAACTATCATTTAGTCAAGTAGGAAGTTGCTACATAACTTTATATAAGAACATCTAGATCCATCCACAACTTAATCTGTTATTTTACTATTTAAGTGTGTAGATAGAGATAGATGAATGTTGAAAGTTTTCAGAGAAATATTTGATATTAAATCTCTTTCACATCCAAGAGCTTGGATTCAACTTAAAGTATATTTTTGTTATGACACATTATTGAGATCTTTGAACCTCAAATGTTAAGAGAGACTACCATTCTCATTTTCCCTCATAAGTATTTGGTTGAATTTATTCTTGTATTTGTGTATTACTTATCTTTTTGTTTATTACCAACTCCTTCTTAAACAAATTCTTGATTTACTTACCTTTCTATTGTTTTTATCACCTTAAGCATTCTCATTCTAATTTTGCATCTCTTCTTATCACTTTAATTAAGTTTACTCACTCATGAACATTAATATAAAATTAAATTAGATCATACTAAAGAAAATAATAATGAATAAGAAAAGAAATAACATATTGATTATGCTTATTATTAGGAATTCAAGGTGTTGATGGATTCAACTGACACACACAAATTGGAAATCTCGTGGGTCTATTTTGAAGCATGACAACATCCACATCTTAAAATGGTCTCCTCATTTGTGCTTGTATTTATGTAGAACATGATGTGATTTAAGGTTTCTTGGAATATATTATTTTAGAGTGGAATCATTCTTAATGGGTTCAAGACATGAATTATGAGAATACAACTTGTAGATGTTAACTATGTCACACAACAAGTCATTTAAACGAGGCTTGCACCAAGGTTAGTATTGTACTTGGTAAAAAGGGGAATATTACTAAGCCATGAGGCCACAACTTGACTGCTAAAATAATTTTCAAAACAATTATTGGTTGCTCCAAGTTTGGTACTTCAAAGAAGGTCCTAGTCTTCCATTCTAAGGTAGGAGAAGATTCCTTAACTACAATTCTATAAATTAAAGAAAACCCTCATGTGTAAATCAATGTTTTATTCTAAGGTAGGAGAATATTCCTTGACTACAATTCTATAAATTAAAGAAAACCCTCATGTGTAAATCATTTCAATAGATAACATAAATATGGGGTTGAAGAGGCTAAATAATTGATCTCGAGCAATACATAATCCCTTTAACCAATTCAAGGGTACTAAACAATGAATTTCACAAGAGCCTTCACCAACATTTCATACTTTGATCAAGTGGAAAAATACCTATTAAAAAGAGAAAAAATATATATTGATGATTGCTTGTAATATACTTGTAAAGTATTTTTTAAAGTGTGATCTAAATGTGGATTTGAGTAGCCCTCGAAGGGTGGCTCAATTGGCAATAGCCATATTATGAAATATTATGTAAACTATGAGATTTAAGGTTCAAATTCACCTAATAAACTCGTATTTATGGAAGGGGCATATGTAGGAACCTAGAGGTTACACTATTAACAGTCAAAATTGACCCCATGTCATGTCCATTTACTAATTCCTCTAAAAGAAATTAAAATAAATAAATAAATAAATAATACGGACTTGAGTAACTTCTTTTGATTTTATTCGTATGGTTAATAATCGAATATTAGATCCCTTATGTAATCCAAGGCTTAACTATTGAATACCGCATGTGTGTTACAAGTTTGTTGGGATCTAGTCAAGGTGTTTAGCTCAAGTGGTTGAGAGGAAAGTTGTTGCCATCACCACCCAAGATCAATTCCTGCTTTTTGACATGTAGCTTTGAGAGTCAATATTGTTGAATGTCATGAGATTGTTGACAAGATTTCTAACCTCTATAGAATCTAATTTACCCTAGGCACTATCCTTAAAAAGAAGGGAAGTGCTTGAAAGGATTCCTTGATATCTATATTTCAAAAAAAAAAAATTGTTAAGATCTCATCATAAACTAGATAAAGGGAGAGCATATACAAAATGATCTTTTGAGACCTTTGGCTAATTGGTTAAAAGGAGTTGTTGTTATATTTGAGAAGATAACTTTTACTCATGTATTTAGAGAACTTAACAATGAAGTATATGCCCTTTTAAAGAAAGAGGACAAATTAAGGTAAGGATGTTGCATCTAGAGATATCCTTGGATAAAGTGTGGGGTGATAAAGAGTCAAAGGGAAAAAGAAAACTAAAATATTATAAGGAGACGATCAACCTCAATCTCGAAAATTAGAAGTATCTCTATGATTTGACTTATGTTAAGAAGAAAAAAGACATTGCTAAAATAAGAACAAATTCTCATGAGTTTCATAGTGAAATTGGACATTGGTCAATTCTTAAAAAACCATTGCATGAAAGAGTTTATCACTTTTGGGATACTAAGAGGGTTGAATACGAAAAACACTTTCTCTTAGATTGTCCATCTTATACTCATATTTGATCTAATTTTCAAAATATTTGTCACATTACCAACATCAATGACATTTTAAGTCCATAAATTTATGGTGATCTTGAGAATTCTTCTCTTAATGCTTTTCAAACATAGAAATAAAATGTTAAAAAATATGAATAATCTCTTACGTTCTCAAAACTTAATAAACCATATTAATCTCAGTAAATGTTAAATATCATTAAATTTAATTTTAATATTTATATTTTCATACCAACTATAAGAAAGTGCTTACTCCATTTTTAGATAATAATGATTTTGAAAGGCAAATGCCAAGATTTAATATTAGTTTGAAATCAGTTCTCTAGAAGGTGAGGAGAATATATGTCACATATAATATGCAAATCACATGTTTTGGAGCTAAATATGAGAACACTCCCTAAAAATTAGGAGATACCTCTGACAAATTCTTTTTATAATTGTACTCAAGAAACCATAAAAATGTGATTTTCCATTCTATATGAAATAGTACAAAATGTTTGTTAGATTAGGATTGTGATTGTGGGGTTTTGCACTCCTTTTCAACTTAAAGTTGGAAGCATCTTTATGGCTTAATCATTTGAGTGCATCATTTTATATTTGACTTTGACCACACAAGCACCACCAAAATTTAAATTATGTTGGGAACTACCAACTTTTCAAAATATATATTTATATAAAAAAGATTAAAGGTAAACTTTCAAAATATACGAACGTTAAGCGACAAGCACAAGGTCAAGGCAAGAACCCCGCCTCGATTGAATGAAACATAGAGAAGCGGAGAGTGAAGACCAGCGAAGCATGTTTGCTCTTCTGCCCAACATACCATTTGAACTCCACGTTGACCATTGTAGCAGTCTTATCATGACGACAAAATACACCCTCGAAATACACGCCCAAACCAACGCACGATGACACCAAGGAACTTAAATCATTTCATCACCCTCTAATACCTAAACACAAAACTTCCCTTTCCTCCTTGGGAACTTAAATTATTTGATTTCCTTGGGCCCCAAGACTTGACTTCACACAAATCCTTCCCTCCCTTGCCATTTAAATTATTGTCGATCTTTTTTTTTTAACGAGGAAACCTTTGTTTAAGGCCATCGACTTTTTTTTTCCTTTTTTCTTTTCCAAAAATGTTTTCTTAAAATATATTGAAAAAAAAAAGTTTAAGGGAAAAAATGTTTTGGGCCTGGAATATGTTCTAAAACTGTTTTTGTTTGGCTAAGAGCTTGTTTTCCTCGAACATAAGGAAACAGGCTAACGACCCAAGACCCAAAGACATCTCACAGGAGTGAAAGCCTACCCCCTTACGAACCACCAGCGGGTTATTCCAAGTGACGTGGTTTTCCTTGAATAATGGTGATGAGTCAGCGTGCATTCGCGGATAGCAACCAGAGATGATTGTATAATTAAGAGAAATAATATAATATAATAAAAAATGAGGTTTTATTTCAAAACACTATAATACTAGAAAATAAATATAACTAATTTTTATTAATGGTGTTATTGTTTATATACATAGGTATCATATAGAAAAGAGAGTAGAATGTCAAGTAAGTAAATATAGTTGTTTTGTGACTAATTAATTATAATTTTTTTTAACCACTCAATTAATATGTTTTGTTTTTGTTTGTTTGTTTGTTTTTTTTTTTTTTTCACTGAAAAAATTGAACTTTTTATAAATAGTAAAAAGTTACATTGTAGATGTTGCAACATTTCATAAGAAACAACGCTTCAAAGGATGACAGGTCACATAGACCATAAGCAAGTCCGAAACAAGGACAGACTCAAGCAACAAGTTGCTACATAACAAAAAAAGAAGAAGAGGAAAGAAATAAAGATAAACAACACAAAACATTTCCAACCACCGGAATGAGGAAAAGTCACGCAAATCAAGTTTTTCTTCATTTTTTCTTCTCCACCTTATGCATTCACCCTGTGATGGCACTGATGTGGCAAGGACAATATGAAGATCAACTACATGGGTTCCATTGTCCTTGTTAGAATCTGAGTTATCTGATAAATGAGGTCGTTTGTTCCCACAATTTCCTGTGTCCTCAGGAATCATGTCCGATTGATTCAAAAGAGTTTGAGGAACCGATTGAGCATTTGGAACATTCCCTTGTACCTCTGGTTCCTTTGTTGCTTGATTGTTTTCCACAAGGACAATATCGTCCTCTTCTTTTGCCTCATCCTCCTCTGACTCAGGTGGGGGATACTGCCAACCTCTTTTTTGTTTCCCATTTTTCTTCTTTTTGCTATTTTCTTTTTGACATCAAGACATGTGTTTTGTAAATGTCCCTTCTATTATATTTTTTTCTCTTCAAAAAATTAAATTCAAAAACACATTTTACACCCCCCAAAAAAAAACCATGATTTAATCAAACGTTTTAAAACCCAAACCCAAAAGAATAAACCATACCTTTCAAAAAAATACCAAACATCCCCATAGTAATATACTCTGCTTAGTATATAAACATTATACTACTTAATATAATCCACTATATTATTATTAACATCATATTACAATATTGATTAATTACTTAAAATTAAATTAAAAAAAATAAAATGTATATAAAACTATAAATTTTTTAAACATAATATAAATAATAGTACATCTATAAAAACAATTCATCCTAACATATAAACTAACACAAGGTTGACAATTCAATATTTATTATTAAAAAATTATTAAAAAAATCATCTCCCATGCCACCATTTTCACAATTCAAATTGACAAGCATTAAAACATTTGACATGACACATTGTTATTTTTAATACTTTAAAATAACCATGTTTTATTTTTTTATTTCATGATTCCATATTCCTTATTCTCCTTTCTCTTTATCCTTTTCCTTTTTCTTTTCAATTATAATATTTTATAGATTTTGCTTTCCTTGCTTCCACTTCATTTTCAGCTATTTACATCAACTTCCCCGAGTTTGATGCGATGAAATATTTGTGGCTGATCCAGTTAGGGTTTCAATTCCGTTGAAGGCAAAATGCTCTGAAATTCTTGAAGAAGAAGCCACGGAGTCGTCTTACACTATATCTACGGGATCGTCCTTACTCGTGTCTGCTTTGAAAGTGTCGATTCTGAGGCTAAGCTCTTCTTTTCTGGTACCTTTGGGGAGTGTTTTCTACCTGTTTTTTTGTTTAATGCAGATAATCATCGGAATGTTTGCTTGAAAAAAAATTGAGCCTGGAAAGGGTGGATTTGAAAGTTGATTCTCAGCTTCGAACTCTTATTTTCGAGTAGTTTTTGTAAAAAAATAAATAAAATAAAAATTAGCCTGCTTTTAAGCACTATAATCGGCTGTTTCTGTTTCGTTGCAGTTTTCTAGGCAATCTGCTGTTAATTTCAGGAACTGTTGGTGAAAGCTTGCGTCTGCGTGACATTCTTTGTGTTTCGACATTAAATTTGTATGTTTTCTTGGATTGCTAAAGATTTATGCTGCTGGGATTAACGTTGGGCATTTTCCGTTAAAATTTGTGTTGTTTCCGTTGATATTTAATAATGTAAAACTGTTTTCAGTCGGACATGGAGTTAAAGGGTTGTGTGTGGTGTTTTTATTTTGCTGTTTGAGTTCAAATTCTTTTTCCTCGGTTGTATTTTTGTCTACTTCTTTTCTTTTTATGCTATTTAGACTTTTGAACTGTGTAAATCTGTGCTAAATTTGGTGGTCTGATCGTGTTTGAGTCGATTTTCTGGTCAGATTCTGCTCCTTCTGGTGTTTTTTCTTTTGGCTATGCGTTGCAAATTTTTAAAGTTCGAAGTTCCTTTTGTGTATTCGATGGAACTTGATGCTCCGACAATGAGGGAAGCTCACGAAGACTTGCTAACTCGAGTTAAGTTCATACAGACTACGGAGCAGTAGGATTTCCTGCCACTTTTGCGGTTGACTGAGACGATGACGCTTCATAAGTTCGAGGATTGTGTTTAAACAAACGGACAGGAAAGGACATTGGAAATATTGCAGTTTTCAACTTTGAGTATTTTACCGTGGCGATGAATACTTCTAGATTTATTAAATGTGTGACAGTTGGGGATGGTGCTGTGGGGAAAACTTGCATGCTTATTTGCTACACCAGCAACAAGTTCCCTACTGTGAGTTTCCCAAAATAAAACCATCATTTCTTGCAATTAATGTTATAAATTTGCATCAGGTACAGTCAAATGTGTTCTTCCACAGTGGTCCCTGAAATGAGTGCAGCTTTCCTATGTGCAGTGCAGTAAATATCAGTTAAACCAAACTATTTTGAGTTCAAGTTGACTTTACTGTGTGAGAAAATCAAGTTAATTAGCTCTCCTGAGTCTTGATTCAGGCCCGAGTCATATTTGCAAGTTCGTCTGGCCAGTATACCTTGCACTTGTGAGTTGAATGCTAGTCAGATTGACTTAATATTCTGTCTTGCCAGCCTGACTTGTTAAATGCTAGTCAGATTGACTTAATACTCTGTCTCGCGAGTCTGACTTACTCTGCTATCTCTTAATGATAAAAACATAAAATGTTTTTCTGACCCAATTTCATGGCTGAGAAACCAAGAAACCTGTCAACTGTCAGAGAATCAATGGCGTTTTGTAGTATGTAGCATCACCTCTGTACTTTGAAATAGATTAATGAACGTTCTAAACATCCATAGTAATGCACTTTCTGTTTATTTACACTGATTTACTTTGTCAATTCCTGAGTCCTAGTCGACTCTTACCTTTTGCCTTGCTGAGTCGAGTTCGGTATCTTGGTAAATTCCAATTCATTTATAGCCAAACATTTGTTCCAAACCTTGAAAGGCTTCTGTATTGAAATTTATTATTTGTAGAGTTACTTATTAGCTTTTCCATTTGTTGCAGGATTACATACCGACTGTATTTGACAACTTCAGTGCAAATGTTGTTATTGATGGGTTCAGCGTCAATTTGGGCCTGTGGGATACTGCAGGTACCTTTACCAAATTGCCTAAATCGTCACAGGACGTTTGGATAATGACTGTAATTCATGCATACGTCTTCAAGGATATGAGCTTTTGGTTTCAAGACTCTCCGTGGAAGCTTTTTGTCTTTATGCATTATTACCTTCTTGTTTATTATGACTAATGATGTATGATTTTGGAGTGACTTTAAAGTTTATATGACATATGTTTGAGGATGGTTTCTGAAATTTGGCTCTCCAGGTCAAGAGGATTACAACAGGCTGAGGCCACTTAGTTACAGAGGAGCGGATGTGTTTGTCTTAGCATTTTCATTAATTAGCCGGGCTAGTTATGAAAATGTTTCTAAGAAGGTGTTGATATTAATTTCTATACCATTTTACAGTCCTGGTTTTGTCACGTCTAGACCATTGAATAAGTTATTGTTTTGCTGCTGTTATTCAGTGCATGGAAATACTTTCTTCTAAAAGTTTCGTGTTTGATTGTTTTCTAGTGGGTGCCTGAGTTAAGACATTATTGTCCTGGTGTGCCGGTTATTTTAGTTGGAACCAAATTAGGTAAGCAAACCTATGTTCACCAATCTGGTTTCCTTAATTGTATTGAATAAGAACAATTTCCTGAAGTGAATGCAATTTCTTGTAACTCAAGATGTCTTTGCTAGCTCCAGATATTTTTTTTAAAACAATTTCTTTTATGTTGAGACTGCTCATTACTTCATATACTCCATGTATTTGTTGCATATTGTCCAGACTCAAAACAGTATTTTTCTTTAATTCTATGAATGATAAATGAATTGCAGATCTTCGCGATGATAGGCATTACTTGGCTGACCACCCTGGTTCAGTGCCTGTAACAACAGCTGAAGTATGTGTTGTAGTTTCAACATTATGGGTATTTTTGAACCTATATTATTTCTTGGTTTTCTGTGTGGTGAGTTAACTAGCCATGTGTAGCTATTCATAGAGATTTTTAAAGCTGCTTTGGTTGCTTTTAGGGAGAAGAGCTGAGGAAACAGATTGGGGCTGCTTCATATATTGAGTGCAGCTCAAAGACCCAGCAGGTATGGAAATCACACTTGTATAAAATGGTTATGCTATGTTTGTTGAAAAATCCCCTAACTGAATAATGTGGTAGACACTTTAATCTGCACTCTGCAACGGCAAAGAATACTGTGGGTGGTCATTGCCATTCTAGTTATGTATATATTTTTCTAATCTATATTTGTCCTTGTTTGCAGAATATTAAATCTGTGTTTGATGCGGCAATGAAGGTTGTAATTCAACCACCAAAGCAGAAAGAAAAGAAGAGGAGAAAGGCACGCAAGAATTGCTCAATATTGTGAGTACAAAGCTGCCTGGTTTCTTTTATTTTGGAAAGAATGTACCTCTTTTGGGAGAATTATATAATCTAAAATACCACAATCTTGGAAGATATAATTCTTCTGAATTATATGGTTGGATTACCTCACTATGGTTCCAGTAGTTGGCTTTGACCATTATTGCATGCACATAGTAAGTTATTATTGTGGTAGTTGGAGTTACCCATGGTTTCATGCACATAGTAGTTTTCAGTATAAATATTCTCGATGTTTGATGTTAATTTACAGCCAGGGCTGTGTTACATTTGCAAATATATATAAAAAAATGACCTTCACGTTACATTTGCAAATATATAAAAAATGGCCTTCACATGTTTGCTATTGTACTATTTATTGGATAGGTAGTGTGATATCAAAGAACTTAATTTTGGTTATTTTGTAGGTCTTGCTAACGGAGGGTAAAATAATTTATTTTGCAATTGATAGAATCCATCAATCCACCTATTGTAGTGTTAAACATTAGTGGTGAAAAGACATGTTACAACAAGAAGCAGGGTTCCTTTTTGACTTAATAGGGTTGAAGTTTATGTCTAACAAGGCAAGTTTAACGGTCCTTCTTTTGTTGCTTTTATGAGGGCTTGTATTACCTTGTATAACCTTGTGCTTCTTGTTCTATATAGTTTGTGAAATGAATTTTCACACATACTATTCTTTATAATTGAAAAAATCGATAGCATTTGAAATTGAAATTTGCATCCACCACTTGTGCTCTGTGAATCTTCTCTTTAGGGTTATCTTTCTAACTGGGTTTTAGATCTCTGGTCGTGCCTGTCAGCGAGGCTTTCTTGCTCACATCTGCTAATTTGCTGAAAAAATGTAATGACACATTTGCTAAGATTATGCATGAATATGAGGGAATCTGCAATTATATGGGTAAAAGTAATTTTTATTTCCGACTATTTTGCATACAATTTTATCAATGCATTCCATCATTTTATATTAGGTTTTAAAGTTGTCACAAATTACTTATGGGATATTTTATATTACACTATTATTGTTTATATGTGTTGAATAATATTAATATTACTTTTTTTTTTTCTATCTCTTCAATTTTGTAGATTAGTGTTGATATCGTGATAGCATAACTTCATAAAAGCAGCTGATATACCTAGTTGTCTAGTTGTGAAGCCAATGCAGTAGATAGAGATTTTGGTAACATCAGACAAGAAATTCACTCAAATGATAATACTTGCATTATGAGACGATAAGATTTATATCTAACAGTATTGGAATTAGACCAATGTTGGATGTACATTTTGATGATGCTGATGATAATACCAATTTTATAATCTTGTGGAATCATATAAGTAGAACAAAAACAAAACCCATACATATAATGGATGTCGATGCATGGAATATTTTATGGTTTTGTTTTTTGTTCCACTTACAAACTGTATTTTTGAAGTAATAAATGGTTATTATTACAAATAATGTGGTTATGTGCATGTAATATGAAAAATGATATTATATGAGGGTCAGGTAATAATTATAAGGTTTGAAGTTAGTAGCACATATTTATGTGTAGTTAGTGCACATATCCATATTGTGTCTTGAATATTGGTGAATTGACGTATTTCCAACATATAATTAATTGTTGCTTCATGTATATAAAGAGGCCCCTTAAAAATCGAATTATATTATCACCACCTATATGTAATATATATGAATGAACATTATGTCCTGTACATTTTCTAGTTTTACTTTGGGTTAATTTGTGTGAATAAGTTATGGGTGTCACATATGCACACACATTCTAACTATATTGTATTTCCAAGCTTCGTGAAACCTTGGCGAAGGTATTAGGTTCAACAATGTGTCCTAAATATTTTTCCATTCTATGCCAGGATGGGTGTGCTTATTGGAGGAAATCCGTTTTTTGTTTCACCTCTCTCAAACGTAACTATTATTTTACAACATTTGAAGCTTTTGCATATTCCTTGGAAAATGAAGTGATCATTACTCTCATTTTTATATGGTTATCCTATGTTACACTAGTTTTAAAAAATGGGAATGATGAGGGCCCAAATATAGGAAATTATAGGAAATTATGGGGTAGCCTCAACATGAAACAACAAGAAATTCAAGAACTCTAGGAAATAGTTTCCAAACCTATAAACTTAACCATTAAATAATATTATATATAACAATGTCGTAGTCTAATTCTTCTTCGTTCTGGTCCTTTTTTGGGCATATTTTTGGTCAATTTTATTTGAAAACCAGCAAGATTTATTGGAGTCATGAGTTTCAGCTGTAAATCTTTTGGGCATATTTTTGGTCAATTTTAATTGAAAACCAGCAAGATTTATTAGAATCATGAGTTTGAGCTGGAAAATCTGAGTGATTTGGGGATTTTTTAGGGTGCTGGATCCGTTTATGCATTCAACAATGCCATTTTAAACAACAGAAAACCATGGTTTCACCAAAAATTGTATTGTCAAATCTCAGTGAAAAAATCCAAAACATAGAAGAGTTAGCTTGTCCCTATTCCAATATTTAAACAAAAACAAGATCTAATTTCACAATGATAATTTCAAAATTTAATTTATTTTGCATACCATCGTACAACATAGGCGTTTAACATTGTATCCTATTTTATAGTTCATAGATAACAAAATAATGACTTCAAATATCAAAATAGTAAAATACCTAAGAAATCACGAATACCAATATTTTAAAGTTTAACCTTAGTTTAAACACTAATAGTGAACACTAAATAATAGAAGCGATCTCTCGTAACCCTAATTCTCTCTTTCTTTCCCCAATCTATTTGTTTTAGGATTTGGAGGCCATTATAGGGACCACCATTCCTTTTTTCATTTTAGCTTACACACATAATAAAAAATAGCAAGGGGGCCAAAATAGTTGAGCAATTTTTGGTATTCTTGTTAGATATCAGTAGGAACCCCTTTTCCCCAGGGAAGCAACATATGGACCATTTGATTTTGGGAAACCCTTTCTTGATTTCTTTAGTTGTCTATAAGAGAGATGATATAGTTTTGACATGCTTTTTATAGGTTGTTGCATGGATGACTTGATAAATGAATAATAGACATTTTATTACCACCAAATGTTGGAAATACTGAGAGGGCAGTGAATTGGTATTTCATTAATTAATCAATTTTTAATTAACAAACCACTACATTAATCATTCGAAATTGAACACATGGACGTAGAAGACTTATAATTGGAAGAAAAAATTTCTTAATATAAAGAGTACAATCAAGTTTATCAGAGCCAACTGAAACTTTCGTAGGCTTCGACCTACAAGATACACCAATCCCTCAACTGAGCTCCAACTCAGTGAATTCATGGGCACCGTTGCCACAAAATCTAACAGGCCTTGGAGAGGGAAATCCTATAAGGTATAAATTAGACAATGGGACAACAATGGGTTAGAGGCCCAATGTCATTTCAGCCAAAACCCCCTGCTCTTTACGAATTTTCACCAATGGGAAGAGTCCCAATAGGAGGGAGATCACTTAAAATAGATGTGCTAGGTATGAGGCACAAAGTGATCTCACTAGAGATCATTTAAGAGAGAGGCTCAATAGTGGTTCAAGGCTTCAAAGAAGCAAATCACTCTCAAAGAAAAACCTTAGAAAACAAGGCTCAAGACCTAGGGTTTTGAGGTTTTCGATGGTAATAGGTATTCTCAAGGTCAATCCCAGGGGGAAAGGGTTTCTTATAATGAAAACCAACTACTCCAAGGCTTATGAAACTCTCAAACAAGTCCTTAAGTTGAGAGAATGAAGACTAGGGTTTCCCTCTTAGGGCAAACACCTAGGGCAAGAGAATTAATGGACGAAATTTGAGTGGATGCCACCAAAATGAGAGATTTTGTGGTAAATCAAATCAACTTGATGTTTAGGCTCTCAAACTCCCTAAAACTCTCTCCTAGAAATTCACACCAAGCCCTAGTTTCTCCTGTATCCTTGAAAGGACTGAAAATTTAAGGAGAGAGAAAATGGATTAAAATTTAGGTTGATCACCAGAGACTTGGACTAGTGCCTTGTCCCTTGGGTATATGGAGTCATGGATGTCAAAGATAATCCAATATTGCTTTTTAGGAGCATTAGAGGAAATTTTAGCCTAAAAGTTCCCATGAAATTTTCATGTAATTTCCATGTCATAATATTTAAGCCAATGAAAATCCTTTAAATTTAAAGAGAGGTACATGTAAATATTTTGGAGGGAAAAGAAGAAAAACTATTTTTTCTAATTGTATTTTTGGCTTATCTCTTTGTAGGTTTACTCAAATTTCAAGTGCATGGTACATGTAAATATTTTGGAGGGAAAAGAAGAAAAACTATTTTTTCTAATTGTATTTTTGGCTTATCTCCTTATAGGCTTACTCAAATTTCATGTGCATACACTTGTTGGATGTGGAATTTAAATACACTTGAAATTTGAGTAAACCTACTAAGAGATAAGCCAAAAATACAATTAGAAAAGGTAGTTTTTTCTTTTACCTCCAAAATCTATAACTATTATTTTACTATTTTAACTATTATTTTATTATTTTTCCTTACGAGGCCACCTTTAAGCTGAAATTTCCTCTAATGGCTGAAATTTGATGCCCTAGCACAAATTTCATGGATTTGCCCACTCAAGGAATAATGGAGTTTATGGGAAGAGCTTCAAAGAGTTTTACCACTAGGATAATTCTTACAATGTCATGTATGAGTATTGCATGCAATTTTCTTCTAACTAGCATTCAATAAACAATTGTCAACATTTAGGGCACAATTTAGCATAGATTAGAACTACTAATTCCATACATTATACATGAAAAGATAGATCTCAACAATAAAGCACTTACAAGACAATTTAGTAACAACTTCCATCCATAATGCCAAGAATTGCTCCAAAAGATGTCCAAAATTATCAGCTTGATAATGTCAGCTTCAATTATCAAAATGCATCCAATCATCCAAGAAAAGAATAAGATTGAGTCTCTATGAGGAGGTCGAAATCCCATGTGATGATGATGTTTGATCACAAATGAGTGATCTCTTATTTGTACATGTCCTAATAATTCAATTTAGGCTTAAAAGCCCCTCCTAAATTATAAAATGATGTTAAGAAACACTCTAGGTCATAGGTTGACATAGTAACCATTGTGTAAACATAAGAATTAACCCACAAAGAGGTCGAAATGTTGACATCACGCATGCGTAGGCCCTTCTAGGGCATGCGTTGGGTTCCTCTGGTGCCAAAGTGAGTGTAGAGGGCTCCAAAATCATGATCTATGGGTTGGCTCCTGTCCCTCCATGCAAATCATCTTGTGGACCCCAGTTTTGGGTTTGGGGCACAAAAGTTGGTCTAATGGGTCTCTTGGTGATGAAATATCCTAGTTCTGCTCCAACGTTGAGGGCTTTGAGGATGGTGCTAGCCCATCCCATGTCTCAAGGGGTGAGACAAACCTGGACCTTGGATCAACTGCCAAACCATGTGATCACTACTAAGTCGACTGGGGCATGTTGGTCCAAGGGCATCATCTCATGAAGGTTGTGGGGCAAAGTGCAGATTGTTGAGAGTGTTGTAGGTGCCCATGGAATGAAGTGATGCTCTGTAAGTAGGAGTCCCATGGATCTCAACGCTTCACCTGTAGGGTGTCAATATGATCATTTGGTGGACTTGGGCCCTAATTAAGTTGCCCAACCCATAATGAAACCATCTGCCAATCTCACACAATATCCAATGCTACAACTTATATCATCAAGGACATTTAATCAATTTTGCATTTAAGTGAACCAAGCTTGCAAGTAATGTGTAATGTGACACTTCATACAACACTTCATGCAAAGTTCCTTTTCCAAAACTGGGGCCTTAGTCACATAATAATATTATCTCCCTAGGTAGGCGTGGCTAAAAGATGACCTTATTAGGTGTTTCCAACCCCCCAAAGGGAAGTGACATGTCCTTAATCCTCCCTTCAATCAATAGGTGTCATGTGAATAATGACAGAACGAAGGGGAAAAGGGGTCTATGAGCCAAATGCCATGGTCAATGGGGTAGCAAAGATGAGAAAATCCACATTTTGGGCATATAGATGTGAGGAGGGAGCAATCATGGATACGTGTTTTCTTTTTCTAGATTGTTTCTTTATATTACTGCTTGAAGCTTTGGGAAATGAGAGAATGCTTTTAATGATCTATAACAGTGGTTACCCCCTTAGTGGTGGGGTAGTTCATTGCCCACCAGGGGTTGGGACATGCCAAGGTTCCTTCCTTTAATGTGATAAGGCAACATTGGCCTCATGAATCAGGTGATGGCCATAATGATAGGGGGTAGAGCTCATGCTTGGATTTTGCCCACGTGCTAATATTAATGTCCCGACCATATTTTGCATTTTATAATTTTCTTTCTTTTGCTTCTTTCTTGTGGCCAGGATATGCTCTTTCTTTTTCTTTTGCTGTGTCAACTTCTTGGGGCAACATTTCCAGGCCTAACCCAGATATGTGGAAAAGGGGAGGGGGTGTGCTAGATCCCAGTGGACCCATGGTCAAGTGGACCCAAAGAAGGAAGGTGGAATGAGGGCTCGTAATGTTTGGAGGGAAGTGATAAGTATGGAGAAGGGATAGATGGAACATGTTATCTCAATCATGGATTCACAAGTAGTGCCCCTTCCTAATGCAATATGATATTAGAGGCGGTCTTGTTGGACTAGGATAGAAAATTAACCCCCCATTTAAGGTGAGGTGACAGAACGAGACCACAACCAAGACCCTTCTTTCTTCGAAGTCACCCCACAATTCATGCCAAATGCTCAAAATCAAACAAGCATAAGCACCCGAATGCAAAATGAATGAAGTACCTTTTGACCAGAAGCCGACCTTCCAACCTGTGTTCTTGACAAATGGGTGAGGGGACATGTGACTGATGCAGGTGGCGGAGATATGAATTAGTGTTGCGAACATCGCAATTAAATCGCGATTTTTTGAAAAAATCGTAATTTTTTTCGCATGATGATTAAATTGCCGATTTAATCGGCGTTTTTTTCATTTTTGAAAAAATCATCAAAAAATCGTAAAAATCACCAAAAAATCGTGAAAAAATCGCCAAAACTTTTTCCAAAATGAAAAAACCGCGATAAAAATCGTGATAAAATCGTAAAAATCGCCAAAAATTCATCAAAAATCATGGATGCTTTAAATACTTAAAAATTTGAATTTTTTATTTTATTTTATTTTATTTATTTATTTATTTTTTAATGTTTCCGATCTTTTCACGATTTTATCGATTTTTTCTCGATTTTTTCGATTTGTTCTGATTTTTTACCCTTGCCGATTTAATCTCGATTGCAATTTTCAAAACATTGATATGAATGGCACATCACATCGGCTAAAAGGTTCCCCTAGCGACCGCCCACTTTTGGTGGGTAACAGGCATTAACCCACATGTAACACCAATCCCCTAGCTAAACACCAAATCAACAAAATTCATAGGCTTTGTTACCCACCACTTTGTGTGTGACATCCCTAGGAGAATTTTTTTCTCCATGATGGTCCTCAGCTGGCAGCCAACAACCCCTTGCAGCCCTCAACTAGCTCGTTGTGGCATTTCTCTGCCACCCGAGCCAGGCATGTGGTTCCTCACCCATTTGTGTTAATCGTATGTTTGAAGGTGGGCCTCCCGAACGTAAAGGCATGTCTCGTCATTTGGTAATTGAGTATTGGGTTTACTTACCATGGACACTTCTGGGCATGGATTAATGGGGGGATTCGACAAAAAGAGTGGGCTTAGTTTGTGCTTCTATCCCCTTGACCTCTTTTGGATGTTACCCTTGGATTTTAGTCCCATGGGATCTCTTTTACTGAGCAGTTGGTTTTAGAGTGATACTATTTGGGAAACCTCGACTTTGGTTGTGTGGTCTCGCTCCCTTATCCACATATATCCTCCCTTTCCATTCACTATACCCCCATTCATCATCTCTCTCACCTGGGTCCACATTTTCTCATTGGGTCCACATAGGGTTAGCCTCCCCATTCTCTTACCCCCACCTTGGGTTAGGCTTGGAATAATGGCCCGGAGGTTGAAGCAGCTGAAAAGAAATGTAATAGCATAAATGGCCACATTCAATAGGAAAATGTACCACAAGATGCAAAAGATGGTCAGGACAAACTTAATTAGCACATGGTCAAAATCCAATGCATGAGCTCTACCCCATACCCATGGTGATCACCTTGGTTCCATAGGCCCTAGACGAGCCTCGTTTATCATTTAGGAACCCATGATTTTCCCAACCCCTAGAGGGCAACGAACCACCCTACCAATAGGGGTTAATCACTGCTATATCTTACACATCATGCTCTTATCCTTTGAGCACTAAGCAGTTAATCAAAGAAAAATCATAAAACGCAAAAGGCATATAAAGAAGGGTGGAAAAATCAAGATTGGGGCACCTCATGTACCACGATTGCTCCCTCGTACATTATATACCCAGGTGTGGGCTTCTCTTTTTTCTAGCTACCCCTGTGTCCTGATATGTTGCCCAAGATTGACCCTCTCATCCCTATTCCATTTCACCTCTTTATCACATGCCAACACGAGGGATGTACCTTGGACATACCATCCCCTCTAAAGGTAGAAACCACCTAATAAGGTACTTGGTTAACCCCCTTTGAAGCTTGGAGACATTAGTGCATGCCAAAGCCCACTACGGAAGGGTAGGCCATTATGAAGTGTCCACTTGTTGTCCATGGTTTGTAAGCTCTTTTACTCGATTACTTTAATGATTTGTTGTGCTGGAAGGCTAGGGGACACATTGGATCTTATGTAGGATTGTAGATGGTGTCCATTTGGGTTTGGTCTCCTTATACGGGGTCCTAACCCTCCAGAGGGCTACATTGGAAAGTATAGGGTCTGTGTAGAGAAGCCATGGGCCTCCACAACAGTAGAAAACACTCCATGGATCCCCAAAGATGCTTAGAGATCGACCTTTTGGACGAGGAAGATGTATCTGGTACGCTATGCCCAACTGGCCCAACAATTGCACCACACACTTGGTAGGTGTCCCAAGACTTGTACGTTGACATGGCATCATTCATTCCATCATCTGAGCCCTTATAAATGGTCTACAAACATCCTCAACTCATTTGGAGACCTATGAGGTCATTGGTGTGCCCCCCACACCCACTGGTAGCACCATAGGTTTATTTTTTGGAGAACAATGGGCCACCCCCTTGTCCATCACTTTTGAGGATTCTATTCATCATTATGGAACTTATAGACCTCCTTAGGTATCTTAGAGGGCCCTACGACATGCATAGATTATTATTTGACCTCTTGAGAGACTTATTATTTTATTTGTGAGCTAGTTTGGTGGGCCTGTCACCAAAAGTTAGTTAATTTGCACATTATTTTATTTTAGGGGCTAATGTAGGCCCATTAGGTAATTTGAACTCCTAGTTAGTGTATACGTAGGAGTTAGATGAATTCATTTTGAATCATCACTTGATTTGGATCATTCTCTCATTAGAGAACTTCGCACTTTTTCCTTGGCGGATATTTTTGGACAATGGATGAATTTTGATGTATGGATTGGGTTCTTCTTATCTTGGAGCTTCTTATATTGCAAATGTGTTGTTGGTTGGATATATTCTTTTACATGTAAGTGCTATTTTCACGCTATTTTGTTTCATTTTACTGCATACATTGGTTATGAGATTTTTGCTATTTTAGGGCTAATTATTGCATTATTTTACGACATCAATGTGGAATTATGTTTCTATTTAGCTTATCTCCATGTATGGGCCATGTTTGATGAATGAATTGGCCTAGACATCGAGTTATCTTAATAAGCCTCTTCCATTTGCAACAAAGTATAAACGCTTTTAAGGTCACTTTTCTTCTCTTGCCCTTAACATTGGATGAAGTTGAATTTAAGAGCCTCCTTGATCAAAAAATGAAATCCATCTTCATAATTCTCCTTGATTCCATTTGTCCAAGAGTAATTAGGAACTGATCCAACAAAAGGTGTTCATTTAAACCATATTCTTTCACCTTTTTCTCCCTCTTCTAGGTCTAGCCAAGCTGGGCCACCTAGGGCATCAATTTCCCGACAAACTAGCCCTAGAAAAAGTTTGATCTCCTAGGCTCTACTGTGCTGGTGTGTCCTCAAGGTCTTCTTCGAATTTGAAGCGATTTCGATAGTGGGATTGCGAGATATCGCAAGCCCTAGGTCTGAGATCAAACTTTGATCTGGTGTTCCCAAGGCTAGAACCTTATGGGATCAATTTGACAACTTTAGGTGAGAATTCTTGTTTGATCCTTTCTCCTTGTCTTGGTCATGTTAAGAATATCATTGGTTGCTAAACTCCATCCCCTTAACCTGGGCTGGGCCCACTTGGCCTCGTGTGGTCCCATTTCTTATCAAAGACAATTCATCAAGGGAAACTCGAGAATCCAAGTTCTAAGGATTTTAGGGATTGGGAAACTCCTTTTCAAGTCATATTCCTTTAACCTAACCCTTAAATCCTCACCCCCCCTTTTCCTAGAAAACCTTCTACCTTGCTGAAAGAGCAAGCAAGCTCCATTCTTAATCCTATTCTAGGGAAGGGGTATTTAAGGTCATTTCACATCTATTTGTTGATCCATCCTTTATAAGTGACTTCCTAATTATCGGGTCTCCTCCCATTGGTGAAAGTCTGTAAAGAGTAGGGAGTCTTAGTTGTGGTGACAGTGGGCTAAGTCTCCCAGGTTTCCCTTGACCGAGTAGTTGCCCTCTTAGGAGGAGTCCCTTATAGGTCCTTTGCTGGTTTGAGTGGTAACATGCTTCAACCCACACTAGCTAAGCACCGACTTAGCTCCAAGTTGTACCTTGGATATGTTTTTAATCTTCTTGTCTTCAACAATTCCTTCTATCTCAACTGTTTGTCACTTCACCTTGCAATCTTCAGATTTGCACCGTTGACTCTGACTACAACCACCTAGCTTGTATTTTGATCATCACAAATTGCAAAGAGAAGAAATGCCATGGATTTTATCAGTTAATTGCTTAATTTTGACAAGTTCCAAATGGCACATATAGACAAGCTCTCGAGGCCTAGCTCTTTGACATCGATAAATCAATCATAGACCCTATTAATTATTCTTGTGTGAGAACTTGCACGCGAATACAACACACATTATTCAATCAGGTGACTTGTATTTGACAATAGCCAACAACACTTATCAAGGGCTCTCTATCTCATCGTTGACAATCACAATTACATCTGAAAATCCAATACAACTACTAAAAGCTACTGACTAGTTTCAAATTTTTTTTTTCTCTTGACAATAATCCCCTAATTGATGCCGTAATCAAAATGAGAATATCGTTGATTTCATGCGAAGGGATGTATATTGAAGCTAGCTTGGGCTTTAATAAATATTGCATTAGGAACAACAAAACACACAAATAATATGATTGAACATGGCATAGTTCATCTCTTTGTCAAACTTTGCTCTTAAGGAAAGGGCACAAACCAATTTCCTCGTGACAATAGTGACCATCCTTCCAACTTGGAGCGACTAAGATCCATTAATGAGATGAAGAATGATTTAGGCAATCAAATTCACATTAATTGACTATTTCTTTCGAAGATTCGTCAGAACTATCCCATATATTTGACGCCATAGAGAACCCGCGCTAAGGAGATCGATTTTTAATAAATTGCGGGGCAACATTTTAGTCCTTAATTCAACTTGGAATACCGACCTGGTAAAAATCTTCTATAGTCATCAAACTCGATCTATCTTCCTTAGTTGAACCCTAGGGCTGTAACAAATACCTACCCTCTAACTCAACGAATTCCTTCATCTCGGATCCTCTGAATTAATTGTCCTACTTATACTAGATGAGAGGGCTCTTTGATTTTGGGGCCGACTTGTAATTCATATTTATGTTGGAGTCGACCTGAAACTAGGCATTTATAATTTTTAGTTGACTTGTAATTCAATCTTGGACATTAAGAATGTTGCTAGTGATAGCGAGATGGTGCTTCTATACCTCACATGATTTCAAGTAATGGTTCATGCTTGCGTTGCCTCAAGTTCTCGAACGATTTTACCACGTCTCCGACATGCACACAATGTTTTCCCTCAAACTTCTTAGCAATGGTGCCAATGCAATGATTGACCTTAATTCTTAATCAATAAAAATGAATGAATGTCGTTGGAACTACAACTGATAGGATTGGCTCACATATACAAGGAGAACAAAGTCATTTGAAGGATCTAATGGCAGAATCACAAGATGGTTATTACTCCTGCAAGAATTTAACATCACCATTCTAGACCGACCTGGAAAACAAAACACAGTTGCTGATTTTTTGTCTAGAATTCAAACAACAATAATAACACTCCAGTAGAGGATAATTTTCCTAATGAATATCTCTTTGCAATATCTACTAAATCTCCATGGTTTGCAGACATTGCTAACTATTTGGCTACAGGAAAATTACCAGCATGCTTGTTTCATAGAGAAAAGAGAAAAATAATTCAATCAAGTGCATTATACTCATGGGTTAATGATGAATTGTATAAAACAGGTCCAGATCTCATTATCAGGAGATGTGTACAAGAAGATAAAATACTTGAAATTCTGAAGGCATGCCACGATGAAACTTGTGGTGGACACTTTGCTGATAAGAGGATTGCCTATAAAATCCTTCATTTAGGATATTATTGGCCATCCATCTTTAAAGATGCCAAGGAATATGTCAAAAGGTGTGACAACTGTCAGAGAATGGGGAAACCTGTTCCTACAGATGAAATGCCCTTACAACCTCAGGTACTCATCGAACCTTTTGAGAAATGGGCCCTGGATTTTGTTGGACCAATCAATCCACCATCAAAACAAAAGAGATACATTCTGGTTTGCACTGATTATGTCACTAAATGGGTAGAGGCTAAAGCACTTTCTTTTGCTAATGAAAACGCTGTAGTTTCATTTCTCTTTGAGGATATTTTCACTTGTTTTGGTGTCCCAAGGGAAATTGTGACAAATTAGGGATCTCAGTTTACATCTAGGATGGTGCAAAGAATTGTAGGGGAATATAAGATCAAACATAGAAAGTCCACTCCATATCATCCACAAGCAAATGGACAAGTGGAATCCACCAATAAAGTGATCGAATCAATCCTCACAAAGACTGTACATCTACATAGGAAGGATTGGGCAGATAGGCTTTCTGAAGCCTTATGGGCCTACCGGACTACATGGAGGAACACAATTGGACATACTCCCTATGAACTTGTTTATGGGAAACAAGTCTTGTTTCCAGTAGAATTCCAGATTAAAACTTTCAAGACAACAATCAAATTAGGACTTGATTTATCAGAAGCCCAAATGCACAGAATGGAGCAACTTAATGAGCTTATGAGATCAGGCAAGATGCAGTTCAAAGAACAAACTTAGTTTAGCAGCAAAGGTCCAGATGGCATGATAAATACATAAAAGAAAGAAAATTTCAAGCAGGAGATTGGGCACTTTTATTCGATTCAAAGTTCAAAGACTTCCAAAGAAAATTTCAGACTCATTGGCTTGGGCCTTATGAGATCGAAAAAGTCTTTAACAATGGGGCAGTCAGGATAAGGACAATTGATGAAGAAAAGGTACCTCTTCTTGTGAATGGACATCGACTAAAGGTCTATCATAATCCAATTACAAAGGAGGACTTTATCAAAAATTTTCAAGACAATACTGATATAAAGTTGGTGAAGAAGAATCCTTCTTCTTCCCCAACTCAGTCTTCTTTTTACTTTCATATTTAAAAAAGAAGAAGAGAGAAATAATAATTGTATAAGTATGGAAACCAATCAATGACTGCCATCCTTATATAGAAAATACAAGATGAAAATCATAGTCATCTGTGACATGTTATATTTTCTCCCATTCTAAAAAAATTCCCAAATTCTTTGTTCGCTTTCTTTTTATGAAGCAATAAAAGAAGAAGCTATAGAATTGCTACATTTATGCAACTCTCAGAAGAATCTGCAGCTGTCATCACATTCTGCAACCTAGCTACACTTTGCAGCCTATTGAAGCAAGATATACTAAACAAAAGCAATTGAAGATCATGCTGAAAAGACACTTGAGGAATCAACACAAAAAGAAGATCAACAAAGGTTAGTTCCAAGGTACATTACAAAATTTGTTTAAATAATAATGTCCAAAAACATTAGTATATATAATTTAGAAGATCATATGTTGCCACCTCAATTTGTCATCATTAAAGTTGATTGTACTCAGATTCACACCACAATTCCATAATTTGACCACTTAATTCGTATCATATCCTGTAATGATCAAGACTGATTTCATTCATTAACGATTAATGGTCAAATCTCATTATGTAACCCACTTATTCACGTTCCTAAACCCTCGCCCGAATATCTATTTTACCTACACGTCTCTACAATCTCCTTTCGACACCCTTAACTCAGAGCCAAACCCTCAATCCACCTGGTCGAAGAGGAACAGTTCTGAAGGTGAAACTCCCTATGACAGAGACATGGGTCTAATAGTGAGAACTGAGCCTGTGGGAGCAAAATTCATGGAAAGTTATCCACAGATGAAGGAAATGCTACAAAAGGTGCGATGGCTCCAGTTCATAGAGAAGTTCGATGGGTTCCACAAGGAGGTCACCAAGTCCTTCGCAAGAGCCTTTAACGGGACAAAGGTAGAAATTGGGGAGATAAAGTTTTTAGTGACAGAGGCCTTCAAAGTTGAAGCCACAGAACTTCCGAAAACTAGCGAAAGATGGTTAAAGAACATGGAAATTCATGGCGAAGAATGGAAGATTTTTCTGAAGAATCCAGGTATGGACACTACCATTTTTAAGAAGGGAATTCCCAATACAACACTTAAAAACAAATGGAGGAACATGCTGTTAATTATACAAAAATTTGTTATTTGCGAGGGTATATTTGGTTGTATGTTTGTCTACCTGTTAATGAATTTCCTAGAGGACAGAGAAATAAACCTCCCATACTTCTTACTTAACAGCTTAAAGAAAATGTCAGCAAATGTGCAAAAAATAGTCCAATTTATAGACAATACCATGTACCATAATGGACTGATAAAAATACTCATTGAATTCTATTTAAAGAGTATAGGAGACTCCTGGGAAAGTTTCCTAATCAGAAATCATTTTCAAGAAGAAGCACAAGAACATACTAAGGATGACAAAACCAAAAGAAGTAGGAGGAGAAAGGTTGATACTTGCATTGAAGACAAATCCTCACCTCAACCACAAGAAGAAGAAGAAGAACTCACCATTGCAGAATTACTGAAGAATAAGAAACAAAGTGGGGTCATAAAGAGAGGTAATGTAAAGGAAAAGGGCAAAATTATAAACTCATAAATCTTAAGCCCTCTACAGCGAAGGAGAAGCTCCAGACTTAGTAAACCCTTGAAGAAGACATCCCCATAGGAAGCAGAGTTTGTAAATTTAGATGAAGAGCCCCAAATACCATCGCTTATTACTGCCTCTCCCATACAAAGTCCTATACATAGTCCTATACACAGTCCAAGTAGAAGGACCCCAGAAATTGACCCGGCATGGTAGGAGATTTATGACTGCATTGAGTCCTTGGAGAAGGGACATGCAGAAGCAAATCCAAATGTTGAAGAGTTGCATATCAATCCACAAGAACCTCTAGTAAACACCTTGAAGCAAGAAATCTATGAACTAGAGACACTGAATAGGCACATCAAGCAAGAAAATGAATCTCTGAAGAAACATAATCACTTAGAAAAGTTCATGAGTGATAACACTATTTTACATTTGGGGCTATGGTATAAAAAGAATAAGAAATTGAAGAAAAGGACCAACTTTCTGAACAGAAAAGTCATCAGCTTGAAGTACAAACTCCTCATGAAGAAACCAAGAATGGCAATCACTTCAAGGAAAAAAAAGAAGAGGAAGTTGGATGTATTGGCAGAGGTATCAGAACAAATGCAGTAGAAGGTGAAGGCTCACAATTTTGGAAATTACATGAGGACATGCAATGGTCTCTCAGTGGGGTATGTTGAACCTCAAAACTGTTCCTAATATGACATCCTTTTCCACCATTTCTTCTTCCTTTTTTACAAATCCATAAACTCAATCAGTGATAATTGACATATTTTACATCTGAGAAGGCATTTATATGATATCTACTTTATATTATAATGTTTCTTATTATTTATATGAATTTTTGTAATTAGCTACAGAATTCGTGCAATTCAGTAGCTAACCTTTGTTTTTGCAGCCACCATTATTGTTTGACAGGTTTTGAGAAGGAAATGAAGAAGCAAGTCACATGGGTAGCTTTGAAATGGTCCACATATGGATCATATCCTATTTACCTATTCAAATTCGAGAAGGAATCATGCCTACACTCACGGTCAAAGGAACGAGATCAGCAGACAAAGACTCTCGATTTTCTCTTACGTAGCAAATCGAGAGAAAGCCATTAAGACTTTGCTTTTGAATAGACTTCTAGTCTTAGTTTTATTATGCTTTCCATAGGCGGAATTGTGTTAGACAATTGATTCAAAAACTTGTATAAATGTTGGTTTGTTGAAACCAGGAATAAGTTAGTTTTTGTGATAATACTGTGTTACGCGTTTATACTCTGTTTTGCTAATAAAGAAGACCAGTTCCAGATCACTGATGCGGGGATAGTCTAAGTAGATTTCACACTCGTTCTGTTGCAGAGGGCCCCTGCACAGAAAGGAGGTTTTTATAATTGTTTTGTAGTTTAGTTTACTGTCAATTGCTTAGTTTAATTTCCTGTTGATTCATAGTTAATTCCTCGTCAATTCATAGTTTAATTCCTTGTCATTTCATAGTCAGCTTTTCGTCAAATTCATAGTTTAATTACTCACTGTTTCATAGTTTAATTTCAAGTCAATTAGTTTTATGAATTAGTTGTTTACATTTACAGTTGACTGTTAGATCTTATGCATGCCTGAATCATCTTATGAATGTGAATCTGTCATCTTCCAAATGAATAGATTCGTGCATTTGATTACACAACAACCATAGGCTTTAAGATTAAACATATTGTTTTGTGAAAAAGATACTCTGTCATTTCTTTCTTGCCTTAGTTAAATTTGATTTCAATCAACACAGTAGTTTAATTTCATAGCAATAAATTTTATGCTTTCATTCCATGGAATGTTGTAAGATTTTGTAGATGTTCTATGCTTGATGCAACTTTACTTTTATCAACAACGATCACATGAATTTACAAGTAAAATGCAGATAGAACATACCAGTGATCCTTCAGAAGACAAGTCAGAAACAAATAAAGGTGATGGTGCGTTACGGCGGTCAACAGGATGCTTCAACCAACAAAGACTTCACGGTCAGCCAACCCAGCATGTGTCACAATAGTCCTCAAAACAGTCACACAGTCAACTGAGAAGTCAACCTCAGAAAAGTCAACGTTGCCCAGAAAAGTCAATGCAGGGCAGCAACATTAAAAGTCAACGCAGCTCAACTTTTGGTCAACCTTTGACCTCGATTTCTGTGCCAAAGAGTACAACATCCTTAGATCGAATTCTCCTCCAAAATTCAGCCCAATCGGACCATGCGTTGACCAAAGTCAACGTTGGTCAAACTTCCCCAGAAACCCTAACTGCAGATTTCTCGCTGCAGTAAATTTCGTCCTTCTTGCTGCGGTAAAATTCGTCCTTATTGCTGCGGTAAACTTCATCCTTCTTGCTCCTTAGATGCTCGTGTAAGAGGAGGATATGTGTGTTGAGATGAGTGGAAAATGCTCCAACGTTGACTCTATAAATACCAATTATGAGAGGTGTGTGACATATTTGCTGGGGTAAAAACCTTAAGGCCGACTTGCACTTAAATTTATTATAAATAATAAATTCAAAATAAATGTTCTGCTCATCAGATTAAAATCAATTTTAGATCGATTTTACACCTCTCTGAAAGAGGAATCCAATACAAATATTGGAATCTTCATCTGAGCATCACAAGATGGAGTTTGGACCTAGTTGTCCAAATTTAACAAATGTAAAATAGAATTAGGTTAAATTTATCTTTCAATCATTCTTAGATTTAAAACTAGGACAGAGTTAAATTAGAATTGTACTTCGATTATTTTAGAAGTAGATTAAATGCTTTGTTTTTATAGAATTAATGCTTTCAATGGATAAGGTAGAATATAGTTTTATTTTGTCATGTTGGTAGATAGAACATCATTTAAAGATCAGTAGAATTCAATTAGATTTAGAATAGTGCTTTGTTTAAATAATGAATAAGTTTAATTAGATGTTTTCCATAGATGTTTTGCTGGCCTAAAATAGTCTAACATAACTCAAATTTTAACCATTCAAAGTTTGATTTATTTTTGTGCAGAATAGATTAGTTAATTAACATTTCCTCTTCTTTTTTTCTTTTAGATTTTAGATTTTATTCATTTCATTAAGAGTAATTTGTAAATCAATTCATTTTCTTAGAATAAAAATAACAGTTCCTTTTCTTCCTTCTTTAAGATTAAGTTTTCATCATTAAATTTCATTTAGATTTAGTTGTTCACTAGCATTTAGAGATTTCATTTAGAAGCTTAAATTTCATTTCTCAGATCAATTTCAACTCTTAAACTTTAGGCATAAAATACAAAACCCCCCAAAAATAGTATATAAAATACACAATGAAGTAAGAAAGAAGGGCAACTAAGCATATATAGTGCACCACACTTAATCAGATTACTAACCTCGGTCGATAATTTATGATAGCAATTTAAGACATTAAATTGACTAAACAATTGTATAGTTTCAAAAAACTCGAGTTTCTTGTAGACATGTTGGAGAAGATCAATTGACTGTCTCTACGCTGGTACTAGCAGGTTTTAAAACTGAAGTATTCCAATAACATGTAGCTAATGATTACTCTGTCTCTTGCCTTGAGATTCGACTCCCTTTCAAGCTTGAACTCGGCCTTCTAGAGATTCAAATTACTGTGGTCTTGGTTTTTGCTCTTTGTTGTTGAATTTCCAAAGCTCTTTCTTCCTCCTATAATAGTCTTGAGCTCCTCTCAAGCTACCTCCTACGCTTTTCCTCTTTCCTTTGAGAAGAAATGAATGAGTATATCTTTTCCTTTGAGAAGAATTGAATCAGTATATCTTTTCCTTTTCCCTTTTGTCTTTCTTTTGAGAGGGAAACCTAATCCTAAAGATCAAGGGCTGAGATTAAATCTCATCCCATGAGATCTATGGTTGAGATGAAGGCCCCAAATGACCCCTTTCTCATGATGATCCCTTTCTCATGATGACCCCCTCACTTAAAACACTTCTTAGTAATTTTAATGTTTTAGTACCATGGTCACTTTTTTCTCTCATAAAGTGACTTTTAAAGTATAAAAGTCACTTTAGTAAAATCAAGTGAAATTATTACTTTTCACACAAAGTCATATTAATAACCCTTGTGACTTTAATAAATTAAAATACAAGGTGTGCAACTCCTAAAAGGTACTTTAGCTCCTTGACATCAATAAACACATAATGTCACTTAGACAAAAGGATATTAATGTGTCTTCCTAGGCCAAAAGGACAAATGCCTAGAAAACACTTCCTTGGTACCATTTTTCTCAACACTCCCTCTTACCAAGGAAGTTGTTTCCCACCACTCCATCTTTATGTCTAAAGTGGATATGCTCACCCCTTGGTACCATCCTGTCACCCGCTACTCTTGCCACATCACCACCCAACCTCTCTAGTGATCTGCTCCCCCTTACTGACTCATTTGCTTCCTTCAAGGTACCATCAAGTCTCCTCGACTTCCTCCTCCCTGAAGAAGCCTCCTTCACAAGTGTGGGAGCCTCATCTCCATCCCTTGCACCTATCCTTGATGAAGATGCCCCTATGGCCTGTACTGATCTTGTTCTCAGAGTTCCTGCACTCGGAGATTCCACACTCTGTGAGCCTGTCACCCCAAAAGCCAGTAATCCTCTTGACCTTTGTGAACCTATACTTGTGGACCTTGAAACATGTAGTGCACTCCCCTTCCCAGGATCTTACTGCTCTACATGATCACCCTCCTGTGACCTCCTCACAGTCATGGAAGATTGAAACATGAACTTGTAAAGTCTTCCCTCACGGACACCAATCACTCTAGCAAATGCTATGCTAGATCCCACAGGATACTCAACACTTGTCCATCCTAGAACACCACAACATATCCCCAATCCTCAATACATGAATCTGATATTAGGTTCCTCCTCAGCCCTAGTAATAAAGGACCTCTGTCACATTCATAGGTGACAATGATTCCCTCTGAAAGGTATAGTCCCCACACTTGACGCTCTGACCCTGGTGTCATCTCCAAGCACCACCTCCAAGTTTATACCCTCTGTAAGACTCGTAAAGTGTTCCCTCACTCCTGTCATATGCCTAGATACTCCACTATCTATAAGCTACAAACCCGTGGATATAGCACTAGTGGCTAAAATCACCACCAATGCAAACTCTATATCAAACTTCGAGGCAAAATCCTCTACCTGAGCTGATGTTGCCACTTCCTTCTCCTTCTTCTTCCCTTTCTTCTCGGGAGACTTGGATGCATAGTGATCCATCTTCCCACATGCAAAGCATTTCACTTTACTCATGTCATTCTTCTTGGACTTCTCTTCCTCCTTCTGCTGCCTGACCCCATTGGTGGACCCCTACTTCTTCTTCTTGCCCTTAGTTGCAAGGGCAACATTCTCCTCCTCACCATCCCACCACACTTGCTGCCCACCTTAGCACTCCTCCCAAACTCCTCCTGGATAAAATTGTCCCACATTCTCCTCCAATCTGGAAAGTGCTCTCTTGCCACAATGCCATGTATGAATGCATCCCATTTCTCGGTGAACCCATCTAATGCAATCCTAACCAATTGGTTCTCTGGGGTAGCCTCTCCCACGACAACCAACTCATCCTTCACTTGTGAGATCTTGGTGAGGTATGAGGTCACACTGTCAGTCTTGGTCATCTTAGTTAGACGAGGGAATAGGTGGTCTCTGATGGCATCAAGAATGATTCTCTTTGCTTTTACATTCTTCTTGTTGAACTCATTCAATTGAACAGGATCTGTAGGAGGTTGCACAGGACTCTCCACAATGTCCCATATCTCCAACTCCTCAAACAAAAGTGTTATCCTCTCCTTCCAGGGACCAAAATTTTCTGCCCCTACCAGTCTGTCCTCCACCCTTATACTATTTGCCATGACCCTTCAAACCAACGCCAAAAGATAGATCTATCACTGATCTGTTACCAGGTAGTCTTCCTCCCTCTCAACCTCAGCCCTTTGGGTTTTTGAAGATGGTTTTAGGCTGGCCTTCTCACTGTTCGAACAGTGGGTGCTTGCTGGTTTGATATAGCAGCTGATTTCTCCTCGGATTTGAAGGGTCCTTTCTCAGATCTAGAGCTTGAAAAGCTCTAATACCATGTAGAAAAGTTTATTTTGTTGGCAGCCCACACAAATTTCAAGTCTTTGCAAAAAATATATTCCCACGGCCCTAAACTCCCAAGTCTGATATAAAAATTTGATAAAGCAATTTATTTGAAACACAAGACTACCTCTACCAGTTGATTTTAGCACAACAGATACATGAAATAATAAGCAAGCACACACATAAGTTCGACACAATTATTTTGGTCAACTTGACCCTGGAAAAACCCCACAATGGGGAATACTAGTGCTAGAGAAGGAATTTTATTTTGCTTCTTTAGAGAATTTTTTACAACAAAAATACAAATGAGATTTAACTTATCCCTTTCCTTTGAAGAAGCTTCTCTGAGGTTCTTTTACACTGAAATTCTGGACTGATATTTTAACTCACACAGCTAGCTATCCTTCATTGAAGATTTCAACACTTGTCAGAGCCTAGTGCTCAGGAATTTGATCCCCATAACAGTCACAGTTAACCTTGTAACCCAGGCTTCTTAAACTGCTCATTACACACTGAAATGGGGCCGTTTTCACAGCTCCTTCAACACAGGAATTTACCCACAGAACAGTCCACTGTTTCTGCTCTGAGACTTGAGTGTGCACCATAGGAAATGTTCACACCTGTATCAGCTTCTCCTTCCTTTACCATGTGTTGAAAAACACTCAAAACTAACCAGATTTACATGGAAAAGAATGCACACATCAGCAACAAGTTTTCCCTTCAAGAACAAACCTGAAATATACTGATTATGACCAGAAATACGCTCAGGACAGACCTGAAAATCACTTTGTACAGGCTCAGAAAATCTGGTTTCTTGCAGACACACTGGAGAAGATCGATTGGTTGCCACTACGCTGGTACTATAGTTTCAAACCTGAAGTAAGGCAATAATGTGCTTCCCTAGGCCAAAAGGAGAAATGCCTAGGAAACGCATCCTTGGTACCATTTTTCTCAGCACTTTATTTAATGTCCTGGCCATCTTTTGCATTTTATGTTTTTTCTTTTTCTTTTGTTTCTTGGTTGTAGCCGTGATATGCTTCTAACTTTATTTTAGCTGCATCAGCCTCCGGGGCAACATTTCCAAGCCCGACCCAGATATGTGGACAAGGGGAGGGGTGCCAAAGCCCTGTGGACCCAAAGATGGGAAACAATGACAAAGGGCTCGTAATGTGAAGAGGGCACTGATAAATATGGAATGGGAAAATGGGACCACACTACCAAAATCGGGGTTTCCTAAATAGTACCATTCCCAAAGCCATAGGGCAATAGGGTAGATCCAATAGGACTAGGATTGAAGATTAAACACCCATTTAAAGTGAGGGAACAAAACCACGATCAAAACCCTTCTTTCTTCCAAGTCACTCATAATCCATGCCCAAATCCCCAAATGAAAAACAAGCATAAGCACTTGATTACACAATGAAAACATACCTTTTGGGTCGGATTGCCCTCCTTCTAACATGTGCTCTTGACAAATGGGCGAGGAACATACCACTGATGTAGGTGGCGGAGATAAAGTGGTACATCTCATTGGCTACAAGGTGGTTGTTAGGGGTTGCTAGCTGTCGTCTAGAAGAAGATGAATAGGAGAAAAACCCTCCTAGGGATACCCACTTTTAGTGGGTAACAATGCACACTAAAGTGAAATAAGACATAAAAGGCATAAAATAAACTAGAGTTTAATTTATTCTATTAATGCCCAAGTCTAGTACCTAATTGATGATTATTAAGTTAATATTTACTTTAATACTCTTATTGAAGATACTCTTCTTGATATTTGCACCATACCCATTGGGTGTCATTAAATCACTACTCGATGGGCTGCAAAAGTACTTTTACCCACTGAAGCCAAGTGATTGTCATCAACATTTGAGTAATTTTATCCCCATCTTTAATAGTAAGCAGGGACATTTTCCTCTCAATAATGAGGAAATTGTGAAACCTAATTGAATGAATATGTTTGAATATGTATTATATTTGTACTTAAGTACTGGAGATTTGATCAACTTTAATCACTCTCTTCACAATTTTACTCTATATTTTGTAATATAGAATGAGTGTACATGTGCTCAGTTCCAACAATCTCTTATTATACTTACATGCTCGCTCTTTTGTGTACGAGTAACTTCTTGCATGTGCTCGTATTAATTCATATGGCTAGATTTGTTGGTATTCTTATCCCGTTGTCCTTTTATTTGGTCCAACCTTGATCCTTTGGTTTGTGATGGATTTCCCATGAATTAAACTGATTTTTGCTAATGACAACTTTAGAAGGGCTTGAATTCATTCATTCAACTTCTTAACATAAAGAGTTAAATCTAAGACTTTTGTGATCCATAATGTAGATAAAAGTCTTTAGGATTAATCACATCATTAAGATTTGGTCGACGTTTCGAACCATCTGTAGCATTCATCCTCCAGGACAAAATTAACTATATTAACATAAAGAGTTAAATCTAAGACTTTTGTGATCCATAATGTAGATAAAAGTCTTTAGGATTAATCACATCATTAAGATTTGGTCGACGTTTCGAACCATCTAATGTGGTTCATCCTCAGGAGACAAATCTTCTCGGTTGGATCTTATCTCTAAAGTGAATCTTCTGTTTATCCAAGGGACCTCAGAGGGACATAATTGCCCATGTCCTTAGGAGAAATAATATCACCTCTTCATTTAGGCCTATCAGTACCATCAAGAATTCTCTCAGATTGGTTAAGGACCCTATATACCCAAAGGACATGAAAGGTGTTTATTTAGTTCCATGCTCATGCGGTACTCCCTATATTGGGGAAACTGGTCGATCCATTAGACAGAGAATTTAGGAGCATGATGTAGACATTAGACACAGTTGATCCCGCACTTCTGCTCTTGTGGAGCATGCTGGGAAATCGTGTCACCATGTATGCAATGAAGACTCCAAAGTCATTGCTAGGGTGGATCACTTCCATCATAGAAATTTGAGGGAGGCTATTGAAATTGAGAGACATCCTAACAATCTCAACAAAGATGATGGGTGGAAACTAGGTAAGAGCTGGACTCTGACCCTCTCAAAGTGATTTAGCCTCTGTGCGGTGTTTTCCTTCGGTTTTATTCTCTTCCCTTTGTTTTGGTTTTGCCTTTTTTATTTTTATTTTTTTTATTACCTGGAGCTATATTATTATATTATCTCCTTACTTTTGTATATATATATGTATATATTTGATAATATATATTTTTCCCCCTTCTCCGCTCTTTATAATAATAATTATAAATCTTCCCCTTTTTATTTTATTGTATATTATTCCTTTCTTATTTTTCTCTTAACTTCTTCAATATTTTAATATTATTTCCTATGCTATTATTTACCCCTTCTCCCTTACTAATTTTATAATTTATTCATTTTAATATTTTCCCTTTTATATATTTTCTCCCTTATTGATTTTATAATTTAACCTTTTTACTAAATTATTTTTAAATAATTAAAATTTTTTAATTTCTAACTAATTAATTAAATAATTTAAAAAACTTTTAATTTTCTAACTAATTAATTAAATAATTTAAAAAACTTTTAATTTTCTAACTAATTAATTAAATAATTAAAAAAACCTTTAATTTTCTAAATAATTAACTAAATAACGACTAGTTTTAATAGCTAACTCCAGGCAATGACGCATCCTTACTATTTATTCATTGAGATTGATTTCCTTCTTCACCTTGTCCTGAGGATGAACCACATTAGATGGTTCGAAACGTTGACCAAATCCTAATGATGTGATTAATCTGAAAGACTTCTATCTATAAAGAGTTAACTCGATTCGCTCAAAAGCCCTAAGATAGGGTGTTGAGTGGTTCCTCTTTATCTAATGAGTTGATGCCGAAGGCTAGCTTTTGAAGATGCCTAAGTAGTACACATTGTTGATTTTTGTGGCATCTGATGTGCTCTAGCCTTGAGCTTTTGCAGAGGGGCTAAGACACATGTATTCTCCAAGACCCAATAAGCATTTGGGGAAATTCCACCTAGAGATGGCTAAATAAAAATAATTAATCAGTTTTTAATATTTCCTAAGTCTAAACTTAAGAAATATGATTAATTAAAAGGTATTAATTAAGTCAGGTGCGAATATTCTAGAAAAAGGCGTGGATCAAGCCTGAGTTAATCTTAGTCATCGATTAAGTTTTAATCGTGGCCGTTGAAGCCTCAACGAGAGATTATAAGAAGAACTTGATGGGCACTTGGAAAATACACCAATTCAGTTACTCAGATGCCCAGACAGATCGATTTTCTCAGTGGCTGAAGTTCATCAGAAGAGATAGAGCTAGTGGGTGAGTTGCAGGTGAGAGAGAGTGAGGGTATCAATAGTAGTTCGAGAGTGCAAGACGAATTCAGGAAGGGCCAGCGTGAGGAAGGACGCAGTACACCAGAGCACTGCACAGTCATTGTGCAGAGAGTGACGCAGTGAGACTAGCGTAAGGGTAGAGGGCTTGTTTCGGGGTTAGAAGATCGCTGTGGAGAGTGAGAAATTTGTTACTGAATTTCTCTTAGTATTTTTCCTTTATTTTGTTGTCCGAATTTATGTACATGAATTATTGCGGAAGATTAATAAAGAAACCCTCATTTGTTGCACCAGTTTTCCCGCATTGGGTTTTTCCGGGGACAATTGTCCAAAAAATAACAGTGCCAATATCTTTGTGTGTGCGCTAGACTTTCTCAAGTTTTCAGCATTTATTTTCTTCCTCAGTATTTATTTTGTGAAGGTTGCGCATTGTATATGTTTTGATATTTTATGTAGAAAACTGCAAAGAATTTGTTTAATTAATTTAACATTAGAAGAAACATCATCAGTATTGCAGTAGGATTCCGGATTCAGAATTTTCGCATGGTATCAAAGCACAAGGTTGAAGTAGAAGAGCTCAATGCAGAAAGGAAGAGGGAGAGTCGAAGCACTGCATAAGAAGTTGCTCGAAACCCCAAAAGCTGCATAGTCTAATAGCCAGGAGAACAAATTTTGGAGGAAAATTCATTTCTCTGAGTGATTCGACAGAGAATAAAAATTTCCAGATCAAAGATTGTCAGAGGAAGAGGTAGCAACAACATTTTCTCTTTGCAGAGCAAATCTTAAGCCAAAACACAATATTTTGCAGTACCAAAATCAATGCTGGGGAGGAAAGGAGAAATAACATAGGAAATCGTGGATAGCATTGACAGTTAGGAAGCCTAAGAATTATCTTCCAGGTTGGAGGATGAGTTTGCGTGTTTGTCAGGTTCGACATCATTTGGTGTTTGGTACATTGACAATGGAGCTTCAACTCATATGGCAGGAGTTAGAGAATACTTCTAAAGCTATCAAGAAGAGCAGGTGGACTTCCAGATCAGTATGGGCAACAGAACAAAGTGTACTCCAGTAGGGAGAGGCACCATAGATTTTTAGAAGGAAGCAGGAACCAACACCAACACTACTAATGTATCGTATGTGCCAGGATTAGGTATGATCTAATTTCAGTGTCCCAGTTACAGGACAAGGGATACGATGTATACTTCGTAGGAAAGAAAGCATATGTCAAGCATCCTAGCTGGAAGAAGGTAAGGCATATTGGAGCTCGGAGCAACAGGTTATATAAGTTGCAGATCGATTCTCCAATGGCATCGATAGGCAGCGACAATAGAAGTGGGAAGGAGCTGAACGAACTATGGCACAGGAGGATGGGACATTTACACCATGGAGCACTAAGGATGCTAAGAGAAACTGTAACAGGAGTTCCAGTTCTCAACATAGAGCACGATGATGTGTGTAGAGGTTGCGTACTTGGGAAGTTTGCAAAGGCAACGTTTCTAAGTGTTCTTGGAAAATGGTGTGTTGTAATTGATGCTGATATTTGTGGTTATGTGTGAGCTCCTAGCGTGATATTTATTCTTGTATGATAGTCATTGTTGTACTCTATAATTTAGAGACAGCAGAGCTAAAACTACTGAAAGCACAACATCAAACATAAACCATGAGTCAGACACAACAGCCTTCCTAGACTCCAAAGGGCTCTATCTGTTTTATGATTTAACAAATTGATTATAAAGAGTGATATTAGGCTAGTTGATGGTAAGTTATTTGTTTAATTAGTTATGGTGGTTGGTAGCTATAAGACTTATTCCATTGGGCTATGGGGTCAAAGGGGTCGAATAGCACATCAACATTCAAAACATCATAGCATATGCTTGTCCTAAATGGATCTTAAACTGACATGCAGATGCAATTGAAAAGGCAGTAGGTTTAATGACAATAAAAGTAGTTAAGAATTCTTTAATCAAACTTCTGTAGAAAACATTTAGACTGTAAATGCAGATGTAATTAAGGTGCTCAAACAACAAATCTTAATCTAAAATTTCTGATTTACAATTAGATGAACAGAGACACAACCGGGAAAACAATGGAGACATTTAGAACAGAGAAGAGGCATTTCACCATTTTGACAGAGCTCAAGAATCTTGTAACGATCTTTGATTATTGATGTCCAGCTCCGAAATTATAGTGTTCCAACTGATTAGTTCTTACAATGCAGGGGCTAATAATATCCAACCCCTGATAATGAAAATTTCTAGTAGTATTTAACTAAAACTAAGTCGGTTGCCCTTCCTTACTTGACAACCTTTCATTGATTACAATTTAGCAGAAAATGGACAAGTGTGGCCATGCAAGGCCTGATCAGACATCTCTGACAACAACATCGCCTCTGGAATTAATTTTGGGCAACTCTTCGTAGATCCAAACGCTTCAATGGCTCCTCGGAAGATCAAACAGTAAGCTTTGGAGGTGGCTGTGATGGTTTCGAAGAGGCAACCAATGGAGGATCTGACATTTGGCTCTGTTTCGCAGAAAACATGTGTTGGGTAATCAAAACTGTGCAGTGCTGGCCACGTTTCATTATTGCGGGTGATTATGCTGATGTGTTTTGTGTGAACTCCTTTTTCTTGACTCGACCCCTCGTGCTTGCCCGCTTGGTCGGGGCTTGTCTCCCTCGTGAACGCCTTTTGCCCGTTTATAACACAACCATCATGTAAGAACACCTTACCTGACTCGACCTCGGTGTCTTTTTGCTACTCGAGCTTTTCGCCATGTTTTAACCCTTTTTCTAAGCAAAACAACGAAAAAACTCAACATAACGAACCTGAAAACCTTTAAATTTTACTATTGAACTTTATCGCATCCGTGGCAGCATCGCATTTCGCATATTTTAGAGTTTAAGTTATAAGAAACGGTTTCAACGATGCAATGTGAAGTACAAAGTCGACGTGGCAGGTCAGGTGGGATCAGACTGCAGCCCGCAGATCGCAAGTTTTAACATTTAGCAGCGAAGGTAAACCCTGAGGGATGCGAAGTGTGGGGAGGGCGGAGTGACGTGGAGGAAGGTGGGACCTGACCGCAGCCCGCAGATCGCAAGTTTTAACATTTAGCAGCGAAGGTAAACTCTGAGGGATGCGAAGTGCGGGGAGGGCGGAGGGGAAAGGGTGACATGTCAAGGGGACTGGCCCACTTTAATCGCAATCGAGGAGATGGGAAACAGAGTTAAATCAATGGTACATCAGTGAAAGAAAAGGTAAAGTAGCAATATAAAGCAGAAAAGGCAGAAAAGGTAAGGTCTAATGTTTTCTATAGGAAAATTAGGAGAAAAAGGATTGTAGTGTGGGTGAATGGGTCCCACTCCATCACATATTGCCTTTGGAACATTATATCACGAACTTAAAACCCAAGGTTGGCTTTCGGAGGGTTCCTAAGGTGATAAGCGGTAATAGACAAGGGGGTGCGAAATTGCGGAAGGGCGACACGTAGCGGGGATGGTGTTAAGGAATACCACTCAATGCTACCATCTGCAGCATGCTTTACCTTGTAAAGCCATCTGGAAGTAACCACGGATTTTCCCTCAGGCCTCGGCACCATCTCCCAAACATCATTCTTCATGATAGAAGAATACTCCCCCTGCATGGCCTCTCTTCAGACTTGCTAGCTAGCTGCCTCCTCATAGCTAGAAGGCTCAGAGTCAATGATGTTGGCAACCACTGCCATATAGATACAGAACCTATCAGGTGGTCTGCTCTCTCTGACCGACCTCTTTGGCCCAGCAACAGATGTGGCCTCTCTCAAGGTATCCTGAAGCCACTTAGGCTTCCTCTTCCCTAAGCACACTTCTCCCACTAGAGAATGAAACTCCTCCTCCTCATCATCAGGAGCCTGAACTCATGATTGTCTGTATGTTGTCCTCCTGCCTGAATTTGAACTTGTAGATGCTGAAGTACCGTGTGAACTGTCCATCAGTGGACTCCCTAGTGAACTGCTCTGCGGACTACTCTGCATGTTGCCCGAAACACCAACCCTCTGACTCTGCGAGCCACTGCTCACTGATGGACCTAACACCGTAATCGATGTACCACTGGATCCTCCTGATCCCTGCCCACTGGATCCCTGTGCCTGACTCAGGTGCTCCTGAGGGTCTTGCCGATCCAGGTACTCTATCTCCCATGACCTCCTGAAAGCCATGTCCTCCTCGAACTTCACATCTTGCCTGACAACAACTCTCCTCTATGAGGGAATATAAATTCGAAAGGCCTTCGACGTCTCACTGTAGCCCACAAAGATACCCTTCTTTGCAGTGGGCTCTAGCTTGGTCCTCTTCTCCTTGGGTACGTAGGAGTATGCAATACACCCAAAGATACGGAAGTGACCAACATCAGGCTTTTTCCCAGAAAAAGCCTCCTCCGGAGTCACATGCCCCAAGGCACGATGCAGACTCCTATTCTGCAAACATACAACAGTGTTGCAGGCCTTTGCCCACAAAAACAATGTTTACCCCTGATCATGTAACATGGCTTTGGCAGCCCCAACGATGGATCTATTCTTCCTCTCCGCAACCTTGTTCTGCTGGGGGTTGTAAGGAACTGTGAATTCCCTCCTAATGCCTGCCTCCACACAATACTCAACAAACTCACCAAGGGTGTACTCTCGTCCATCTTCTGACCTCAGGGACTTGATCTTCCGACCTGTTTGAGTCTCCACAAGAGCTCTGAACTCTTGAAACCGCTTGAAGACCTCACTCTTGGTCTTCAAGAAATAAATCCAGGTCCTCCTGGAGTGATCATCAATGAATAAAACATAATACTCATATCCACTCAAGGAAACATGAGACATCCGAATGCTCACATTGGAATGAATCAAATCAAGTATCCAAGTCGATCTGCTGTCACCGCTGGGAAAAGGGGATTTGGCAAACTTGCCCATCGCACATCTTCTGCATGTATCAAAGTGATCAGTACTGAAATCTGGCACACCTGTAGTGATCTCCCGCAATGTCCTCAAGGCTACATGATACATGTACCCCATCCTGCGGTGCCAAATCTTGCACAACTCTGAACTGCTAGCTTTGTTGCCGGTACTACTGCTCAATGCCAAAAGGGGCTGAAATGCAAACTTGTACACCTTTGCATGGCATACACCAATCACTCTAGCTGACTCAGCTGGAGCGCCCCTGGGATATATTAGCACCTGTCCTCTCCTTAACAATATCTCATATCCTCTGTCCTCCAATGCTGAGACAGATATGAGGTTCGTCCTCATCCCTGGCACATATAGAACATCTGACACGTTCAAGGGAGGTGTGGGTTCCCTATCAAATGTCAATTTCCCCACAGTGACTGCTCTAACAACGCTGTCATCTCCGAGTACTACCTCTATATCAGTGCCACTCTCCGAAAGCTCTGAGAAGTACTCACGGTCTTTTGTCATATGACGTGAAGCCCCACTGTGAACATACTTGATACCTGAAGTTGCTCCACTAATGGAGGGAAATGCACACTCCCTCAACCTCCGTGGCAGGTGATCCTGCACTAGTGGACTCACAAGCAATGAACCCAAACTCCCTGTCAAAGCTATCCGTAAAGTCCTCTATCTCTGCTGATGCTGCCATGCTCTGGCTCTTCCCCGTCTTCTTCTTCTCTAGACACACAACTGCATAGTGTCCCATCTTTTGACAATTCCAACACTTCATCTTGGAATAGTCCTTCTGCGTGTTCCCCTGTTTACCTTTACCTTTGCCCCCACCAACACTTGTGGAAGCTTGCTTCTTTCCCTTGCCTTTCTTGCCTCCTGCCAACAGTGCTACATCCTCATCCTGCTTAACTGGTTTGGCTGTCCCAAGCTAGCTCTTTCTGATTTCTGTCTATATGCAATCATCCCAGAACCTCTCCCAAGTGGGAAGGGTCTCACGTGCACAAACCCCATCAGCAAAGTTCAGTCATGAACTGGGAAGGCCTTTCACTGCAATCTGCACCAACTCAGTGGGTGGAATGACCTCTTCAACTGTTGCCAATGCATCTCTCACATTAGTAATCTTTGTGAGATATCCAGTTTCACTATTAGTCTTACCCATTTTAATGGTCTTCAGCTTCTCCCTTAAGACCATTTTCCTGTTCTCATTGGTACTCTGGTAGAGATTGGTCAATGTTGTCCACATCTCATGAGCATATCTCTTTTCTCTCACATGAGGAATGCAATGGTCTTTGATTCCATCCAGAATCAATCTATTACCCTTGTTATTCTTTTTATTAAAGTCTGCCAACTGAACAACATCAATATGCACATTAATAGGGCGCTGTTGGGTATGCACCATTATACCCCAGACTTCTGCCTCCTCAAAGATGCTCTGCATTCTCTCCTTCCATACACTGTAGTTACTATGCCCATCCAACCTATCCTCCATCCTCAAGCCCAAATACATGCTTGCTGTCCTAATAAACTGAAAATAACATTGTTGTAGTAAAGATATTGTTTTCTGTGTGAAAAATCAGCTTGCTGTCCCAAACTGCACTTTTCAGCAAAATAGCTCTGATACCATGTAGAAATTTTATGACCCAACCTTGGTTTTCAGTTTCTCCTTATTTCTCCCATAAAGTTAAATGCATGTTCCCATAGGCATACATTCAACAAGCTGGAAAAATAAATATTTTCTGAAAACACAAATTCTAAAAATTTCACAGTGTTGACATGCAGGAATAAAAACTCAGAAAAATAAATCAGTCACACACAGAATTTTGACACGCTGATTTTTGGTCAATATGACCTTGGAAAAACCCCCTACAACTCTTGGGGAAAACCAGTTCGAAAGCTTCTCTTTATTTTTGAATATGCTTTTATAGTGAGAGAGAATTTACAGCAAAAATTTTAGCAAGTTAATAAATGTACTTATCTTGATTTTCGTGCTTATACCTTGCCTTGGAAAACGTGTCAAACAGCAAACAATCAAAACAGAAATTTTACAGCATTTATTACAGCATTAAATGCTGAATGTATTTCTCGATATTTATTCCCAGTTGTATGGCCGTACGGACTGTATGGAATGCACAACAAACCCTCGATTTTCATGCCTCTTACCTCGAAAATAATGTTGAAGCTGTTGTACGGATTTCCTCGAAATTTGTGCCACCAAACAACAATCTCTCTCCTCGATTTTTGTGCCCAGAATTTGCGCAGAAAATTGTGCTGAAGCTGCGGTATGGATTCCTTGAAAACTGTGCCTCCTTCCTCGAAAAATGTGCCACACTCTTGCTGTATGGATTTCTACCTTGGGAACCGTGCCTCTTTGTTGTTGTACGGATTCGTTGAAGTCTCTCGCTGCTGCCCTCATTCTCTTCACTGCTCAGAAATTTCTCTTTTGCTTTCTCTCCTCCTCTCTCAATCTACTCATGAAAGAATGAATGAACTTTTCCCTCCTTTTCCTCCTTTAACCTAACCCTAAGTGACTTTTGGGGAATCCCTAAATCCAATGGCTGAGATAGCTTTAGATCTAGGGCTGAGATTAAATGTTCATTTGAATCTCACTTTCTATTTTTTAATTTGTCCCACTTTAATAAAGACCCACTTAGTCATTTATCTCCAAAGTCACTTTTCCCTTTCTAATTTCACATTGACTTTATTAAAGTCACTTTAAAATTAGACTTAGTAACTTTATCATGAGTGTATATGAAATTTAATGAAATGTAAAGAAGCATCATCAACATTCTCATTTTGAAAAATAGGAAGATTTCTTTGCCAATCTACCTGAGGCATTTTGTGTGGGAATTCGGGAATGTGCTCTCCGTTTATTGGAGCATACCTGCGTTGTATTTGTTGAACACCTAATCCTCCATGGGTAGGTGTGGAAGGCGAAAAGTCACAAAGGAGTCCAAGTGACCTTGGAAGATGAATCCAAGAGTCACACCATTGTATTATAAATGTACATCTATGTATAATAAAGAAACAACGAATGCCTATCTTTCTATGTGTGTGTTTATCTTTCCTCATACACCATGTGTGTGTTTAACATGGTATCAGAGCTGATACGTTCATAACCAGCTCAACCTTGTGTGAGCCATTTATTTTTGTGGACCGTGTAAAATCTGCAAAAATTCTGGTCATTTTTGCAACATTCAGAAATTTTCTGTAGCATTCAGAAATCAATTTTTTTAGCATTAAGAAATTATTCTGTTGGGTTCATTCAGAAGTCTGCAGATAGCTCAGTCTACACCTTGAGGTCCTCCATAATTTGAGTAGCAGAGTTTGTCCTTTGGGAATTCCATAGTTGGAAGAAAGATTAAAAGGTCTTTTAAGTCACTTGTATTCTTTTGAAAGTAAGTTGAATCACATTGTAAACAGGTGCATTATTGGTTCAACCCGACACCCTTTATTTCTTGAGCCTGAATTGTTGAGAAAAATGGCTAAAATCAATGATGCATTAGAGTTATTGAATAACCTCATTCATTCCACTGTTCATGATATGGTAAAAATGAGCAAGAATGCTATTTTCAATATTCAAACTTGCTTGCAAGATGCACAAGACAAGATTGAGTTTTTGCAATTGGAGTCTCAGCTTCAGCGAGATGAACTTCAGCAAAAGAGTCATCATTCTGAACCTGTTTCTATTTAGAACATTGAGAAGGACTCCCATCAGCAGCAAAGATATAAAGTTGTAGGCGATTCACATTCAGTTCCTTGTATAAGAGCAAATTTACATGCAGATGCAGCAACTCAGTCTGCACTTCCCAAGCCCATCATCAGACCTTGGGAACAACTTGTCCATAACAAGCACATAACTGGTCTTGGATATGACAAATATGTGTCCTTTCATATTCCGGACTACTCGAAGCCCATCAAATTTCAGAGTGTCGGATTTCTTTATGACAATTCACCTGTAGCTGTTCCAGATCTTACTCCACTTCCACATCAACAATAGCAAATTGTAAAATGTCAACACTGTGCTCGAGTTGGCCATATGAAAGATCATTGTTTTGATCTTCATCCATGCAAGCACTGTGGTCGGCACATCCATTCTTCACACAGATGCTTCAGAAACAAGCCTCCTGCAAGAACAAAGATTCATCTTCGATGGATCGCTTCTTGGCAATGGGCATCAACAACCAAGAAGATGTTTAAGTCACATGTCAGAACTTGTTCTCGAATATTGAACAAACTTGCAGTTGAGTTTTCGCCATCATCTCACCTTGTACCTGACAGAGGGGAAAATGGTGGTCATCTACAAGCTTCAAAACCACATCAAGCGACCCTGAGCCACAATCTCTCATTCCATATTCAGAGTTGTAGCCAAAGACACAACAGTTCAAGAGAGCCTGAGCCACAATTCGTCATTCCAGATTCAGAGTTGTAGCTAGAGACATGGATGCCCATGAGCATGCCTTTGGTTGATGGACATCCTTAAACCATCACAGGTTGTAGACTTCCCTTCTTTTAGGTTGAAGGTCTCCCTTTAAATATGAGGGACAATTCCTCTAGCAGAAGCCCTTAGCTTCTTGCCAGTTTTGGAAGTGTTTCGGGAACTGCAATAAGCGTTGCGTTCCAGTGTTGGTGGTCATCTTTAAACCACCTCTTTATGACAACATTTCAGAGAGCTGATTCAGCCTAAGCGCTGCCATGCATACTTTGCAGATTTGTATTACAACTCTCTTCTTGGACTCACACATACCCCTTCAGATTAAGGGGGGGGATGTTGAACACCTAATCCTCCATGGGTAGGTGTGGAAGGCAAAAAGTCACAAAGGAGTCCAAGTGACCTTGGAAGATGAATCCAAGAGTCACACCATTGTATTATAAATGTACATCTATGTATAATAAAGAAGCAACGAATGCCTATCTTTCTATGTGTGTGTTTATCTTTCCTCATACACCATGTGTGTGTTTAACAGTATTCTTGGATTCATCTTGTCCATCAGTCAGAGAATGGAATCACTGTATATTCACAACCAATCTGGATTCTTCTACCAGTGCAGCTTTTCGATCAACTGAAAACTGTGGAGTCGCCAGGTGGATGATTTCAACCTTCTCATGTCTGGCTGTTCCACCATCAATAATCAGATACCAATCTTGGAACATACTTGAATCATACAATATTTTGACTGGGGTTTCTGAGTTTTGATGAAATATTAAGCTTTTTCAATAACTCAGTTCCCCAGTGGAGTCGCCATTATGTTAGCTTTCCAATAAGTCCCCAGTATGGTTGCCATTATGTTAGCACTATATAATTTAGGAGATTGGCAAGATTACTATAAAGCACAACATCAAACCACTTTGGAGTGCAGGACCTAGCCTTCCTAGACTCAGAGAGGGCTCTCTCTGTTTTTATGATTTAACTTGATGATTATAAGTGTTGATATTACGCTAGTTACAATGATGGGGTTTGTTTGTTTGATTGATTGGGTGGTTGGACAACAGGTCTGCAACGACTATTCCATTGGGCTATGGGGTCAAAAGGCTGGAATGACACATCAACATTCAAGAGCATCACAGGGCAAGCTAACTGTGCTAAATGGATTTTAAGAGTTGTATGAATTATGAGGTGAAAGAAATAGTGAGGTTCAATATTGATTAAAGAGCAATTAAGAATTATTTAATCAAACTTCAGCATAAAACATTTAGACTGTAAATGCAGACAAAATTAAGGTGTTCATACAACAAATCTTAATCTAAAATTTCTGATTTACAATTAGATGAACAAAGACACAGCCAAGAAAACAATGGAAACATTTAAAACAGAGAAGAGGGACTTCACCGTTTTGACACAGCTCAATAATCCTATAACGGTTTTTTTGTTATTGATGTCCAGCTTCGAAATTACAGTGTTCCAACATATTAGTTCTTACAATTCAGGGGCTAACAATATCCAACCCCTGATAATGAAAATTCTAGCAGTATTTAACTAAAACTAAGTAGGTTGCCCTTCCTTAATCAACAACCTTTCATTGATTACAATTTAGCAGAAAATGGACAAGTGTGGCTATGCAAAGCCTGATCAGACATCTCTGACAACAACACCGCCTTTGGAATTGATTTTGGGAAACTCTTCATAGATCCAAACGCTTCAATGGCTCCTTGGAAGATCAAACAACAAGCTTTGGAGGTGGCTGTGATGGTTTCGAAGAGGCAACCAATGGAGGATCTGACATCTGGCTTTGTTTCGCAGAAAACAGGTGTTGGGTAATCAAAAGTGTGCAGTGTTGTCCACTTTTCATTATTGAGGGTGATTATGCTGATGTGTTCCATGTGAACTCCTTTTGCTCGACTCAACCCCTTGTGCTTGCTCGCCTGGTTGGGGCTTGTCTCCCCCGTGAGCGCCTTTTTCCCATTTATAACACAACCATCATGTAAGAACGCCTTGCCCGACTTGACCTCGGTGTCTTTTTGCTACCCAAGCCTTTCGCTGTGTTTTAACCCTTTTTCTAAGCAAAACAACGAAAAAACTCAACATACAGACTTGAAAACCTTTAAATTTTACTCTTGAACTTTATCGCATCCGTGGCAGCATCGCATTTCGCATATTTTACAGTTTAAGTTATAAGAAACGGTTTCGGCGATGCGATACGAAGTAAGGAGTCGACATGGCAGGTCAGGTGGGACCGAACCACAACTCGCAGATCGCAAGTTTTAACATTTAGCAACTAAGGTAAGCTCTAAGGGATGTGAAGTGCGAAGTGCGGGGAGGGCAGAGTGACGTGGAGGAAGGTGGGACCTGACTGCAGCCTGCAGATCGCAAGTTTTAACATTTAACAGCGAAGGTAAACTCTGAGGGATGCGAAGTGTGAAGTGCGGGGAGGGCGGAGGGGAAAGGGTGACGTGTCAAGGGGACTGGCCCACTTTAATCGCAATCGAGGAGATGGGAAGCGGAGTTAAATCAATGGTACAATGGTGAAAGAAAAGGTAAAGTAGCAATATAAAGTGGAAAAGGCAAAAAAGGTAAGGTCTAATGTTTTTTTAAAGGAAAACGAGGAGAAAAAGGATTGTAATGCGGGTGAATGGGTCCCCCTCCATCGCATATCGCCTTTGGAACGTTATATCACGAACTTAAAACCCAAGGCTGGTTTTTTGAGGGGTCCTAAGGTGCTAGGCGATAATAGAGAAGGGGGTGCGAAATTGTGGAAGGGCGACACGTAGAGGGGATGGTGGTAAGGAATACCACTCATTTCGGACCGCCCCCCCACCCCCCCCCATGGTTAAAGTTCGGATGTTGCGGGGAGTGCAAAATGAAACAAGGACCGTCAGATGATGAGGGGGTGAGTAGAGATGGAGGAAAGGTGGAGGGCGATGACGTGATCGGTTTCATTTCTTTGTTATTTGTAGGAGACTCGTTCGGGAATTGACCCGCTTACGGTGCATGACTCGACCCAAACATGTTCAAGGCTCTGCCTTTGCTTGTTTTTTTTGCCTTAACTACTTTCTTTGCTACCTTTGTCTTTGCTAATGGTCTAACGCTGCTCCTTGCCTCTCTGCTACTTTCTTTGATTCTTGCTTTGGAAAGGATTTTGAATATTGACATCCATGTAAAGTATGAAAATTTTGCAAAGAGAAAATAATCAATCACCTTGTGATGCTGTAAATTACAGGGTTCTAACACATTCCAGAAAAACCTGGATCTATTTCTTAAAGACCAAGGATGAGGTCTTCGATTGGTTTAGAGAGTTCAAGGCTTTCGTAGAAAACACGACAGGGAAAAAAATCAAGGTACTACATTCAAATAATGGTGGAGAATACATGGATTAAGACTTAATAGATTTTTGCGCGAGGGAGGAGATCAAAAGAGAGTGGACAACTCCATATAATCCACAACAGAATGGGGTAGCAGAGCGGAAGAACAGAACAATAGTCAGGGCTGCAAAGGTTATGTTGTATGACTAGGATTTGCCTAGATTTTTATGGGCAGAGGCATGCAACACAACGGTGTACATTCAAAATAGATCTCCTCAGAGATCATTGGGGAAGAAAACGCCAGAGGGGGTCTTCACAGGGAAGAAGCCGAAAGTAAGTCATTTGAGGATATTCGGGAGTGTGGCTTATTGCCGCATTCTAGATGAGGAGTGCAGCAAGTTGGAATAGACTGCAGATAAGGGGTACTTCATAGGGTATATTGAGACCTCAAAGGCATATAGGATCTACATTCCTAGAAGCAGGAAGATTGTAGTAAGGCAAGATGTAAAGTTCATGGAAGGCAGAGCTTTCAGAATATCTCGAGAGATGCCTGCAGGTGATCAGTCAACAGATGTTCTGTTAGTCCAACAACAACAGGGACAACAAGTAGGACAAGCAGGAGGACAATCACAGGGATCGAGTACGGTGACCGGTACTAGTATCTCCTCAGGAGTGTAGGAGATCCAGGGAGTTCTCAGCAGACGGAACAACATGGACAAGAGGAAGAATTGATTGAACCTCCCACCACCAGTGGTAGAAACAGTAGGGAAGTGCGTCAAACTTTGAGGGCCGCATAGGAGTTTGTTGGAGCTCCTAGAACCGACAAGAGGCAGTGAAGATAGCCTGACAAATACCAAGCCTTGATAACTCAGGTTGCAGAACCCTCCAACTTTCAGGAAGCCGCACAACATCAGGTGTGGGTGGATGGCATGGTAGAAGAATACAGTTCTATCATGACTAATGATGTTTGGGAATTAGTGCCTAGACCAAAGGATAAATCAGTTGTAGGTTCCAGATGGATCTACAAGATCAGGTACGCTGCAGATGGAAGTGTAGATAAGTACAAGGCTAGATTCATGGCAAAGGGGTATGCACAGAAAGAAGGGATAGACTATGAGGAGACCTTCGCCCCAATTGTGAGATATACCTCTCAGATCCTTTATATCCCTAGCAGTGTAGATGGGATGGGAGATTCACCAGATGGACGTCAAGACAACATTCTTGAACGAGGTGATAGAAGAAGTGTATATCGAGCAACTTGAAGGCTTCGAGACTCATGAGAAGCACAATCATGTATGCAGGTTGAAGAAAGCCCTATACAGGCTCAAGCAGGCACCCAAAGCATGGTATGGTCGAATTGACAGTTATTTGTAGCAATTGGGATTCATCAAGAGTGATGCAGATTCCAATCTCTATTATTCGATGGTGGAGAGTGAGCCTCTTGGTTTTGTATGTGGATGACCTGTTTTTAACAGGATCATCAGGGCTCATAAAGGATTGCAAAAGGAACCTTGAAGTAGAATTCGACGTGAAGGATATGGGGTTGATGCACTATTTTCTAGGATTGGAAGTATGGCAGAAGAACGGGGAGATCTTCCTTGGGCAAGGGAGATATGCTACAGATATTCTAAAGAGATTCAGAATGGAGGATTGCCGACCCAAGACAACGCCTATGATCACCAATTGGAAGAAGATAGATGCATCAGGGGACAAGGAAGTGGACCCCACCTTGTACAAACAACTCATTGGGTCGCTCATGTATTTGGACAACACTAGGTCAGACATCTGTTTCACTATCAATACCCTTAGTCAGTTCATGGTAGAACCGAAAAAGGGTACATTGGGCAGAAGCTAGGCACATTCTTAGATATGTGCGTGGGACAGTCGGATATGGGTTGAAATATACTCGAGGAGATGACATCAGATTGAGCGGATTCACAGATGCAAATTGGGTAGGTAGTTCAGTGGACAGGAAAAGTACCTCTAGGTACTGCTTTAGCATTGGATCAGGGATGGTCTCTTGGTGCAGCAAGAAGCAGAAGTCAGTAGGACTGAGTTCCTTAGTTGTTGAATAAATCAAATGATTGCTCAATTGCACCTTGCCACCAAGTAGTTTGCTACTAGCTTCTTTGTTTTTAAGCTCCTATGATCAATTATTGAAGAGCTTCCCGGATTATCCATAGTATTAAGGAACTAGCTTCTTTTTATTTGAGGGGGGCACAATGTAGCCATGTGCCCTTATGCAAAACATGAGCTTCATCCAAAAAGGAACATGCTTGTAATTCAACTTCTACTTCCTAGTATCCCCCGGGGGGGCAAATGAATTGGCAAGCGCCATTGAAATGAAGTGTTATGTACCAAGATATTTGAGGTTTAAATAACCCTGGCTTACTTGTGTATGTGGAAGGGGCATATGCAAGCACCTAGGGGTGATAGTGGTAGTGGTTGGAATTGACGCTGTGTCACACGAGTATGAAACTGACCTAATTGCCAATTCCTCTAGTCACATGCCTTTGACAAGGTCCATTTCAATGCATATTTTGACAAAGATAATGCCTTTTTCTCATCTATCATGAATTTGTTGTTTTTCTACATTACCAATTGTTTTTAATGAATAAAATCCACAAAAGTGCAAGGGTTAATTTGGGACCTAAGCTAGATAGGGATATAAGTGAGGATTTTTGTGGAGGGATCAAAGTATAAGAACTAAGGCTTCATGTACATGTTGGCATGGTTGATGAACAAAGGGCTTGATTGTGTCTTTTGCATGATCGAAGTCCACAACAAAAGAAACATGAATAGATTCCACAACATAAGAGACACAAGTAGAGGGGTGGGTGAATGTCTCCTACAATAGGGGTTTCCAAGTATGAGAAATCCATTTATGGAGATGTGTGGTTAGAAGTTGTTAAATTGACATATAGGATTATGATCATGGTAGAACTTCAATTCATGGTTGCCTCATAATGGAGGGAAATGATAGGAATTTCTATTTCTTTTTCCACAACAATTCCACAACTGAGAGAAGGATGGGAAGGGAACCTTGGATCCAAAAGCTGTTGCATATTTGAAGGCTCTGGGCAAATGGACTATTCTCAAGAAGCCATTAAAAAGACAAAAAAGAAAAAAATCAAAATCCAAAAAAAAAATTCTATACTTATAAATGAAGAGCATCAACCTTGAATTATATTAACAAACCTTGCAGTGTCTCAAGGTAGAAAATCTCCCCCCAAAACCCTATTTTGCAAATGTTGCAGATTAGGACCATAGATGTTGGATTTGATATCAACTCATAGCTTGGGTGGCTTGAATGAGAAAACTTGCCCTTGAGGTGTACTTCAAATACCCTAGATGCCCTAAAGGCAACATAAAAAATCAAAATAGGATAAGCAAAACAACACTAGTGGGTGAAAAAAACATTAATGGGATAAATCACCATGCAAAGTGCCTCAGTTTCTCCCATATAGGTAGTGCTTACACATGACAACAGTAGCACTTTAGCCACTCATTCCTCATAAATGTCTTCTGATATGCTCTATTGGCTGAGTTTTACTTCCATTGGTTCGGGAAAAATTCTTTTTCCTTCCATTTTTAATACCATTGTCTAAGGGTTTGTTTGTGCAAGCAAACATCCTTTTTAACCATTTTCCATTTCTCTTCTAACAAGCAAAGTTTGTGAATTTTATTTAGTAAGGCTCTTTTAGTCTATCAAAGGCATTTACCATGTCATGCTTGATAAACATATAACTTTGGTTCCTATTTTTTTGTTGGAAGTAGAGACTCTTGAGCAAGAATTGCAATGTCTAGCAAATGCTCATCCTTAGCAAAAGTTCCTTGCCGTTAGTTTGGGAATAAGTTTTATGTTGCCTTTATCTATACTAATGGTTGATTTGTTCTTAATTGCTTCTTCATTGTTTTCAATAAATGGTTAGGGCTTGCTTATAGAGATTGCAATATTAATATAGTGAGTAGCCATCTCATTTTGTAATATGCTTTTCAAAAGTAATTTTGATGAATAGTCTCCTGTGTCTGTGCCTTTTAGTCCATCACATGCTCCCTTGTATTGTGTTAGACATCTAATTGTTGAAAATACAACCAATACTAAGAGGGGGGGATGAATCAATATTGGACACTTTTAACAATTGTTTAAAACTTCAAAGATAACATGCAAATAATACATATCAATAACACATTAATCTATGCATGACTAGTTACTTCAGTAAGAGAAGAGGTGACTCACCATATAATTCCAATTAGAAATACTTATGATGCATTAAAGAATTTGAAAGATTTATTTGACTCACACTCACAATTGGAGGTAGTTGAGTTGATGATAAAGCTTTTCAACCTAAGTTGAAGGACTATGACTCCTTGGTCCTAGCCTAAGAAATTAGAGCTATCATACATGATATAGAAGCCGGTGGAATTAAAATGGAGATCCATCTCATAGCCCTTGTCAAGGCCCTCTATCCTACATATGCTCACTATCTTGAATCCTTACAAGATAGTGACCAACTCAAGGACATTACTTTTGACACTCTTGTGGAGAAGTTTGTAGGATGGGAGAAAGATTTTGTGAAGAGGAAGACAACTTCTCAGTCTTCTAATGTGCCTTGTACAAAAGGAGAAGAATTAGACACAAGAATTTACTAGAGGAAGAGGTGGTAGAAGAGGACGTGGAAGGAAGAACAACAGGGGCAGGGGCCCGGGGGTAAATACCATCAAGGAGGAAAATTTGATCTCCACTCTATTCGTTGTACTAGAGATGGACATGATGCATCCTCATGCAAAATCCCTTGGGAAAGAATTAAGCAAGATTACAAAGAAGACAAAGGGTGAAACACTAGATCCAGGGAAAGTTAAAGCACCCGAATCTGCTTATGACATTGTTGCACATTGCAATATTGGAGTAACTGAAGACTGGTTTCATACTTCATGTGCTTCTTGGAAAGATGCATGGTTGCTTGATACAAGTGCAACCTGCAACATGACCTTCTGAAAGGACTTTTTTGAAGGCTTCAACGGTAATGTAGATTGTGCAGTATACTTTGTAGACAAGTCAAGTCTCAAGCCATCCAGACTTGGCACAATTAAGCCTAAACTACTTGGATTTCCTGACTTTCTTATTCATGATGTGCTCTACCTTCCAGAGTTGAGGAGAAAACTTGTTGTACCTTGTTCTCATTCGCCAGCAAGGGCACTCCATTCACATGTTCTATGCAATGTTCCACCAAGTTTCCAGGACAGGGAAACACGGGAGCGAAGATACGCACAAGGGAGACGTATATAAGCAACCCCAAAATTTAGGGAAATTTCTGGGAAACAGGCGCACGTCAGAGTCATAAAAATTATAAAATTATTAAAAACTTAATATATAAAATTAAAAAAAAATAATTCCAACAATATGTCAATAACTAAGTTAGTAAATAGTAAATCTTAATAATTATGTGTACATCTAAATATGATCATCATTTCATATTAGACTATTATGAATCATAATTATCATTTGACAATTTTGCAATCATCAATGTAAAATTGTAAATCTAAAATTAAATTACTAAATTGAATCCATCATTTGATATTATGCAATGTTCCATCTAAATTCATCATTTGGCAATGGACATTAATATTATGCGAGGTACATCTAAATTAAATTTATCATCTGAAAATTGAAATTACACAATGCACATCGAAAGTAAATTCATCATATGACAATGACATTATTTTGAAGTCTAAAATAACCACAGAATACTAAACTAAAAGTAAACATAGAAAACTGTGAAATACTAGTAAATTTCTCAAAAAGTACTAAATAATAAATCGCAACTCCAATCCTGTTGCTCCAAGTCACAAAATGAAAATTGTAGCTCCAATATGACAACTCCAACTAACAAAATGGAAATCATAGTTCCAAATGTCTCAGGCCCTTGGACAATGGTAAATCTGAATCACAACAAATTGCAGATGGAAAATGTCGAGCAACGACAATAGGAAAATCTCGGGCAGCAAGGTAAAATGTCAAGCTGTAGTAGAAGGAAAATGTCAGGCGACAAGGTAAAATCCCAGGGTTAATTAGAAATGAATGAGAAATGTGAATGCTTATGTTTTTAATTTATCCTTTAGTTTTTATTTCCATATTTTTTAATTATATTAAAATTTTTAATTTTTAATGTTTTTAATTGTTATTAGCAAAAAAATTTGGGGGGGACGCCTTTCGTCACCAGAAAAAATCCCCCCTGGAGTTTCCTTAAAAAAGGGGACATGGGGAAACGTTTCCCTAGGAGTTTCACCGTCCCTGGAGCGTGGGGGAGCAAGGAAGAGCGCTCCCCACCCCAAGGGGGTGCATCCCTGTGGAACATTGGTTTTATGGTAAAGTTGAGATAAGAAGAGAATCAAACAACACAATTGTTGTTACTTGAATAGAGGAGGAAAGATTGTTGAAGTTGCAAGGAACATATACTTATGCACAAAACTGTGCATATAGTTCTTAGTACAATGAAGGACCAAGGTATATTGCCATCAAGTCTTACATGGCATGCAAGATTTGGACATCTTAATTACGACAACCTTCACTTGTTGAAAAGAAATGGTGTTTCTGGTTTGCCAGCTATTCCAAGGAAACTAAAGCAATGTGATGCTTGTATCCTAAGAAAACATAACAAATAGTTGTTTCATGATTTTGTTTCCAGAGCATGTATAAAGTTCGCACTGATTCATTCTGATTTGTGTATCCCTATGCCTATTCCTTCTACAAATGGAAATGAATATATGATGACTCATATTGATGATTACACTAGGATGTATTGGATATATTTGTTGAAAACTAAATCAAAAGCTTTTGAAACTTTCAAGAACTTTCATGCATGGATCGAAAATGATGCACTTTTACATATTGCCTCTCTTTGTATTGATAATGGAAAAGAATATACTTCAAATAAAGATGAAAACTATCCTCACCAAAATGGGATTCAACATCAAACAATTGTGCCATACAATCTGCAACAAAATGGTGTAGCTGAAAGAATGAATAGGACTATCTTAAATATGGTTCACTCAATGACGTTTTTCAAAAAATGTAAAGCTGATGTTTTGGGTTGATGCTTTGTGCAATATATATTAAAAATATATGTCCATCTCGTGCTCTCAAAAACAAGACTCCTTATGAAATGTGGTATGGCCACATTCCTTTGGTAAGGCATCTTAGGATTTTTGGTTCCACTTGCTATGCCTTGATTCCTAAGGAACAAAGTAGCAAAAATGGTGCAAGGAGTCGAAAGTGTATTTTCAAATGTGAGGTCACCAAAGTTACTGTTTTAAATGAGGGTAAATAAGAAGTTTATTAGTCTAGAGATGTGATTTTTCTTGAACCTTCCAAGACTAACAATGTCGTTGAGTGGCAACTTGATGTTTTGGACAGATTTAACAATGCAAAAGATTTTCATGATTTTGATAATGAGATTCCACATCTTGAAGGGGGGATCCTTATCTTAGATCAATCAATGGAATCTCCTTCTGAAGCACTCTCTCCCTATCAAAATTCCAACCACTTATTTAGAGCGAGAAGACTCTTTGACTGATGTTATTGAGAGGATTGGAATGCCAACTCTTGATATAGCCCCATCTCAATCAATGGAGCAACATGGACTATCTCACAAAGGTCCTCCAAAATGGCTCATTAAAACACTTGACAGTGTTCACCTTGATGAGGTTGGAAAGGCGGGGACTAGAAGTTCCACCAAACAAAATGGAGGTGATTTAGATGATTGTGATTGAGTTAATGATATGGATGTTTCTTATGATTGTGAATTAAATTTGTCTACTAATTTTGAATCATTTTCCTTTAAATAAGCTGCTTTTCATGATGAATGGATAGAAGCGATGCAAACGAGTATGATGCTCTCATAAAGAATGGAGCATGAAAGTTGTTGGACCTTGTTGAAGATTGTAACTAGGTTTGGTCTTCATAAACTATATTTGAGTCAATATTTAATGTCCTTGTCAAAAGAATAAAGAAATGAATTTTATATTATTATTAAATGACTTATTAAAGCATGGATTTCATGTTCGGGTCATATTATTTTAGGTCAAAGTCCCCATTGTGGACTTCTAGGATTTATTCTGAGTTTATAAAGTCAATATAGATTTAAATTGACCCACACTGGGCTTTTGAATCATGTACTTAGGTTTAGTATTGAGTCAAATATGATTTATGGAGCCTCCACATCAAGTCGGCCTTCAAGTGATCAAGTCAGCCTCAAACCCTGGAATTTGAGCTCATCACAAGCCTATATATAACAGGGAGATCGAACTCATTTGGAGGTCTCACTCACTCATACAAAAATTCGATATCTATTGTTGCATAAGGGAAAAAGTGTGAAGTCAAGGAAGGGGTCAAAAGAAGTGCGAGGTTGGATACGCTGAAGGATTGAAGGAAAATCGAAATTTTGGTCTCTCTCTCTCTCTCTCTCTCTCTCTCTCTCTCTCACATGCCCTAGATTGGATGATTGAAGTCCCTCATTATTTTGCTGCTGCCAGTTGCTCCATGTTGTTGTTGCCAAGAGAAGAATAGGTTTAAGTTTATTTTTCTAGGTGTTGATGCCTTGAGAAGTTGTATTAGGTCAAAATCAAACTCCTAGAAGCAAGATCGAAGTTCCAGAAGTAAGGTTGAAGGAAGTGTTGCATAGTGTTATTGTTGTTGTTGTTGTTGCTACTAGGTCGAAAGGAGGATCAAAAGGAAGGCTAACTTGGTGTGGAGCGGATGTGAGTCAAGGTCTAGAGTCTCAAGAATACTATTGAAGGAAGAATTACTAATTGGGTTTTCCCGTAGAGTGGGGTTTTTCCTTGGCTGTTGGCATATATCTGGTGTCCTTGATCTATGTGTTTTGGCTTTGAGATTTTCTTGATGAACTAAGAAGAAAGAAGATAAGAAGAATTTAGTAAGAATTAAAGAACATCACAAGTAAATAATCAAGAACAAGAAAATATTTTTGCCTTTATGATTTTCTAACATGTATCAGAGTTTTGGTGAAGAAAGAAGGAAAAGGGCAATCTCAAGGAATTAATCAAGGAAACATAAGAGGTAACTCTTTAAGGAAAGAAGTTTCACTACCTTCAAGGAAGATTTCTAACACTATCAAGGGAGAAAACAAGCTTGAAGGAGCTTCTAACTATAGATCTTGGAAAAAGAGGATTGACCTCATCCTTGAAAATAACAAGGTGTTGGATGTGGTAAAGGGAAAAGCAAAGAAGCCCACAGAAGACTCCAGTGATGCAGATAAAGTAAAATTCAAAGGTTTGGAATTTGTGGCTAGACTCTAATGGTTGAAGGTATAAAGGACAACCTTGTCCCTTACATAGCAAACATTGATCATGCTCAGGAAATGTATGAAGCATTGTCAAAACTATTTACCATCAAGAACATTAGAAAAATGGCAAGCTTGAAAAATGAACTAAGGACTACCAAGATGACTAAGGAAGATACTGTAGCCACTTTCTTTGTGAAGATAGCAAGAATAAGAGATGATCTTCTTGCCATTGATGAAATAGTGACAGTTAAAGAACTTGTGATCACAACCCTACTAGGGTTGCCACCTTCTTGGAGTGCATTTGCTTTAGGTCTCAACAAATGGAAAGAAGCTCCCACCTTTGAGGAACTATGGACAACTTGCAGTCAAGAAGAGTTAAGAATCTCATTAGTAACCAACAATGAAGAAGTCTCAAATGCCTATGTTGCTCATCACAAGGGAAACTTCAAGAAGAAAGGGCCAAGAAAGAAGGTTGATATGCCCAAGGTTGAATGCTATCATTGCCATAAACTAGGTCACTATAGAAGTGAGTGTCCCGACAATCCTAGAAACAAGAAAAGAGAAAGGGATCATGCATATGTGGCTGAAGAAAAATCCTCTCCCAAGAGAGTGAAACCAGAAGAGAATGACATAAGAGACTTACTCTACTAAGCCTCTTGTTCCTAACCTTAGGTATTTCATTTATATATTTTATATTTATTTGTAGGTTTAACATATTTTTTGGAAAGACATTTTCTTGTTTTATAAGTTTTAGGTATCCCTCAAAGCTTTGGAGGGAGCCCACAACAACTCCTCAAGATAACTATCTCATTCCCTCTCAATTTGGTTTCATATACTTATTTAAAGTTTTGATTATATTAAATACTAATCACCTTTCTACCGCTATTTCCTTGTCTAGGAATTAACTTGTTGAATGCTCAAGGATCATGAGAGAAGGACTCACAAGACAAAGCATGAAAATAAAAAAAGGTTTGTCAAAGAAACAAAGGTATGTCTTAGATCATAAAGTCTTGTTTTTCTCTTTGGTATATCCATTCTACATTATTAACTATTGTTGTGTCTAGCTCTCCTAAATCTTAAAGATTCTTGCTTGAGATGATATATCATCTGATGAATCTACCCACCTTATATCTTTGATTGTTTGCATAAAAGAACCCTAAAAGGTTCTCTGGAAAACCCTAACCTACGGGTATGTTAATAATGTGTGAAACCCTAAACCTACTTAGGGTTATTAATGAAGAAATTGATATGTTGGTTGATATATTGATAATGTCATGTTTGGGGTTGTACTTGCTATCTAAGTTGTGCAGGTACATCATATTGGTGAAGAAGTCCGTAAGAGAAGTTGATATGATAAGCATGATGGAAGCCATGAAAGATTCTCCAACACCGAAGGAAGAATTTAATCTCCCTCCATTAAGGGGGAGCCTATATATAGAAGAAATCTCCATGGTTAAGAGGGAGGGCACAACATAGTTTTTGATTGGAGAATACATTCTGAAAGAGATGTTGCTCCATGTGAAGTAGGAAAAGGAATCTTCTCTCAAAGATTTGACTAAGAGTCCTACTGAGAATAGTTGAAGAGCAACATCGAAACCTCGAAGGTTTGTTTTGATTATATATTGCTAATTGTGGTTGTGTTTCTACGGGTGAATCTCACGGAGGTTTGATAGCATGCTGGTTGTCGATCAATTTGAACGGGAGAGATTTGTTGTTGAGGCTTTGTGAGTGAAGCATTGCCTGGAAAGACATCAAGGCGACACTTTGTTTTGATGTTTGGTAGGGAGGGTGGCATAAAATAGATGTGCACCTAGTTCCCTGTGTTGATGGTTAGTAAGTAATCTTGAAGGTACCTATAGAGGTTGAAAGCTTTAGTCTATCTTAGTCCCACTTGGATAGATTGCCTTGGTTAGGAATCTAGTCCATGGCATTGAGGTGCCTAAAAATTCTTTATAGTTCACATAATTGAGATCTTCCTTGTGTATTATGAATACCTCCCTAGTTAAGAGGCAGTGTTGAAGATTGTAACTAGGTTCGATCTTCATACTTTATATTTGAGTAAATATTTAATGTACTTGTCAAAAGAATAGAGAAAATAATTCTATATTATTATTAAATGACTTATTAAAGCATGGGTTTCATGCTTGGGTTATATTATTTTAGGTCAAAGTCCCCATTGTGGACTTCTAGGATTTATTTTGAGTTTACAGAGTCATTACAGATTTAAATTGACCCATACTAGGCTTTTGAATCATGTAATTAGGTTTAGTATTGAGTCAAATATGATTTATGGAGCCTCCACATCAAGTTAGCCTTCAAGTGATCAAGTCGGCCTCAAACCCAAGAATTCGAGCTCATCACAAGCTTATATATACAGGGAGATTGAACTCATTTGGAGGTCTCACTCACTTATACAGAAATTAGATATCTACTGCTGCATAAGGGAAAAAGTGCGAAGTCAAGGAAGGGGTCAAAAGAAGCGTGAGTTTGGATAAGTTGAAGGATTGAAGGAAAATCAAAATTTTGGTGTCTCTCTCTCTCTCTCTCTCTCTCTCTCACGTGCCCTAGATTGGAAGATCGAAGTCCCTCATTATTTTGTTATTGCTAGTTGTTTCCAGTTGTTGCATGTTGCTGCTACCAAGAGAAGAATAGGTCGAAGTTGATTTTGAATAGCGCTGTTGCCTTGAGAAATTGTATTAGGTCAAAATCGAGTCCTAGAAGCAAAATCCAAATCTTTTCTCCAAGATCAAGTTCCAAAAGTAAGGTCAAAGGAAGTGCTACATAGTGTTGTTGTTCTTGTTGTTGTTGCTAGGTCGAAAGGAGGATCAAAAGGAAGGTTGCCATGGTGTGGAGGAGGTGTGAGTCAAGGTCTAGAATCTCAAGAATACTAATGAAGGAAGAATTATCAATTGGGTTTTCCCCTAGAGTGGTGTTTTTCCCCGGTTGTTGACCTATAACTGGTGTCCTTGATCTCTGTGTTTTTTCTTTGGTATTTACTTGATGAACTAAGAAAGAATATAATAAGAATTAAAGAACATCACAAGTAAATAATCAAGAAAAAGAAAAATTTTATGCCTTTCTAATTTTCTAACAAACCCTTTATTTTAATCCAAACCAATTGGCTGCAAGTGGGTCTTCAAGAGCACATATTAATTAGATGGCTCTCTTGATAAGCACAAAGCAAGGCTTATGGCAAAAGGATTTGCACAGAAAGAAGGGGTCAATTATGAAGAGACCTTTGCCCCCACAACAAAATGGGCCACCATCTAGACTCTCTTTTTCTTGGTAGCTTAGAATGGATGGATGGAAAGTCCATTAGATGGATGTAAAGACTGCTTTCTTGAATGGAGACTTGAAAGAAAATGTTTTTATGTCTCAACCAGAAGGTTTTGTTTTGAACAAACAAGAACAGAAAGTATGCAAACTCATTGAATCCTTGTATGGCCTAAAACAAACACCCTGAGCCTGGTATAAAAAATTGACTGGACATCTTCTAAAATTAAATTTCAAACACTTTAATCTTGATGATGTAGCTTTATTTGTCAAGAAAGTTGGAAAAATTATTGTTTATCTTGTGGAATATGTAGATGATTTGTTATTTAACTGAGAACAATGAAAATTATATTGCATCTATAAAGAAAGAATTGAAGAAATGATTTGAGATGATAGATTTGGGAGAGCTTCATTACTATTTGGGCATTGAAGTGACCTAAAATGCAAGATATGCATTCCTCTCTCAAAAGAAGAACATTAAAGAATTGTTGAACAAGTTTGGCATGGTTGAATGCAATCCTCTGTCCACTCCAATGGAACAAAATCTGAAACTCACATCTAAAGAAGGAAATAAATTTGAGGGTGCAACTAAGTATAGACGGTTTGTGGGAAGTCTTATCTACCTCTCCACTGTCAAATCAAATATTTCATTTGTTGTTGGGATTCTTTTCAGGTTCATGCAAAAGTCTTGTGAGCGACATTGATCTGTTGCAAAAAGTGTTCTAAAATACTTGAAAGGAACTCAAGACTTTGGACTCAAATATTCACAGGTGGATGACTTCAACTTGATTGGACATTATGATTCAGACATTGATGGAGATAAGGAAAATGGAGTGTCTACTTCAAGCTATGTTATGAGTCTTGGAACAAGATTTATCTCCTGAAGGTCATGCAAATAGTCAGTTCCAACATTTTACACAACAGGGGCAGAATGTGTGGCAGCTGTAAAAGCAACCAGTGGTGTGGTTCAGGAAAATTCTTGAAGATTTACAGGAAAAACAAGTGAACTCTACTTCTCTTCTGATTGATTATATTTTTGCAATTAAATTGGCCAAGAATCCAAAATGCCATGATTGAACCAAAGATATCAACACAAAGTATCATTTGATTCGACATCATGTAGAGGCCAATACTATTCACTTGCGACATTGTTCCATAAATGAGCAAATTGCAAAGATCTTCACCAAAACACTTGGAAAAGAAAAGTTTGAAAGATTCAAAATGATACTTGACTCACAAACACCCCTTCAGATTGGGGGGAATGTTAGACACCTAATCCATAGGGATTGGGAAAAATGTGTAAATATGCAAATAAAGAAAATAAGGTAATTTGAACAGACCTTGGAATTGGAATACCAAGGGTCCCCACTCTAACGTATATACATATTGGTAGTCCAATATGTGATTCCTTGGCTTGACATATTGTGATAAGCTTATCCAGGATCTATATTCCTTAATAAACCCAAGTTGCTCTACTTATTATTTTTGTCAATAGATGCTTAACTTTAAGGGCGATGCTTGAGCAAGGATTTTATAAGAATATTGAGCAAATAATTGGCTTCTAGTTTCTAATCACCTTGAGATTTTCATATGCTAGGAGATGCCTTTTGTTGGTCTTGTTGATGATGTATTCTTGTGAATCATAACTTCTTGGTTTTTTGTATGAACATTGATGGTTTAGTCTTGCTTAGTGAAAGCCACGTCAAACAAAGGCAAGATATAAGAAGTGAGTTTTGGATATGTTGTATATTGAGGGATTAGAGTTGTAATCTAATGCTGGTTAGCAGATTACGGTTAACTGATGATACAAAATACCTAAATATTGCGTTGTGAATGGTAAAGTAATGCAATGACATACAAGGGTGCATTTGAGTTAGGGTGGTTTTCCAGTTAAGGGTTTTGAGGGTAAATCTTGCCCTCACTGTGTGAATGTGCCATTGTTTCTTCTGTTCTAAGATTTTGTTAATGGTGCCTCAATTGGATAGGTCTTACAATAACTTTAGACAGGACTGTTTCCCTTATATATATTTGAATTTTGATACTGCAGCACTACAAGAATTCCTCAAATAGGAAAGTTATTTGCACATGGTGCAAATCTATGTTGCATTGGGTTTAGGGGATGGGAAACAAGGGCATGGTTTTTGGAGATGGCTCAAGGGACCTCAACATTTCTTGGGGATGAGAAAACATGGATGATAACATATATCAAAAAACAAAAACAAAAAAGAAATTGAAAAATAGATTTTAGCACATATGACGACTATGATGAAAGTTGAAACTCAACAAAAGTAGAAATTCTGGATTCTCGAGTAAGAACCTTGGGAGTCCTTGTTTGCAAGGATATAAAATTTTGAAAAAGACGAGTAGATATAGAGTATAACAACTTACTATATATGGAAGTCAAAATTGTTCCTATGATTATAGCAAATTATACTTAGTATTTTAGCATGCATAGTATAGATAATGTCAAAGTTTAAAGATTGAACCAATTTTCTTGGAGAACCACTGTTACATGGGTGCTAATGTGGATAGGGGGTGTACAAATGTCCTTGAAACTATTGAGGGACGTATCTCAAACCTTATTTCTTTTGGTGGGAAATCTCTAGGGTGTGTGGAAGAAATTCCTCATGTCCTTCAGGATGACCCCTGCCAAATGACAACTTACCTTGCAGTGCCAAAGCACCACAGCCAGGCACCCATGGGGGAGACAACCCTTAGAGGAAGTGACAGGATCATGTGCAAAATCATGTGAAAATCATAGTTTTAAAAACTGACCGTTCAGACCCTTGGCCGGTCAAAACCGGTCGAAAAATCCGGTTTAACAGCTTGTTTCGCCTGAAATATCGGTCAACTTGTGCTGACTGGCCGGTTAACAACGAAACTGGCCGGTTTATAGATAAACCGGTCGGTTCCATTCTTAACCAGTCGGTCACCAACTAAATGCCGGTAGGGACCCACGCACAACCAAAAAAAACGGTTTAGGGTTGATTTGGAGGGAAGGGGAGGGTTTTTTCCCTCCAAAAACACCCTCCCCAATCCTTTATAAGTAGGGGCAACCTCTCCTTTGTCTCACACCATCTCATTTGCGGCTTTGTGAGTTTGATTGAGAGCTTGGAGAGTGTTGAGTGTTTGCTGGAGCAGTGATCTTGGAGGCTTGGAGTTGGAGTTGGAGCTATCTTGGAGATAGTTTGGAGCTGTCAGTAGAGTTGGCATCTTCAAGAGGAGGCTAAGAAATCTAGTTTGCATTGTCAGGTAAGGATTTTTACTTGAAAAATCCATCATTTCATTGATGTTCATGTATTTATTTTCTCATGTGTTTAGCTATGTTATTGCTATTAAATCTCTAGTCCTATGCTATCAAATTTTGTATGTTTGAATGTGCATTTTGTTTCATAAATTTAGCCTTGGTTGTCCATTTATCTTAGCTGCAATTTTTTTTAAATGGTAGATTTATTTCCAAATTTCAATTATTTCAAGTCAAGGTGGCTCCAAAAACCAAGGACAGTGCATGGGCCCATTGTGATGTGGTTGATGGAAAGATGATATGCAAATTTTGTGAAAATCTATTGGAGGTGAGGGTATTCTTAGATTGAAACAACACTTGGCTGGGATAAGAGGCCAAGTAAAGCCATGTGATGCACCTAATGAAGTGATAGGTTTGGTTAGGGCATAATACCTTGCCAAGTTTGAAAAGTTTGAGGAGACTAAGGCTAGGGAGAAGGCCATCCAAGATGAAAAATTGCAGGGAAGAGGAAACTAATAGAAAGCCTGAGACAAAGTGGCTATGATGATTATGACATTCAAGACTCCACTTCTATCCCTTCCACCAATGACCCCTTTCACTATGTTCCTCCTGTTGGCCAAAAATAAAAACCAACAAAGAGACCCGACATCTAGAGTTATTTCTCATCCACTGCTAATGCCACAGCCACTTCCTCCCAGCCAAGTTGTCAACCCACTTTGTATCAACATTGGAAAAAACAATGCAAAGAAACTTCTTATCAGTACATTGCTAGATGGTGGTATGATGCAGATATCCCATTTAATGTTGCTCACTCACCTTATTACCAAGCTATGTGGGACTCTATTTTAGCTACAGGAAAGGGCTTCAAAGGCTCTATTGTGCATGACTTGAGGGGATCTCTTTTGCAAAAAGAGATTTGTAATATTGATGAGTATTTGGCTGACTATAAAGAGTTATTGCTCAAAACAGGTTGTTCCATCATGTCAGATGGATGGACTGATGGAAAGGACCGCCCTATCATTAGCTTCCTTGTTTCTTGCCTTCAAGGAACAATGTTTTTGAGATCAATAGATGCATCTGATAAGGTGAATGATGCAACCCTTCTATTTGAGCTTTTGGATGAGATTATTCAGGAAGTGGGGGAGCAGAATGTTGTGCAGGTCATCACAGATAATGCTTCAAACTATGTTCTTGTTGGAAAGATGCTTGAGTCCAAGTATAGGACCATATTTTGGACTCCATGTGCTGCACATTGCATAGACCTCATGCTTGAGGACATAGGCAAAGTGGAGTGGGTAAAAAACACTGTAGTGCATGGCAAGTGCATTACAAAATACATTTACAACCACTCATTGGTATTGAGCCTAATGAGGAAAAACACTAGGGGCAAAGAGCTTGTTAGGCTTGCAATTACGAGATTTGCAACTCACTTCCTCACGTTGCAATGTCTCAATTCTCAACCGAAAAACCTCCAGAAAATTTCTTCTTCTGATGATTACACTGAATCCCAGTGGGCTCATAGACAAGATGGAAAAAACACCAAAAAGAAAGTCTTTTGACAATTATTTTTGGAAAAGGTCTTCAAAGCTTGTAATTATTGAGCCCCTTGTTAAGGTGCTAAGGATGGTGGATGGGAAAAAGATGGAAATGGAATACATTTATGAGGCTATGGATCAGGCAAAGGAGTAGATACAGACAGTTTACAGGGATAGGTTAGCTAAATATGGCCGTATATGGGAGATCATTGATAACAGATGGATTAGTCAAATCCATCGTCCTATACATGCAGCTGGGTAGTTTTTGAACCCAAAGTATCATTATAAAGCTCGGCTAGGAGATCAACAGGATGGGGAGGTCAGATTTGGATTAATTGATTGCTTGGAGCGGATGGTCCCTATCTGTGCAGACCTTTTGGAAACACATAAACAACTTACTCTTTTCAGTATGGCAGCTGGTACCTTTGGAAAGAACTTGGCAAAAATTGCAAGAGATTTAGATCACCCAGGTAAGCAATTCCAATTTGTTTTTCTTGTCAAGTTAAATTGTTTGTAAATAAGTAATGAAATGAATTATGTTACTAATTAATGTCTTTTTATTTGCAGCACATTGGTGGGAATCATTTGGCGGCTAATGTCCTCAATTGCAAAAGTTTGCAATTAGAATCCTCGGCCAAACTTGCAGTGCTTCAGGTTGTGAGCGCAATTGGTTTGTTATTGAGCGCATACACACAAAGAAGAGAAACCGTTTCGAACATAAACGGTTAAATGATCTTGTGTTTGTGCAATACAACCTTCGCTTGAGGCGAAACCAACTGATGAACAAAACACCTGATCTAGATCCTATCAAAGGGATGACTAAACTCCACATCAAAGAGGAGAGATCATTGACACATGGTTGAGGCGATTTTTTCTTTGAGGCAAAGATTAGTGGGGATGAATTTGAGAAGATTTGTGTTTTCTTTCAGACGAAGACCCAAGATTGAATAACTAGATAGAAAGGTGTTAACTTAATGAAGGTATCAGTCAGCGTGCAAATTCTTTGTTAACTGTTGCCTTCCAACTATCCACTTCATTGTCACAGGGTATGGGGGGACGAGGTTTATGAGTTTGATCGAAAATTCTGGAAATTTGACCGATCCAGATATGGTGCAACGGCCATGTCGATCCTGTTCATAAAAGGGCTTTTACGAATGATGTGATTGATCATACCATAAGGGCATTGTAGAGTTCAGACTACAAGACTTATTAGTCTTGTATTAGCCAATGGCCTCATAGCTTGTAGCATTGTTTTTGGACTTTATGGGCCATTTGGAGCCTCATTGCTTATGTATTTTTCGATGATATGTATTGCACTCGGTGCCATTTTGATATATTCACCTTTGCATGGTATATAAATGAGCAAACTTTGCATATTTTGTTTCTATTGGCTTGGAATCATGGTTGCAAGTCTTAAAAATAGCTTTTTATTAAAAAATAATTATCTAATGTATTTTTTAAAAAACTGGTTCGTTTAGACCTTACCATTACCGGTTAGACCGGTTCTCCGGTTACCGGTTCATTAGGTTCACTGGTCCGGTCACCGATTCTGGTTTTTAATACTATGGTGCAAATAGGAGTATGAGGCCACAACATAAACATTGCCTTTGGTATAATGTCTTGGTCAGGATTGATCTGCCCTCGTGACGGTTAAGAGCATTCAAATATTGTGGGAATGCTCTTGAAGTGTTTATTGATGAAGAGCCAAAGCAAGGTTAGTGCTTACTGTTTAATTTTTTTCAATAATGTAATTATCCTTGCTGAAGCCATTTAGTCACTGAACAAATGGTAGTATGTGGAGGACAATAATGGATTACAAATTATAGGAGAAAGTTCAAACAATAGCACTAGCAATTCTACTCTGAGGATACCAGATCTAATGGCTGGCTTTTGCCAAATTGACAGACAAAAATATAATTCCATCGAAATGCACCATTGAGCCATCTCTAATAACAGAAACAATCGCCATCTTAACTTTGAAGTGCACCTCTTTGGTAGTAACCTTACTATAGGCAAATTAAAATGGTTTAAATCTTGAATTTTGATGATTAATTCATAAGGTTTGTTATGTTTTTTTAATGTTAGATTAGATGTTTATATGGTTTTGCATTTCATGACATATTTATAAACTAATGAGCATATCAGTAAGTATTTTCCGAATAGATTGTTTTTACCTTAGAATGTGCAAAGTGAAAAAGGAAACCATGTTAAAGGTCCAAAAGCCTACATGGTTATTGTACACGTATATCTGAAGATTCTGCAATGAATACCCATCTAGCCTCAAGGGGTCACTGGCATAGATATGACTAAGGCTTGCAAATTGGTTTGATTAATTCATAAGGTTTGTTATGTTTTTTTAATGTTAGATTAGATGTTTATATGGTTTTGCATTTCATGACATATTTATAAACTAATGAGCATATCAGTAAGTATTTTCCGAATAGATTGTTTTTACCTTAGAATGTGCAAAGTGAAAAAGGAAACCATGTTAAAGGTCCAAAAGCCTACATGGTTATTGTACACGTATATCTGAAGATTCTGCAATGAATACCCATCTAGCCTCAAGGGGTCACTGGCATAGATATGACTAAGGCTTGCAAATTGGTTTTTTGTTTTACATGTGAATAATTTTTTTAATCTAAATTTAGATTTAGCTTCAGATGATTCAGGAAGTGACATGGGTGATGTAATTGTAGAACAATGATGGATATTTCGAAACTGCTATCCTTTTTTGCAATTTTTTTAGTTTTCTATATTTTGGCTTACCTAAAAAACATGTAGAAGGTTTGTAAGCCCTGTAGTATTGCAATGGCATAGACAACAAAGTTGTCTTTAGATTTTTAAAATGAGACTCAATCTACCAACTTGCTGTGAATCAGGTCACTAATTATGTCAAAACTTGTGTCTACTATCACCAAAATAAGAAGAGCGTCAATGTTGAATTTTATATCTTTTTCTAGTATTATTATGATAGTAATTCTTTGGGTATTCTTAATTTTATGTTTTGACTAGTAATCTTGTATATTCAATTGTTGAAAACCTTGTATTTGCCATTTGACACACTTTTACCCAAATTGAAGCTTCTTTTCAATTGTTTATCAGTTTCATTACACTTGTTGGTTGCCAAAATCTTGTGTTGACCATTCGACATATTTTTGCTCATGTTGAAACTTGTTTCCAGTTGTTTCAGATTTTTCCTGTAGCTATTGGTTAAGATGATCTTGTATTTGTCATCCAAGCTTATTTTGGCACACATCCAAGCCTTTTTTGCACACATTTAGATTTGTTTCTCAGATTTCTGTTATCAATGGTGGCAAATCAACTCCCTCGTCCACCACTATAATAGGCTAGTAGCTACAGATGAAGACATCTTCATAGTTTGGATGTGGAAGTTGGAAATATTAAATTTTTATGTACCTCAACGTACATGTCCTGTAGTTTACTTTTTAAGACAAAATGACATTATAAAATTTTATTTTTATTTCTTTTGTTTTTCTCAGAAGTAAAACCCTTTCTTTGAATGGAAGTATATGTAAACCTTACAGGAAGCAGCTGTACTCCTACACATAAATTGGTAGGTAAGAGTCGTGGCATCAGATTGGATACCATCCTTGTGGATTTGGTAATTTTTCTAATGACTAATCAGTTATTTTAAAGACTGAATCCAAGGTCTGATCAAAGGACCTTGGGCAAGCATGAATACTGTCAATTTTTTAATTGGATTTTATAGATCAGCATCCTGTCAGAGGGATCCCAAAGACGGTTAACAACTAGAAACAATTATTGAATTTGAACAGTGGATTGAGCACAGTTCCCTTCCAAATGAAGCGTCAACCTGATCAGAAGTTATTGAAATTTGTTTAATTGAACTTCAAAAGAGATATTGCAATCTAGTTCAGAAAAAGCTGAGAGTCAAGTCCATCAATTTTAATTAGTATTTGATGTCCTAACTCCTACAAATCACAACCAAGCTCTGAGGTTTACAAATTTATGTATATTATTGCACAAGTACAATAACTCATAGCGATGATCAAGCGACACAAATGACAATTACACGCAGATGAACTCTTAATTTCTTGTCTATGTATCCTGAAAGTACATTAGTGTGTTAAGGGTGAGAATTAGGATGGATATTGTATGCAGACCACTGGTTACTAAAACAAGGTTTCATCCCTTCTAGGATTCTTTCTATACAAGTCATCATATTTAATGAAGCTTCCATTTCTTGCAAGTTTTGCTGCATGGCTAAAGTGCCAATGGTCTAATCTCTCCACGAGTAAGTCCACTGCCTAGCGAGGGTTTGCAATTAGCAGTTCGCCATCTTGAGCTTAATCAACATTCCCATGATGGAGCTGCATATTTGAAGTCTCAATTCATTGCTTGTTTAGCAGGAATATGTTCTGTCCCATGCATCCTTCATACTCTTTGATGTGGAAGTGGACATCTGCTAGATTTTTTCCATTGACTTGGTCAATGGAATTTCCACGGCAATAATCCAAAAACTTCATGGTTAATTTGGCAAACTGTGAAAAGCCTAAATGATTTAATTTGTATGTATTGGTATTGTTTTGTGGTGACTGGTAGTCGTTATGTATTTAAAAATTTGTTTAATTTTGTCAAACAAGATTTTTCTGTGTTATTTGCTCACCATTATTTGAATTTAATCTTAGCATGATGGTTCTTTGACCCAATTAACTAGTGTCTGGATTTGAGAATAAGCTTAGCCCGACAGATTTGGCTGTTAGCTTTATGACGAGGATCAATCTTTTTATTTACCATTATTATTTACTGAATACAATCATTGATTGTCGTGAGAAACTTTGAAATTTATTTTGATTGCTGCTGTACAAATATCACTTGCATTGCATAATTTATGGCTATTCTTTTCTAAACGACATAGAGGGAAGGATTTTCCGAGGAACTGGTACCCATAAGTGCAACCTCAGTCTACTAAAGAGCTTTATGTCACCAGTGCTACCTGCAGAGAGTTATTAAATAAAAATAGGTTCCGAGTGCAAGTTCCCAATTCCACTATCATAAATGTTGGAAATAACAGTGATTACAACTGGATGTTCCACAGGTAAGAGTGAATTCTGACAAGTTTATAAGTCTCACTTGAAGAAGTCTTGTTTAACATACTAAAGGGTCTATCCTGGGATGTCTTTCATCCAAGGTCTAGCTTAAGGCTAACAGATACCTGGCAAGTCATTTCCAAATAGTGATCATACAGTGCTTCTATCCCTTACAAGGCAAGGGTAGCTAATAGGCAAGAAATGCAAAATTGTATCCAGTATGTATATAGGATTCAGTGTATGGCCATTGAAAGGCAATACTATGCATCAGAGACAATCTCATTTTTTAATATGTTTTTGTATAAGATCTTAGATAAATGGAAAAAAGGCTTAACAGCCTCTAAAGATATGAAGATATTGAATTATTTATTATGCGTGCATACATTTAACGGTTTGATAAGAATATTATAAATGTTTGAGACGCACATATATTTTTCTTCTGGATTCTCTCAGGCTCATGTATGTTGCGTATATTAGTCACATTCTGAAAAGAGATTCGATCCTGGATTTCTCGAATTTATGCTGATTTTTTGCTTCTTGTAGGAGCATTCTCTGTGGCAGGAACTTTTCATGCATCGAATAGCAGAGAATTTTCCAGACCAACAAAGTTTTATTTGAAAACCAACATTTTTGGGTATTGTTAAGTTCAACCGCATGGATAGACAGATGGACGACATCATCTATTTTTGCGAGGTAAGGCCAATTGGGATGTAGGATGCTGTAATTTTTTGCTGAGGAGAAGTTTGGGCCTAGTGGATAATAGAATTCAGAATTAATAAGTTTGATGACTCCGCTGGTTTCTTTTCCCAACGGGTCACATTAGGCAGGAAACGGGGCATTGAATTTATAACTACTGGCGGTAATACAAAACCACCTGTCCGTCGATGTTAAATTTATCCCGTGGATAAATTTTGGGTTTTTTTTGGTTAGTTGGTACTGAATTTATCCCATGGATAAATACAGTGTCCATTGGATTGTTTGACATATTGTTTTTCAGGGTGTTGGGTACAAAAGATAGAATACTCTAAAGTGAGGTACATCTGCCTAATATTTTGTATCATAACGATTTGGATATAAATTAGATTATATGCTATAATTTGCTTTTAAACCAACATTGACTTTCAGTTGTATAAAAATTTAGAGATGAGATTTCTTTCTAATCTATCTTGATTGAATTGGGACCTTTCTGGAAAGGCTTTTTTGAAACATTTTGAATGGATTTTTACCCATTTCAGTTAGAATTATGTTAGCTGCATACAAATTTAGAGATGAGATTTCTTTCTGATCTATCTTGATTGAATTGGGGCCTTTATGGAAAGGCTTTTTTGAAACATTTTGAATGGATTTTTACCCATTTCAGTCATATTTATGTGTTGGTACATAAATGTTTTTTTTTAGCCAGCTTGCGTTGTGATTCATGCCAAAACAATGAACAATTATTGAAAGGGCTCATTTAATTGTTTTATAATTTGAAAGGGTAACAACTATTTTTCATCCCTCAGGGATACCAACTATTTTTATCTAATAGACTAATTGATATCAGTTCTCTCTGTTCTTATGAATATAAGCCTTGTTTATTTAACGCACATGGATCAATAGTGAAGCTTTGCTGTAGAACAGAGTCGCTGAACAAATATTAACAACTGAGATGTTTAATGGTCTAAAGAATTTAATGACGATGATCACAAATTTGAAGATTTTCGTTAATACATAGGACCAGACTGAAATCCATCCAACTGACCTTGGTTTGAGAGGATGCCTGGAAAATAAATAAAAAATTATTACCAACACCAGTGTAGTTGAACGGTGAGGGCAATGACGTATTAAGCGATCCGCCAAGGTTTAGTTCTTTTGGAGGGACAAACAAGTGATTGGAGTTGGTGTTAGATGCGAGTCTTGGGGTGATTTTGTCAAAAAAAAATCTCATTTGGATTCAGGTTTAGGAGATTTCTTTGGGTGATTTTGTCCCAAAAAAAATCTCATTGGGATGCAGGTTAGGAGATTTGCTGATAAAGTATCTCCTTTATTTTGACCCGCTAAGGTTTAATTCTTTTGGACGAATAAGCAAGTGATTCGGGTAGGGGTTAAATTCGAGTCTTTGGGTGATTTTGTTGAAAAATTTTCATTTGAGTGCAGGTTTAGAAGAATTTGTTGATGAAGTATCTCCTTTATTTTTATCCACCTAGTTTAGTTCTCTTATAGGGACAAACAAGTGAATGGGGTTAGATGCAAGTCTTTGGTTGATTTTGTTAGGAAAATATCATCTGTGTAGGTTCAGGGGATTTTGCTGAAAAGGTAGGTGTGGAAGTCTAGGATGATTTTGTTGAAGAGGTGGGTGTAAAGGCTGGTGGTTTTCCATGTATTACTAGACAAACTGCTACACCTCTTCGCTGTTTATAGTTAGCACAGATGCTAATTGGGGTTTGGTTTTGTGGGATGTTTAATGTTTTTAAATCCTTTCCAGTATGATAATAAAAGGTAGGTGTGGAAGTTTATTTTTATCCACCTAGTTTAGTTCTCTTATAGGGACAAACAAGTGAATGGGGTTAGATGCAAGTCTTTGGTTGATTTTGTTAGGAAAATATCATCTGTGTAGGTTCAGGGGATTTTGCTGAAAAGGTAGGTGTGGAAGTCTAGGATGATTTTGTTGAAGAGGTGGGTGTAAAAGGTACAGTGATTTTCCCATATGATTACTAGATTAAACTGTACCACCCTCCTTGTCATTATAAGTTTGCTTTGATTAATTGGGGTTTGGTTTTGCTTGGGATGTTTAATGTTTTTAAATCCTTTCAAGTAATGATAATAAAAGGTAGGTGTGGAAGTTTAGGATGATTTTGTTGAAGAGGTGGGTGTAAAAGGTAAAAGTGATTTTCACAAATGACTATTGGATTAAGCTCTTCAGTGTACCACCCTCCTTGTCATTATAAGTTTGCTTTGATTAATTGGGGTTTGCTTTTGCTTGGGATGTTTAATGTTTTCAAATCCTTTCAAGTAATGATATAATAACTTCGAACAATCAAACATTAAATTAAATAGAGTTATTGGAAGTACAATTTGTTTTTATTGTCAATTTAAGTAGTATACATTTTATTTTATTTAGTTCCTTTGTCTCATAAATAATTATGAATTTATTCATGGTTTTATGTTCACAATTTTTGTGTATTTAAAATCAGCTCGAGTGGGCTTTATTGTTAAAAATATTTGTTTCTCTATGAGAGTTCACATGTTAATCTAGTAGGTATTAGAGTATGTACACCTCTATAGATTTTAATAGTCAAATCATTCTGCCGAAGCAATGCCTTGTTTCACAACTAAGGGGAGGGTCTATGAGAGGTTACACCTTAATCTAAAAGGTATTAGAGTATGTACACCTCTATAGACTTTAATAGTCAAATCATTGTGCGGAAGAAAATGCCTTGTTTCACAATCAAGAAGAGGCTCATACACTAATTTAGCGCAAAAGCTGAAGAAAGGTTTGCACCTTGAGAGATTCGATTCCTCTCACCTCTTGGTAGATTCAGAGGTAGATGGATCTATGCTAGTTTTGAGCAACATACTATTTAAATGTTTTAACTATAAGAAATTTATTATTTTCACTTATTTTATATAATATATAAAAGTAGTTGATATTGACATTTGCGTCTCACATTAGGAAATAGAAAACATATGCCCATAGGATATAATTTATGTTTCTTATATACATATATTTAAATTTATTATTATTATTGTTATTATTATTTAATTATTTTAACTATAGGAAATTTATTATTTTCACTCGTGTTATATAATATATAAACACATTGAAGTATTTTATTGATGATTCACACATTAAAATTTTAATACATGGCCTCTCACATTAAGAAATAGAAAACACATATCCATAAGATATAATATTCTCTTTTTCTTATGCATAGATACATTTAATTTATTTTTTTATTAATATTTTTTAAAATTTTATATATTGAATCCATATTAAACATTGAAAGATTTACAAATCTTTGTCATAATACTTTGAATTATAAAACATCTATTAATGGAATAAGAATTCTCTCTACTTATGTGTAAGAGATGTTAAAACTCAACAAGCATATTGACATATTTGATGTATAACCCACATTAATTTTTTCCGTATTATTAATATTTTTAAAATATTATATATCAACTCCATCTAATTGCCCAAAGGGTTAGCTTAGATGGTTGAGTTTCTATTGCGAAGTACCTTTCATATAAGGAGTTCACTGGGTCAAATCTCCTTGATGCCCTTGGGGTTGGGCCTTCCTAGTTTTGGTGGTGGGTAGATCCCTTTGGGTTGATGGACCTGGATTTTCCTATGGATGTAGCGGCCACTCAATTTAATTACACTACTAAAAAAAAACCTCCATTTAGCGAAGAAAGTGAATATCTCCTTTATACTAAAAAGTAAATAATTATATTTAATTTCAATTACTTTATATAAAGTTGATGTAAAATTAAAGTGGAAATTGAAGTGTTTTATTTATGGTTGACATTGCCTTTTTTTGGTTATTACTAATTTTTATTTATATACTGAGTTGTAGAGTGCCACCTAGCTCAACAAGGAATGAGGTTAGATTTCAACTTGTGACCTATGACCTCTCTCTTGACAATGTTCCTTGGGTAGATAAATGAACAATTGGGCTAATACATGAGGCTTATTATCAATACGTTATAAATTCATGCATATCTAATTATTATTTATAAATTGATTTCAAACAAAATACATAAAAATTGTTAATTTTTAATTTAAACCAAATCAATGTACTTTGTCACTTAAATTGAAGTACTTACATATGGTAGTGTTGCAATAATCAATTCATTTATTTTGGTGGGAATGATATATCAAACATTCTACCAAAGCATTTGTATCTTTGATATACATTTGAGCACACTTAAACTTTGTTTTGGTTGTTTTTAGACTTATAACTATGAATAAAAATGAGTTCTCCCCTTTACTACTAAATTAAATTTCAAATAAGGACATCAACCTACTCAACTAAAGATAGATGAATTCAACATTAATTTAGTTATACACAATTCCAAAAGAGCTCACTAAACGGGTGGTTGGAAGCTTAATCTAGAGTAGTTGTCACTACAAGAATATCAATTAAAGTGCATCTTATCTGAGGTCCTTGGACTAGTATGAAGTGCATCATCTTATCTACGACCTTTGGATGAGTATGAAGTTACCAAATCTTGAAATGAATTCAAAAGTTTGGAAATTTATGAAGAAGAATTGAACGAGTATTGCATTTTAGCAATGGATAGATTTATGTGTCATTATGAATGAGGTTAAATTGAATAGATATGTGGAAATTTCTTTAAGCAAATTTTAAAGAAGTTCACAATAAAGCAAATATACAACCATTGCTCACTATTATTAATGTCTATATATTATAAAGAAATTCACTAATATATATACACGATCATAAAGCAATGGGTATTACAAACCAAACCAACTTTAAAACCCCTCTATCTAGAAAGTATATTTAGTCTCAAGAATAAGCATTAAAATACATTCCAAACCACTCTTCTAAAAATGACTCCTCTTTTGCAAAATATTTTCTATATAAATCAAACTGCATTCCAAATCACTCTACAAGAAACAACTCCTCTTTTTCAAAAATATTTTCTATATAAATCAAAATACATTCCAAACCACTCTTCTAAAAATGACTCCTCTTTTGCAAAATATTTTCTATATAAATCAAAATGAATATTTCCAATATCTTATGTGTGTATCCCACCCAATAAGAACCTTCATCTCTTGTAAATTTTGTTTCTATATTTATAGTAATTTAAGTCCAACTTTGTATATACTTTTTACAAAGCTTAGCCTTTAATTAAAGTTTAATCCATTGAACAATGTCTCAATGCATGGTTTGTTAGAGTATGCTTATTATTAAGGTATTCTTTTTCATTGATGGGGTAGAACTATTTTATATTCAATGTTATTGATATTGTTATTTTGTTATTGTTGTAATTATTCTAAAATGTTTTGTTATTTTGCTAGTGTTGTAATTATTCTAAAATGCTTTCAGCTTTATATTTTTTATGATAGCTCCTTGACACTTGACCAATACATGTTTATAATATTTTCTTTTTTCATTAGATTAATGTTGTCAGAACTTTTATGAGGATTTATAGTCTTTAATTTGTGAATCTAATTCATCTCCAATTTTGTTGACAAATATTTTGGCAATTATACTAGCGCAACCATATAAATTACACGAATGCCAAGCATAAAAACGCTTCATTATGCACTCAATTAGCTAAAATTAAAAAAACATAAGAATAAACTAATTTATAAGTTACATATATATATATTTAAAAAAACACATGTAACAGGATTCATAGCCTTGGATATTCATGCCATTTTATCATGGAGATTTTTAATCTACAAATAGGTTGTTACAATAACATGGCTTATCAATATCACATACCATAACTCATTTCATGTGATACTTATTCATATGGAATTTTATTTATTAAACAATTTTATTAGAACTGCAAACAAGTCGTAACTAGTATGGAAATAAATGTGTCTTTGATTTGTATATTCTAGAAATTTTTTGGGAGATTAAATCCCTATCATCCACCTAATAATTATTGATAATTAAATTAAAATTATGGAAGTTCTATTCCAAAATAAACATATCTATCAGCTTAATTATCTACTTAGAAACATAGTTTTGGTTATTGACAGATCGAAACTATTTTAAATCTCTTTGTGGTTGCTAGTTTACACATCGTTTTCATTGAAAAATATGATTTTTACCCAAATAAAAGGGTTATCTAAATATTGGCTACTGAAAATGTAAATTTCAATCACAATATAGTTTTTAATCAATAATAGTGCCAAATACAAATTTTGGTTTTAAAAATAGTTTCGGATGCATTGGTTTACCTATAATCTAATAATAGTGCCAAATACAAATTTTGGTTTTAAAAATAGTTTTAGATGCATTGGTTTACCTATAATCTAATAGTGTAGTGAGTGGAAGATGCCTAATATAGAGACAACAATTCAAGCCTTTTAAGCACCCACTTAGCAATATAAATATTATCTTAAAAAAACAAAAAAGAAGTCCAGAATGCTGAGTAAACAATGTTCCACCAATATGAACCTTGGACTAAAAATTAGAATTATATTAAGCATAAGCTACAAAGGCAAAATATAAATGTTCACTAAGTTTGTTAAAAAGTGAAATAGATTCTAAACCTAGGGTCAAAATGTTTGAAAAACATTACACTTTTCCATTTCATGTGTTACACCATAAATAATTAGATGATCTTCAAACAAGGTTATTAAATATTTATACTCGAGACAGTTGAGACAATTTGGTGAAAATATTCACTACTAGTAAACAATTATATTCCCTTTTATTCAAATTATTATACTCAACAAAATTTAGAAATGCATTCTTTAAATTAGAGTTAGATTTAAATAATTAAAAAAAAAAATAGAACATTTAATTTATTGCATTAAACAGTGGCACAAAGCAATCAGTGTTTTATTTTTTGTTATAATCATCTCATACATAAAAAGAAAAATGGTTTTTATTGGCAGATTTAAGATTTATGTAAATAATTACATGGTGTGGAAAAATACTGCTTCTCTTTTTAGTTGTTTAACACAAAAGACTGTAGCATAAATTAGCAACTTAATTAATCTAGGGCAATATTTTATCATTTCAAATGAAAATCTATCAAGCATAAATATGAATACAAGGTTATGGCAATTACAAAAGAATTATAGTTACATGAAACATTAATCTCTATATAATTGCAATATCTAATTATTGTATATAAGTAGTGGTACAAAAATGAATTATGTTCTACAAAAATGGAACATTTAATTTATTGCGTTAAACAATGGCACAAAACTATCCATTTTTTTGTTATAATCATTACATACATAAAATGGTTTTTATTGGCAGATTTAAGATTTATGTAAATACATACATGGTGTGAAAAAATCCTGCATCTCTTTTTAGTTGTTTAACACATTACTGTAGCATAGATGATCATTTCAAATGAAAATCTATCCACATAAATATGAAGATAAGGTTATGGCTATTACATTGGAGCTATAGTTACATAGAACATGCTTTTGAGTACAAAGTTTCACACTTTTGAAAGACCTTGGACATTAGAACCATGGCCTTCAAAACTCCTATGGCTCCTACCATGTACATGGCTACTTTTTTTTTATTGAAAATGTGGACATTGAAACTAAACATTTCAAAGCTCCTATATCTCCCTACCAATATTTATAACTCACTTTCGAAATACCTTGGACGTTGAAACTAAACATTTCAAAGCTCCTATAGCTGCATACCAATATTTATAACACACCTAAAGGCACTCACTAAGCAGACCCAATTGTCAAAAGCCTCTAAATGGTCCCCGCCTACATAGGACCAAAAACAAGGGCTAGAACACCCATGAAAGGTCCTCTTTCAATGCCCACCAGGCCAAGATGTGCACTCAAAGGCTTCAACTTCACTATAATATATGCACTCTATTCAAGCCCACCAAGCCAAGATGTGCACTCAAAGGCTGCAACTTCACTACAATATATGCACCCTGCTTTTGCTACATGCATGGGCGTTTGGAAGAACCTAGAAACCCTGCAAGTCTAAGCAATGTAAGCAACCAGAGTTAAATTTAAGCATACTCATAAAATGCTATGTTATTGGAAATAATGCTATGTTTATATTCCACAGTAATACATTGTAAATGTATTCATAATCATGACAGTTAGAAAATTATCATTTATATACATTTTGTATTTATTTTTTTTGGTAAATATATTCATAATCATTATAGTTCGAAAATTATCATTTATATGCAATTTGTTTTTGCTTTTGATAAATATATTCATAATCATTATAGTTAGAAAATTAACATTTATATGCATTTTGTTTTTGTTTTTGCTTTTGGTATAAGCTTAAGCAAGCAACCGGGAATAAATTTAAACACAAAATGCTACATTATTAGAAATGACGCTATGTTTATGTTCCACTTGAATCGATGTACACATTGTATTATTGGATTAATGCAATGTTTATATTACAGTAGAAGGGAGGGTTTCGAAAAAGGTAAGAGGTATAATAATTGGGGCAGGTTTGTAATTTTATTTTATTTTCATTTGAAGTTTTGACGGAAGAAAAAGAAAATATCCTCTCCATACGTAACACACTTTTACCCATGAAATATATATCCTGGAGAAACACACCACATATGTCCCCCATTTTTAAGATGATATCCAGAATAAAATAAATTACAGTAAAATTCAAGACTTTGAACACATGGCTCAAAGCCATTATAACAATATACTCATAAATAAATTACACTGAAATTCAAGACTTTGAAAACATGGAATTGTGACAATCATAAATAAATTATAGTGAAATTCAAGACTTTGAACACATGGAATTGTAACAATCATAAATAAATTACAGTGAAATTCAAGACTTTGAACAGAGAATTGTAGCAATAATAAATAAATTACAGTGAAATTCAAGACTTGAACACATCATTCTCAACCGCCCCAACTAAACCCAATTGACAATCCTTGTTTAATGTGAAATATTCAATGAAATGTTTTTTTTTTGTTTTTCTTTTCCTGAACTTTAAACATGAACGCATTTTTTAACTTCTTATAATCAAGATCTTGCAGGCATCTCATAATACTAACATTTTATTTCACATCGATTCTCTACCGTGTAAAAATTTGAAAATGTCTTCCAAATTATTATAAATATTTAATATACAGTTATTTCCAATCCACCGTTTTCTTTATAGGCCGTCCAGACTCACAACCCTATTTCTACAAATCTCTTATCTCAGTTGCCTAATTGTATAAGCAATCTCGTAAAAGGCAGCAAGGTGATCAAAAATTTGTATCAACACTCGGCTACTTTGATGAAATAAAGAAATGTTCGTACAACATGGCAAATTATTCAACGTAAAAAAACACTTCACAACACAGTGCTCGTTTGGTTAAGAGAGGTTGCCATCGTCTCCACCTAAGTTAAGTTTCCATTGTGCCTGTCACATGTTTGCTCCTCATGGGTCACTTGGGTTGACAAAGTGCTGGCAATTCACTCTTGATTAACGCTCGAGGATCAGATGAGATGTTTCCGAACATTTTGGTCAATTGGATTTGGCCTAAATTGTCACGAGAACACGTTATCCGACCCCTCTAGGCTCAAATTCCACTCATATCATATTCACCCTTTATAAGCCAAATTCCACTCATATCATATTCACCCTTTACAAGCCTGTTGATTGAAACAAACCATTACATTACACAGTATGATCTTTGTGTTAAAGAAACCCTCACTCAACTTTTTCTTTATAACATGCATCAGGTTATCAATTACTTGATGTAACCTTTTAAAAGAGAAGATAAGTTGTAACCTTTTCAAATGTATGATCCATATAAGACATTCAATTATCACAACTAGATTTGAACAGAAAAAGCTATAAATATGTGCAAAAACACTCATTATGAGCCACTTCAGAGTTCTCTTTTAGGGCACTGAAACAAAACAACGGTTTCAAACTTACACCTTTATAATTTATACTATAAATTGTACCGAGCCATTGCACAGATGGAAAAACAGAAATAAAAGGCTCAGCAATTTCTTCCCCACTTCAGAAGCAATAAACCTTTCTATTTATACATTTTAGTGTCCATATCTAATTTCAGACAATACCTATCAAGACCCACAACCACCTAATGCAAACAACAGCTGTTTGACATGATCTTGAAAATTTAAAATAAAAAAACTTTGTAACACCCGTACAAGAGTAGAGATATCATTACCACGCAAAATTAAATTCTAACAAGAGACCAAAGTTTCATGTAACCATAACTTTCACCCTGCTCTGGACCATGATTTTGCATTCGCATTTTCCTTGGATAAAGAATCACAACATTTACATAAATCCACATAAATCCATAATGAAGGAATGCAAGCTTGTCTCAAAATACAACACTTAAATGTCTAGAAAGCAAACTCTTAAAGTCTAATGATGGAGATTGAAGAAAAACAAATTATTGCCTTTCTAGCTGCAGCAGCTTGCTCTTTCGATAACTATTTCACTTGGGACCACTATTTTGAGTGGAAGGGGGCAAGGAGCTAGAATGTGGGACTTCCACTCCCATTTCTTTTGTAAGCTCCCCGATACTCCTCTCCAGCTCATCAATGCGAGATCCCATCTCATCAAGTGAATTACAGTCAAGGACATCTTGGGAAAAATTCATTCTTTAAGAAACTTCTCAGATTGATAAACAGTATTAAGGCATCAGATAAGGAACAAAACAACATGCTCATAAATTCATCCGAATATTTACAGCAACACAATTAACACAACATAATTTCATAAAAAAGGATATTTTTTGTGATAATGGATTCCGACATGGTCTGGAACCTGGTTTGCTGTATATGCCAAAAGAAAAGAAATAAGGCTTAAAATTATATAGCATGTTAAGATATAACTCCAACGCAATAGATTACATTTTTATCTATACACCATCAAAGACATTATAGTGGAATGAAACACATAAGAGGAAGTTAATCTCTCACCATTTGCTGGAGAAGGTTTTGAACCTGCAATAACACAAGGACAGGCAGAAATGTCACTATAGTATTAAATTTTAAGTGAAAATCCATAGCACCAGATTCTCCATAATTATAGCCTAGAAAGAACTATATTTCAATTGCAAAATTCAAAACATCCCATCAATCAATTCCAGACTATTTTAGGGAGAACAAACAGTAAAATAAAACCATGCATACAGTTAGAAAAGATGTTTCCTATGATAAAAGAAAAGATCAAAACCGTAAATTGACACTGCACATACAACACGTAATAATTAATAATATGATAATTGATGTTATGATTTACTACACTACCCGAGAGTAAATACCATTGATTAGTCACAAATATAGATGGGCACGAATTTTGGGGGTGGCTAATCTTTAGTTTATTTTTTATCATTTACACTTGTAATATTATATTAATTATGTTCATTACATGTAACCTCTCATGATGCTTCGTCCCAGAAGAATAGAGGACTGATTTTAGCAATCAGTTTTGACCACAAGTTAACAGATCATATACTTTTGGTTGCATACACAAAAATCTCCTTCCATCATTAAGATTGGCAACTGAATTCCCCCAGCAATGAGGAGAATGATGTACATACAACATAGAAAAAAGAAATAGTGATTTAAGATTCCACACAGATCTTGATCCTGGAATTCAACCGATAACATAGGATCTCTAATGAAGACTGTTTCCATTAAATTAATTTTTTCCTGGACTTTAGATGGAGTTACTGGAGCCTACTCTATGCTTGTTGAGTTAACTTGTGATGCAATTATTTCAAAACTTCGAGCATTTAATTATAGTCGTTTCAATCCTCAAGGAAAGTCACTTCCTCACTTTTGCAATGGTACCTTTCACCTTTACAAATCCATTGGGGCTGGCACTTTTAATTCGAAATTCACCTTTTATTTATTTTAATTATATGCCCCTTTCTTTTTTAACATGTATATATAATATGTTATACTCTAATCTATATGATAATTTATAGCCTTAAGCTTATATATCCTATACTTAATATCATTTAATCAATATTCTTTATTTTTTTCACCACTAGCCAGACCAATAAGACATTTGAATTCATAACCCTAACTTGATAATGTCAATCAGTTATTGCTGGTGCTCGATAATGTTGTTTACATGCCCCAGAATATCAAAGATGAAATGGATGGCTGTGGTGTATATATGAATTGGAAAGCACAGGATGACAATGCCGTCCCAACAGCAGCAGCTTCACTATGGCAACGAAGCTGCAAGGAGTATATTGAGCAGCTTTTAATAATTTTTTAAAGATGACTATTTTACTATAAGCCAAGTGTTGAAAAGGGTGGCATTTTCTTAAATGCTTTCATATATTACCTCAAAGAACAATAGAGTAGAACAGAGTTCACATATTTGCATCATACACATAACAAAGGAATCGGATAAATCCGGGTCCACAAAGGCTAAAAATGCAATGATATGAACTGTAGCCCACCCGTCCAGACTCACAACACAGAAAGCATGTTGGTGAACTTGCAGTAGAGACAACTCCTGCTTAAAACTCCTAAAATCTAGAAGAGAGGGGATGAGGAACTGCTATGAAGTAACTTTACATTGAATTTCCACAAAGAAACCAATTTCAACCAAACGACCTAAAAGCCAAAGTAGTTCATCATTGCCCCTGACCATCCAAGTGTCCCATAGGGAGGGCCCCTCCCAAGTAAGAGGGGTTACAAACTGATGGTAAATTCACCATGAAACCATCAACAAAAAACTCTAGCAGAGTTTGACATCTCAAAATAGATGTCGTATTGTCTTCTTTCCACACACAACATGTGCCTAACTAGTAATGCCAACTTTGCGCAACCTACTCTTAACAATAAACTTTGATGAAGTAATAACCAACCAAAAACTTTATGTTTATAAGAGGGGCAAGCCTTCATCATAAATTGAGACCATTGCAACTAACTCTCCACTAGATCTCTAATCCCCCAACCTTTTATTAAGTGGGGCCTTAATGTCAAAGGATTCCCACACTAACTCATTATGTCTCTCATCTCATAGATATAAATGGGCTTCCCGCGTTGCCAGCGCCAATCCATCCAAAAAGGAACTTTCCCCTACATCTACATTTTATATAAACAATGCTCTGAAACCATACAACAAAGACTCATGAGAAGAACCTTGTCCACACCAAAAACCATTTGATCATGATTTAGGGTCCTACATGTGTGCTATTGTTGAGTGTTTAAATTCCATTAAGTCCCACCAAAAAATAGCCTTTTTTGAGCAAAACCTTTACCAACATACTTTTAATATAGTCAGAGGCTACATTCCAAGCATCTCCTCAAACTTCCAACGAAGAAACCTAGAGATTGTTTGCCAAGCTACACACACCCTCTTAAGAGAAATCGAATACAAGATCACAAAGGCCCTCCCATTACTAATAAATATCACAAATCTTAAAAGGGCCTTTAATTCTTCTAGTATGATGAGCATGTGGAATTCGACAACACACTAAGACTTGCTTTTGGGGCTAACAAGCTAGGGCAATGGGGCCTTTGGTGGTCTTTGTACGTTTAGCTCATGCTCAAGGGGGGTTCGATCCTAAAGTCCAAGGCAAAGGGATAGCCTTCACAAGAAAATGGGGGAAAGGAAAGAGGTGACACTTTGCTTGGCAAATTGCATTTATGGTAGCAATTGGCTACAACTTCCTCGTGTGGGCATAGACTTGAGACTTCCTCTGTTGACGACTTTCTTCTCATTTCCATTCATTTGAAGAAGCCAACAATAGAATCATCAGTGAAGTCGATGACTACAATTCATTAAAACTAAAGGGCCTTGAAACCTCACAAACCATCATGAAATTCTCGTGCGTTGTTGGCCACTAAGGTAATGCGATCGAATACCAATTGTTAGATCCTATTCTCTTTGTGAGTAGGACAGGTTTCGCATTGTTGAAGAATGTAACTAGTGTCAGTCTTCAAAACCATCATGAAATTCTCGTGCGTTGTTTGCGACCAAGGTAATGCGATCGAATATTGATTGTTAGATCCTATTCTCTTTGAGAGTAGGACATGTTTCGCATTGTTGAAGAATGTAACCAGTTGGTCTTCATAATTGTATTTGACTCATGATGTAATGTATTTGTCAAAAGAAAGAAAAAGAAATTTTATTATTAAAAATTTTGACTTATTAAAGCATGGGTTTCATGCTTAGGCCAATTGTTTTTAGGTCAAAGCCTGCATTGAAGGCTTCTAGGGTTTATGTCAAGTGTCCTTGTCTTTGTCAATCAAGAAACAAATTTATTTTGACATAAATTAGGTCTTCTAGGCCTCCTCCACCAAGTTTTCCTCACACTGGACAAGTCGACCTAACTGAGGGGAAGAATCTCCTATATAAAGGCAGTAACTCAACCTCATTTGGAGCACTCACTCTCAAATTCGATCTACAATTGTTGGGGGCAATAAAAAGTGTGAAATTCAAGGAAGAAGGTGGAAAGGGCTAGCAAAGGAGGATGTCTCTATCAAGCACAAGAAGTCAAAATTCTCTCTCTCACACATGAGTGAAGTTGTTGAGTTGAGTTGTTGGAAGGGCCGAAGTTGTAATAATATAGTTGGGTCGAAATTCTAGAGTTGTTGAGGGCTGAAATTTTGAGTTGTTGTTGGGTTGAAGTTGTTGGACAAGAAGAGACAACTAAAATTTGTTGAATCGTATTGGAAGGCTGACTTGGTGGAGGAGGAAGGTCATTTGGTCTAGGGTCTTGGTCTATCTCAACTTGAATTTGCCAGTGGAAGAGTTTGACTGGGTTTTCCCCTATTAAGGGGTTTTAGCCCTGGTTGGGGTACTATATCTAGTGTCATTGATCTTCATGTTTTGTTTGATGATTGTGATGAATCAAGGGGTAAAGAAAGAACTTAAGAAAGTTAATAAGAACACAAAGATATCACATGTAATTATCAACATAAGAAAATCTTTTGCATTTCGATTTTCTAACATGGTTTCGAGAGCTAGCTAAGGTGAAGAAGCTAAAAGTAGAAAAGATCGATTGAAAAGATATAGAAGAAAAGGTTTCAAGAGTCACAAAGAAGTGAAAGGTCTAAACTCAATGAAGAGAAAATAAGCTAGGAGCCTCCAACTACACGGCATGGGGAGAGGAATAAGTCTCATCCTCGCTAAGCACAAGTTCCCCAGGACCTTGTTAGAAGAAAATTCAAAATACAAATGAAATGGAAAGGAAAGTTGACAAAATCTTGGCTATGAATCTAATAAATAGATGGAGTAAAATTTCCGCCTAATTCCATACATATCTAACACATAGACCTAAAACAAAAATGTAACAGAGGCTCTCTACAATTTATTCACCATCAAGAACATTGGTCAGATAGTTAGCCTCGAGAATGAACTAAAGACAATAAGGATGACAAGAGATGATACTTTGTCATCATATTTTGTAAGGATATCTAGAATAAGAGATGAACTCTAAGCAATAGATGAGGTTGTACCAGATGAAGAACTAGTAATTGTTGCTCTTCTAGCTCTACCAAAATCTTGGAGTGCTTTTGCATCAAGAATTCGCAGTTGGAAGGATACTCCAACATTCAAAGAAATGTGGAATGCACGTAGTCAAGAAGAAGCTTGAATATCATTTGTAAACAACAAGGAGGAGGATGAAGAAGACAACACCTCTAATGCCTATTCTCTCATCACAAGAAGAAGGGAACCTTCAAGAAGTTCAAAGGATCAAAGACAAAAGTTGACCTATCCAAGGTTGAATGCTACAATTGTCATAAGATGGGTCACTACAAAAGTCATTGTCCTGAATATCCAAGGAATAAGAAGAGAGAAAGAGAACACGTGAATGTTGCTTATGAAGCTCCACCTAAGATAAACAATACTGAAGAATCTAAAATCAAGGATCTATTTGCCAAAGACTCTTACGGAATTCTATCCCTCGCATATCTTTCTCTCTTAAGTTTTGCATTTTTTCCTTTTATGTTTTGATTTCTAAAGTTTGTAGGTCTAACATATCTTGTTAGAACATTTTTGAATTATTTTGTTAAGTCGTAGGTATCCCTCAAAAGGATTGGATTATGAGGGAGCCTTCATTTTACCAAAAGATAAGTATCTTGTTCCTTGTTTCCTCTTTTATGTTTGGTTTCCCTCTCATAGAAAGATTTGTTTGTATTATATGCTAACAACCTTTTCTTTGTATTTTCCTTGGTAGGAAATATTGCAGAATACACAAAGGTTATGGAGGAGACTTCAAAGGATAGACTTGAAGCATGAAAGAAGTTCTTCAGAATTGATGTCTGTTATATCAAACATATCTGATGCAAACTTGTATATCAAACATACTGGTGATGATATTTTGTTTGTGGTTGTCTATGTGGATGATCTTATTATTACTGGCAGTTCAGCACATTTGATCCATGGGATCAAACAGGATTTGTGCATCACTTTTGATATGACAGATTTGGGGCTTCTTCATTACTGTTTAGGGGTGGAAGTCTAGCAGACTGAGAACAACATCTTTCCCTCTCAGTCCAAGTATGCCAAAAATCTTGTGGAAAGGTTCAGAATGCAGGATTGCAAACCTACCACGACTCCTATGGAACCAGGGCTCAAACTTTCAGCTCAGTCATACTCACCACTTGAGGATGAAACATTATTCACGCAGTTAGTGGGCAGCCTCATCTACCTTACTGCCACTCGAATTGATATCAGTTTTGCAGTGAGCTACATTTCATGCTTCATGTCAGCTCCTAAAGCTGATCATTGGATAGCAGCAAAGCGTGTGTTGCGTTATGTAAGAGGAACCCTTGATTATGGACTTTTGTACACTCGGAGTTCAGATCCTACACTCAGTGGTTACACAGATTCAGACTGGGCTGGTTCGGTTGATGACCGTAAATCTATAGCTGGGTATGTGTTTAGTCTGGGATCCAGCACTATCACATGGGCTAGTAAGAAGCAGCAGGCAGTGGCTCTCTCCTCGACAGAAGCAGAATATTGGGGAGCAATTAAGGCATCATACGAGGCAGTTTGGCTTCAACGTATACTTGCGGATATGCATGTTTCCCAGGCAGGTCCTACTCCCTTGTTCTGTGATAATCAAGGAGTGCTCAAACTCGCCAAGAATCCAGTCTTCCATGAACGAACAAAGCATGTGGAAATTCATTGTCACTACATTCGCCAGCTTGTTGAAGACGGATCCATCCAGTTACTATATGTTCCCACAAAGGAGCAACCAGCAGACATCTTCACTAAGCCTCTTGGCCCTAATAAGTTTGTAAAATTCAGAGGTTCTATCGGTGTTGTAAATAGATTGAGCATTAAGGGAGGGTATTAGAATAATGCTATTTTAGAGTTTACTGCTCATCTATGATTGTAATTAGCAGTTTCTTGTTAGAAACTTGTTGTTTCTATATTCTTAGTAGAAACTTATTGTTTCTACTTTCTTAGTTTGTAATTAGCAGTTTCTTGTTAGAAACTTGTTGTTTCTACTTTCTTAGTAGAAACTTGTTGTTGTTGTTTCTACAGTTGTATTATTTATTAAGCTTCACTGCTCATTGTAAATCAATTCATTCATTGATTATGTTTCTACGGATTGTATTATTTATTGAGCTTCCTTGCTCATTGTAAATCAATTCATTCATTGATTAAGGGGCACAAGATGAGCCACTTTGATCTGCATATCTATCTTTAAAAGCATCAATGATGTCTTGTAAAGAATCGAAATAATTATCAGGACAATTGCAAAACCAATCTCTAGCATCACCTTCCAAGGAAAGGACAAAGAGCCACATCTTGACATCTTCATGATTATATCGTGAAGGTCCATAATATATTAGCATACACTGAGTAAACTTTAAGATATGCTTTGTAGCAGTGATTGTATCATTACTCGTGAACAAAGGCAATTTATTAATGGCATTTTCTGGAATATCATGAAGATTGTTAGTAAAATGACACGGGGCAAGCAAATCATCCATGATGACTTTCTTTAAGGGGAAGGAGCCAATGGATGTCAGAGAGAGAAATCCTTGTTTAAGAAAAACAAGAGGTCCACAAGAAGCGAGCTTCTAACATAAATTCTTGTAAGAAATGAAAGAAGTGGAGTCGCCACTTGAACATGAATCTAGCTTCAAGATCCAAAAGGGAGGAAATCGAAAAAATTAGTCAGGGAGAAGCATATGGATATCAGGGAAGGATTGTAGTCTGAGAAATATTGGATGAATAAGTGGAGTCGCCACCCAAACAGGAAATAGACTGAAATGTCCAGGTGCTAATGCTGCAAATAGAGAAGATGAAAGGATTACTGAGATATCAAAACACCATAAAATGTGGTGTTGGCAGGATAAATGAAAAGATAAGAAATGAGAAGATAAAGATGATTAAACAAAGCCAAGGTCCAATAAATTGGTCCTCGACAACGACGCCAAAAAATGTTGTCTCCCAAAATGCTTAAAGGGCCACTGACACTCGGGACAAGGTTGTGACTCTAAGCTCTTTACACTTGCCAGCACCAGGGAATGTAGCTAGAACGGAGTGGGAAAAAGTTTAGGTAGCCGGCTGTCACAGCTGACATTGTACATTTTGAGTAATAACATGCCTAAACTAAATCGCCATTATCAAAGACCAAGATGAACTAACTAGTTCATTTAATCTAACATCCAATATAAATAGGACAACAATGAGTAATCTTTAAAGAACAAATAGTAATTAATAAGATGATTGATGATATGATTTACAACTATTTGTGCTATTAAACAACACATCAAATTGTATAAATGGGCATGAATTTGGGGGCAACTAATCTTTAATACATTTATTATATTTTTATTTTTATTTAATGTATATTAATTATGTTCAACACAATCAAGTTGTGCCAGTGAAAACCTGTTAATTTTAGATAACAATGGTATGTTCTATGCTTAAGAGCAATTTACTTCAATTTTCTTTATAGCCCAATATCAATTTCCAAATTAGCAATCACATTAACATTGATAGTAAATGCAAATAGAACATAAACAATAAGAAAAAGACAAGAGGACACAATATTTGGCAGATGCCAAGGATAAACCCTAATGTGGGGAAAACCCTTTGATCAAATTCTTCTTATTATTCTTCAAAAATTCAACAGAGGGAGAGAGTACATAATACAGTTTTACATGCCCAACATTGTCAAATCAACTCTGTCATAACAATAGTCAACAACAATCAACCAGAAACCCTAACCAGAAAGCCAATGTTGGTCAAATCAGCAATAAATTGTCCTCCAAGCAGCTCGATCAACAGCAAACAAATTCAGTCTTCCAAAAGAGAGAAAGTCAACCCAAAAGAGTCAACTCAAACCCAACCAACGTTGAAGTCAACTTCGATCAAACAGCTCCAAATGCCAATGCGGCCTCAAGAAATCGAATCTTCTACCTGAAAACTGCAGTCAAAGGTGAGGTGTTGACCCTCAGTCAACGTTGGTCAACGCTCCTACAATCAGCGCTAAAAAAGTCCTGAAATTTTCGGCCTCCTGATTTCACGGTGTTTTAAAAACCATTAAAACCAGTAGGTTAGATATGCCATTCGAAGCAAGCCCCGAACAACGACTACCTAGGGGAGCATTTCGCACATTTTTAGGCATAGGACCTAAACTGGCAGTTAGAACGGAAACCGTAGGTTTATGCATCACCGACCGGTTAGGTGCTAACTCATCCGCGGACCCACATTTTCGGCAACAGTTATGTTTTAGGGCTGATTTGGAGCCAATGGGAGGGTTCATTTAGCTACTCTTTCCCTATGTGGACCCACGCATGGCCAGAAATGAGTTTTAGGGCTGATGTGGAGATAAGGGAAGCATTGACATTTCATGGTAATGTTAAATTCTTAAAGTAAAAGTGACATTTCCTTTATTTTTCATTTTCATCCTTTTACTTAAATTTTTAACATTACCATGAAATGACTCATGATGTTTAAGAGTGGTTTCGACCTCATTGGATTCATATGGAGAAACTAAAATTTTAGGTTTCACTCAAAATTCAGCAGACTTAATGGTTTTCAGGGTTTCATGGTTTGGGAATTTGCAATGTTTCCATTTGATTCTATCATGTGTAAGGGTATGATATTGGCATTTGATCAAGAGCATGAAGTCCTTTAAGAACCTTGATGTACCCTTCAATCAAAGGAAAACAACTAGTTAGACATGCTAATCTTTTTCTATCGCATTTTAAGGTTGAGGAAATGAACCCTTCACTCAAACCAAAATCATTGGTAAGGCATGTGAAACTTTTCAATTTCTATCATGTTATAAGGTTGATCAATCCAAGTCTGAAGACTTTGAGCTAGATGATGTTTATGTATCTCTTGTTGATGATCCCATTTCTAGTAGCGATGAATCAATGATGAGTTTCATGAGAGACCATGTTGCTCATTGATTTGTAGTTTTGATGTCTATTTTTGCTACTACTACTACTACTAAAGTTGTAGAGGAGTTTTAGGAGTCCTCAAACTTTGAACCATATTATTTATGTAGTTCATGTTGATGATCCCTTGTCTAGTAGTGGTGATAATTTTGATCATGATGAGGAGTGATTATGTTGTTGATCACTAATATGTAGTCTTGTATTAGGCCAATGGCCTCATAGCTTGTAGCATTGTTTTTGGACTTTATGGGCCATTTGGAGCCTCATTTCTTATGTATTTTCGATGATATGTATTGCACTCGGTGCCATTTTGATATATTCACCTTTGCATGGTATATAAATGAGCAAACTTTGCATATTTTGTCTCTATTGGCTTGGAATCATGGTTGCAAATTTTAAAAATAGTTTTTTTTTTATTAAAAAATAATTATTTAATGTATTTTTTTTAAAAACGGTTCATTGAATCGGCAAGCTCGAGTTAGACCCGATTCCGGTCAAAACCAGTTCATTAATTGCCGTGCGTCTCCGGTTCGGTTTACTAAAAACGATTTTCACACGTAAGGAAGAGTTGCTCCTTTGTTGTACGACCCAATCAAGAGAGGAGAGAGAATGTTGTGTGATGAGAGGAGAGAGAATGTTGTGTGATGAGATGATGTCCTAATGAGGAGAGGGTCTCTCTTATTTATACAATTCATTGAGGGTGGAGACGCATCTATTGGGGCTTCATGAGCCTACATTTGTCTTTTGGCCGACCTTGACAATTTCCACATGTGTGAGAAATAAATTCAAAATCACATTTCTGCTCATCCAAACAAGATGATCTTTAGATCAATCTTGCACCTCTTGGAAAGAGGAATCCAATAAAAATATCATCTCCATCATATGAGTTGTCCAAGGTGGAGTTTGGCCCTATTTTCCAATTTTAACACTCCCTCTCAATTAGTAGGGAGAAATCCACCTGCCAATCCATATGTCAACCTATACCATCTTTGTCATCCTTGCACTGCTCTGCTCTCCTCTGTTAAACTATGAAGAAACAGTGCAGAAGAATTGATCGAGAGTGAGTCACAAGACCTTGCCACTCTCCATTGACCCAAAGTCAGTCTGGAGGTAAAACCTCAATCAGACTTGATCCCGGATCAAGTTGTTAAACACCATGCATCCTAGCATAGAGAGTACGGCAGTACACGACGTGTCCATCGGTAGTGCTATGGTCTCTATCCTCATTTCCCAACTCATTGGCCAGATGAGAGGTACTTCCCATGAGTCCCAAACTACATGGGTAGGATGTATGTTGGGGCATCAGCAGGAGAGGGTGAGCCACTCATCCTGCTCATATATCAACCAACAAGGGGTATCACAGGGGAAGGTGAACCACTCACCTTGTACACAGTGCACCACTAGGGTAAGCTGAACCACTCACCATATGGTCGCTCATAATAGCTCCAAGAAGTGCCCCCAAGCCCCCCGAAGCTCCCAGAGCTCAATGTCCAACTCATGCGAGACCCTCATAGGAGGGTCTTTCCATGACTCCAAGTCTCTCACGGAAGGTTAAGAATTTGACCTTCCCTAGGGGCTTCGTGAGAATATCTGCGACCTGCTCATCAGTCCCAATGTGATGGAGCCTTACTGCTCCCCGTTGTACCATATCCCAAATAAATTCGTACCTGACATCAATATGCTTGGAGCAATCGTGGAACACAGGATTCACTAAAAGGCGAATCCCACTTTGGTTGTCGCAATAGATCACGGTGGTATTCAACACATGCTCAAACAGCGCACTAAAGAGCTTCCTCAACCAAACAGTGTCACAACAAGCCATACTAGTTGCAATGTATTCGGCCTCGGCAGTGCTCAAAGCAATCGTTTTATGCTACCTGCCCATCCAGGATATCGAAGCAGAACCTAGTGAGAAGCAACATCAAGATGTGCTCTTACGATCCACCACACTGCCAGCCCAGTCAACATCAGTATATCCATGGAGCCTCAAATTCTCGGCAATGTATCTCAATCTATAGTTGATTTTTCCTAGGAGATATCTCAAAAGATTCTTGGCAGCAATCCAATGTATGTGATGTGGCTCGACCATAAATTGGCTCAACATATTCACTGCAAATCATATGTCCAGACGGAAGTTCACCAAGAACATCAGGGCCCCCACGAGTTGACAATACTCGGAAGCATTTCCCAAATAGGGCCCAGCAACAGTTCCGAATAGCTTCTTAAAGTTGAGTTCCATCGGAGTAGCCACAGAATTGCAATCCACCATCCCAAATCTTTCAAGCAGCGTCACAATATATTTTCCTTAAGAAAGGAAAATCTCACCTGGCTTTTGCCATACCTCCAAGCCTAGGAAGTAGTGCATCAACCCTAGGTCTTTCATCTCGAATTTAGAAGCCAACTCCCTCTTGCATTGATGAATGAGAGGATTTGCACCTGCCAAAAAGGGATCGTCTACATAGAGCACCAAAATGAGAGGCGTGTCATTTTCAACCTTGAAGTAAAGGTTCAAATCAGCTTCACTTCTTGTAAATCCCAGCTTCATAAGATAGTTGTCGATCCTCTCATACCAAGCCCTGGGGGCTTGCTTCAACCCATAGAGGGCTTTTTTGAACTTGCATAGAAGCGACTCTCGGTCTAGAACTTCAAACCCTTCGGGTTGTTCTACATAAACTTCCTCCTTAAGGAAAGCACTTTTGACATCCATTTGATGTAGATTCCATCCCTGAGAGGCAACAAGGGCAATAATCAAACAGATGGTGGTATATCGGGCAACCGATTCAAATATCTCATCATAGTCCACACCTTCCTTTTGAGAGCAGTCTCAGGCAATGAACCTAGCCTTGAACTTTTCAGCACTCCCATCAGCTCCATGTTTTATTTTGTAAAGCCATTTCAAGGTGACAATAGACTTGTTCTTGGGTCTAGGGACCACATCCCAGACATCATCATTCTTCATGATCAACTCATACTCTTCATTCATTGCATCCTTCCAAACATGGTGCTTCACGGATTCTTCGAACATTCCAGGCTCGAGATTGAACAATGGTGCTCATGGCGACTAAGTACCCTTGGTACCTGTTCGACTTCTTACTTTCACAAAATGTCCCCCTCGGTGCAATATGTCTCTCGGCATCTTCGAGAGTGTCTCTGAACCATGAGGGTCTCCTTTTTGAAGAAGAGGACTCACTAGGAGGTGGATCAATGGGATCTACTGGACCTTCAACATCGAGCATCGATTCATACTTCAGATCTTCCTACTTTCCTGCATCTTCATCTTCGTCTTTCTTTGAAATAGGAAGATCTCTAACCTTCCCAAGGGCAGCATCTTCATCAAAGGTGACATCATGACTTATTTCCACTTCCCTTTGACCAACACATAGATTATATATGCCTTTGAAGTTTCACTTTAGCCCACAAATGTTCCCTTCTTCCCAAAAGCATCCAGCTTGCTTCTCTTTTCTTTCGGCACATAAAAATACACGACTACCAAAAATTATAAAGTGAGAAACATCAGGTTTCTTACCAGTGAAAACTTCTTCAGGAGTTTTGGAGTCCAATGCTTGATGTGGGCATCTATTTTGAACAAACACAGCAGTGTTGGAAGCTTCTCCCAATAAGAACTTTGATAGGCCTTGGTCGTGAAGCATGGCACGAGTGACTTCAATGATGGTTCGATTCTTCCTTTCAACAACTCCATTTTGTTCAGGAGTATAAGCAGTAGTGGTCTCCCTCTTAATGCCAGCTTCTCTACAATAGCATTGAACACATTTGACTCATATTCAGTTCCATTATCAGTCCTCAATACTTTGATCTTCTTCTCGGTTTGATTTTCAACCAAGGTTTTGAAAGAGCGGAACCACTTGAACACTTCATCCTTCTTCTTCAAGAAATAGATCCAAGTTTTGCGAGATAAGTCATCCACAAAAATAGCATAGTACAAATATCCTCCCAAAGATGTTACAGGCAACATACTAGACAAATCAGAATGGATCAATTGTATAATGTCGGTAGTCTTACTATCATTGGAGGGGAATGGTCCCATTGTATGTTTCCCTTCGGCACAACCCTCACAAACATCTTCATGATCAGTTTTGAATTCGAGCATACTTGTGACCCTCTTCCTAACATCAGGAAGAGCTTTATAATGAAGGTGAGCAATGTGAAATTTTTTGAATCTAAGTTACAGGAATCCTACTAAAAAAATTTGATTTACATTACCTACTTGTTTTCATTAATTTAACAAGTTATTTTTTGAATACATCATGAAAATATTAATATAAATACACTGCAGCCTACACAACTATACAGATCAAGTACTGAAAAATATGTTAGGCATTCATACAAAGGACACTTATTTTCGGACAAACGTCCCTAGAAAAACCCAATGCGAGAAAATCGGTGTAGCAATTATAAGGGTTTATATTATTAAGCAGCAGTAATCTGAGTACATCTAGGGTGCCATAATCTGGCTCACCCAACAGAGAATATCCTTGGCAAACAGAAAAATCATGAGTTTTATGTCACTCTGCAAGTCCCGGTTGATCTGGATCAGAAATTAGTGAAACCCCAACTGCCTCTGCGCAGTAGATGAGTAGGCTTGCATGGGTCTAGCTGAAGACTGCGTCACCCCTTCTTTGTGTTGATCTGCCTCTCATAAAATCAAGTTTCAGCCCTGCCCGCTTAGAAACCCTGATCTCCAGCAATTTCTGGATTGTCCAAGCAAATATCCTCCCAAAGATGTTACAGGCAACATACCAGACAAATTAGAATGGATCAATTGTATAATGTCGGTAGTCTTACTATCACTGGAGGGGAATGGTCCCATTATACGTTTCCCTTCAGCACAACCCTAACAAACACCTTCATGATCAACTTTGAATTCGGGCATACCTATGACCATCTTCCTGACATCGGGAAGAGCTTTATAATGAAGGTGAGCAATGTGAAATTTTCTGAATCTAAGTTACAAAAATCCTACTATAGAAATTTAATTTACATTACCTACTTGTTTTCATTAATTTAACAAGTTATTTTCTGAATACATCAAGAAAATATTAATGTAAATACACTGCAGCCTACACAACTATACAGATCAAGCACTGAAAAATATATGAGGCATTTAGACAAAGGACACTTATTTTCAGACAAACGTCCCTAGAAAAACCCAATGCGAGAAAACCGGTGTAGCAATTATAAGGGTTTATATTATTAAGCAGCAATAATCTAAGTACATCTAGGGTGCCATAATTCGGCTCACCCAACAGAGAATATCCTTGGCAAACAGAAAAATCATGAGTTTTACGTCACTCTGCAAGTCCCAGCTGATCCGGATCAAAAACTGGTGAAACCCCAGCTGCCTCTGCGCAGTAGACGAGTAGGCCTGCGTGGGTCTAGCTGAAGACTACGTCACCCCTTCTCTGCGTTGATCTGCCTCTCAGAAAATCGAGTTTCAGCCCTGTCAACTTAGAAACCCCGATCTCCAGCAATTTCTGGACTGTCCCTTGGAGCCACTGCGCAGCCCCTGTGTGAGCCCTACATGGGCCTGCGTCACCTCTCCTAGTGGTTGTGTTGGTTCCTCTAGGTCTCTACAGCCTCTCTGCTATGTACTCTTGGTCCTCCGACCAACAATTGCTTCTACCCCTCACTGTTGCGCTGAATCACTTAGATTGGATCTTCGTCTGAGCACTACTCCGTTAGAATAACTTGATCTCTAGATTCAAACTCTGTGTGTATTCTCCAACTAACCCTCAAGCCTTCCTTTATACTTTTCCTGTTGATGAATCAACGGTCGTGATCTAATCCTTAATCAACCGCTAAGATTAAATTAGACTTGATCCTCATCACTTAGAAGCTTTTCACCCACATGTTAAATTAATTCACTTTAATTATTTAAATTCCCTAAGTTTTAACATGGGTTCCATTTAAAATAATTAATTATTTGAATAACTTAAGCTCTGGGTGGAATTTCTCCAAACAATTTCTGGGTCTTGGAGATCTCATGTGTTCTAGCCCCTCTACACAATTTCAAATCTAGAGCACAACCTTCGATGCCATAATTCGGATTGAAAAGAAGTGTTGCATGTCATGGCTCCCAAAGGACTTCCTCCAACCTAATAAAGGCTATCAACCCTAAATCCAAGAGTAAAAGCATCTTTGAAGTTCCTTTGCCAAATGTGTACCTTCCCATCAATAAATGCTATCTCAAATCCTTTGTCTTCCATCGTCGAAATAGATACCAAATTCTTCTTCAAGTCAGGTACATATAATACATCTTGTAGATGAAGGATTTTACCTTGATTTAAATGAAGAGTAGTTAGTCAATATCCCTTTTACAGGATAGGTGGCATTGTCTCCTAGTATGATCTCCAAATTGGTTTCCTTTTCAATCAAATTTGAGAGGCCCTCTTTGTACCCAGTGAAGTGCCTTGAGGCACCACTATCAATCAACCAATTGTCCAATGTGTCCGGAGGGAAGACAGTAGTGAGGCCAGAGATAAGATAAAATTCATTTTGCCTATACACAACATTAAATTCCTTATACCTGGAGTTTCTTGACTTCTTAGCAGGTCGGCCATTTCCATATTGTGCAGTGGAGCATTTCTCTTTCCTTTGTTGTTGAACCTGTTATTTCTTTGATTTCCATTTCCCTTGAAATTGTTGTGGTTGTGATCATCATCTCGTGGTGTATCCCTTTTATTAGGACACTCTCTAGCATAGTGGCCAAACCTATTACAATTTAAGCATCTTTCCTTTCTTCCTTCTTTGAATACCTGTCTAACTTGACCTTGTTTTTTGGACCATCATTGTTCTTCCTTTTAGCATGAGCGGAGAATACAGTAGGATCATTCATATTTGAAGGCATGTCTCTCTCCATCATCCTTGTCACTTATTGAGTGCATCTAGTCAACAATTCATCAAAACCTAGAATCCTTTCATTGTTGAGGATAGTGGTATTGAACACATCCCATGCTCAGGGAAGACCTCCAAGGGCAATAAAATTGAGCTCTCGGTCAGCAAGAACCTCTCCAATAGATAGAAGATCATTTTTTATTTTGGTAATACTTGTGAAGTAGGATTGGATGGATTCCCCTCTATCCATCTTGATGTCCTTCAACTTGTTCTTGAGAAATAGGATTTGGTTTGCATTGCTAGCCTTGAACATGCTAACCAACTTGTCATACATTTCCTTAGATGTGCCTAGCTCAGAGATGTAAGAAACCAAATGCTTTTGAATGGAATCCCTAATGATCTTCTTATCTTTGACCTCTCATTTTTTGTACTTTGTTTTAGTGGCAGTCGATGCATTTGAAGGAGGCTCATAAATCTTTCCTTGCACATAATCCATGACAACATTCTCTTCCAAAGTTAAGTCTAGAGACATCTTCCATGCATGATAATCAGATTAATCATTGAGCTTGTCCTCAGAAAGCCATTGAATCTTGTCCTTGTCCAATAGATCTCAGTGATTGCTTTTCTCACTCTTGATTGGGCTTTGTCTTCACCTGGGCTCTGATACCATGTAAATTTTAGATAACAATGGTATGTTCTATGCTTAAGAGCAATTTACTTCAATTTTCTTTATAGCCCAATATCAATTTCCAGATTAGCAATCACATTAACATTGATAGTAAATGCAGATAGAACATAAACAATAAGCAGAAGACAAGCCAAGGCAAGACACAATATTTGGCGGATGCCAGGGAAAAACCCCAATGTGGGGAAAACCCTTTGATCAAATTATTCTTATTATTCTTCAATAATTCAGCAGAGACAGAGAGAGTACATAATACAATTTTACATGCCCAACACTGTCAAATCAGCCCTATTATAACAGCAGTCAACAACAGTCAACCAGAAGCCCTAACCAAAAAGTCAACGATGGTCAAATCAGCAATAAATTGTCCTCCAAACATCTCGGTCAACAGCAAACAAATTTGTTCTTCCAAGAGAGAGAAAATCAACCCAAAACAGTCAAGTCAAACCCAGTCAACGTTGTTGTAATTGTTGCAGTCAAATCAAAAGTCAATATTGAAGTCAACTCTGTTCAAATAGCTCCAAATGCCTTGGGATCTATGCCAGCCAATGTGGCCTCAAGAAATCGAATCTCCTGCCTCAAAACCGCAATCAAAGGTGAGGTGTTGACCCTTGGTCAACGCTGGTCAACGCTCCTACAATCAACCCTAAAAACAGTCCTGAAATTCTCCTAAAATTTTCGGCGTCCTGATTTCACGTGTTAGGAAGGGTTGTGCTCCTTTGTTGTACAACCCAATCAAGAGAGGAGAGAAAATAGTGTGATGAGATGATGTCCAAATGAGGAGAGGGTCTCTCTTATTTATACAATTCGTTGAGGGCGAAGACACATCTATTGAGGCTACATGAGCCTACATTTGACTTCTAGTCGACCTTGACAATTTCCACATGTGAGAAATAAATTCAAAATCACACATTTGCTCATCCAAACAAGATGATCTTTAAATCAATCTTGCACCTCTCGGAGAGAGGAATCCAATAAAAATATCATCTCCATCATATGAGTTGTCCAAGGTAGAGTTTGGCCCCAGTTGCCACTTTTGACAAAATCGACTTAGCGCCAGAGGCCTAATGAGACAACATCATGAAAGCACCTTGTGGCAAGGGAGTCCAGGTATCATCACGAGTGCAAGTCGAAGAAATATTCAAAAAAAAATACCTAAAGAGATAATCTTGAAACACCTCACGTAATGTTCCCGAGAAATTAGTTTTTCAAAGGACGAAGTAGTCTATCAATCCCCATAGGGTATAGTCCATAATAAAGGGGAAAAAACTCAAAATTCCCTCTATCTGGCAAGATTTGGGGCAGTTGGGAAAAGAAACCCAAAATTGGGGCTTGAATAAAGTTTACTCAATCATTTTTGAAGAAGAGACCCCTCTAGGAAATCTATAAATATGAGGGATGAATTCATTTTAGAGTATCATTGTGGATCAATTTGTTTATGTTTTTCTTGAGCCTGAGGCTTTGAGGGTTTTAAGACCCCTTTCTCCTTGTCAATTTCGATGGTGAAAGATTCCACCCTAGTTGATAAACATCAGGTTTATTTTTTTCTTTCATCTGTCTCTATTCTGGTGCAACAAAGATAAACTTCGTTTGAGATTTTGAAACCTAAAATTGGCATCTTAAGCTTTGAAGACAAGCGAAGAGGGCAGTCAAAGTCTGTAGCATTCTTTTTGGGCAGTTGAGTCACTTGACAGTTAAATTCTGGGATTTGCAGCATCTACAGGGCATTGGAAGCAAGAGATCTTAAGTCTAAGTCCAAGAAAGGCCACCAAAAGGAAGAGACAGTATTCTGTGTAGGGCCAAATACCCTTCTGTGGAGTAGACATCTCCCTGTGCAACTTCTATGTCAAGAGTGAGGTCAAGGAAGGTCATCTGAAGTGAAGTTAAAGTCTTCTATGAAAATCAGTTACTTCTATGGAAGTGACATCCTTCCGATAAAGTTTTGGGGGATATGGGAGGGTCTCTCTGAGGTCCAAAAACCTCTTCTTAAGTTCAAAGTCCTGCCACGGTAATATGACGGTTGATCGAGTCCTTTCAGACAGATTTGAGGTCATTACAGAAGTGCAACAAGTCCTCGCGAGGGTAGCATCCAAGGGAGTCCATTCATACAAGCATCACATCGGGTCTCCTAATCTGTGGACAGTTATCTGATCCCGCAAATGTGAGGAGTTTAACACCAAAACACGGGGTTCCTTAGGCAGCCTACGACAGACCTAGGGTTTTCGCAGGAAAACAAAAGGGTGACGTCAAGGATGTAACTAAACGTTGGGCTAATTCATGGACCTTTCTTGCAGATGATCCAAGCCCCTAAGGCAAAGCGAATTTCACTGTGAGCATTTCATGAAATTTTGTGACAAAGTCCTAGTTCCTGCAACCAGCATCACAAAGCCAAAGTACAGACCCTGCAGCAAATCCAACGTCCTGCAACAATCATCCTGAAACAAAGTCGCTATTATTGCAGTGAGGTTTTTTATGTCTACAATTAGGGTTTCATCAAGAGTATGAGAAGTCCAGTAATAATAGTTGTGAGTAGGAACTAATGCGTTGGATCATTGAATCTAATACAGTTGATTAATTTATGGATATTGGTGGCATAGTTGTTTCAGAGACAATAATTCACTGATTGTATGGAGACATTGCATCACTTTGTATGAATTTGTTACACTACTCTGTGATTGTTGATTGAAGATTATGCTACACTGTTCAGTTTGATTACTTGAGAAGTTATGGTTGTTAATTGTCAAGGATTTAAATAATTATTGATTATGATCAAAAACCCCAATACCCTAAGAAACCCTAGGGAAAAGTTGACCTAGCCCACTACACCTCATGGCACGAGCACTCAAACCTTGAAAATCCCAGAAACATTGAAAAATGAAATCCACTGTTATAATGTACCTCATACGCACAATATTGGGGAATACTCCCAATACCTAATAAGGACTACAATTCATTATAGCCCTTATAAAGAAAGCATAAATAAAACACAATATGGCATGACGGATGCAATTGTGTTAAAGGAAAATTCACCTAAAAAATTAATTCAATATTAAGATAGCAGAGGATGAAGTCAAGTCTCCACCTTCATTAACACAATTACCATTACCAAGTTTGAATTCCTCATCTCCAATATGAAATAAAAATCACAAAATCACCATCTAGGAAATTCTAAACCCCTCATCCAATCAAAGAGTTCGTTGACTTTTCTAATAATGAGTCTCCAACTGATAGCCCTCTATATCTCCGACATCCAGCCCACTACCTAAATCTCTGAAACATGCAGCTAATAGTTCCTTAAAATTTAAACTATAGGTTAAAAGACCTAGTACTTCAACCTGTTGATCAATAACAGTAATACATCAGAGAACTTATTTTATTCAATTTTCAGTGACTTTCACTTCATATCCAACAATTATGCTTCCCATATGTGATAGAACCAGAGACACTTCGAAGCACTTTTTTGCATGTCAAACTACTTGTAAAATGAAAAATATAATAAGTGGAACAATAAAAAATTGCAAGAAGTAGAATCAGACTTCAGAACAAACCACTGTGTTTCTTCATTATGTTCAGAGGAGTTGCAAAAAATACTTCAAAAGAATAGTAAAGAACGAAATCAAAAGTAGCTTCTTTGTTTTCAATACTCAATCAAACAAGGCAATCAAAAGTAACTTCTTTGTTTTCGATACTCAATCAAACAAGGCAACACTCATTTTGTAATGAATAAAATAATATAAATAATGATTAATTAGTTAATTAGTAATTAGGTTGAAAGGGCATGTCTGATGAGACATGACCTTTCGTGAAGAGGCACCTGCCTAGGTATATAAGCAGGCCTCATTTGTAATTCTCAATCATATCATTCATTCTTCATACTTTTAATATAATATTTGTATCCTCAATGGATATTCTGCTATTCCAAGTCTTCTGGAGTATTTAACTTGAGAAGGAACTTTGTTCACTTCATTTGGTATCAAATCAGTTCAAGCTTTCGGTCGCTGCACAGAGCCACGCTCTCTGATCCGAGTCTTTGACCGTCAAAATCGTCAACTTCGTTGCCGTCGAAGTGTTTCGCTACCAATCTTGGAGTTTCTCCATTATCACCAGTAGGCCTTTGGCCATAGAAAAATAAAAAATAAAAAAAGGGAGATTTTTTGAAGAAAAAGAAAAATATTAAATAAAAAAAAATTTTAAAAAAAACCTATAAAAAAAAGGAAATAAAAAGACTAAAAAAAATTACCAAAAAGATAAAAAGGGTCATAAAAAAAATATACATAACAAGGGAATATAAATTCAAATACAAAAAAGGGAAAAAGAAAACAAAAATCCGAAAAAAAAAATTCATCCGACAGCACCTTGACTCCGCCACTCCTGCACACTGCTACAACCCCACCAAGCTTGCACATTTCTTGATCCCGCCTACACATTTCGTTGCCTTCCGCCCCGATGCGGGCTATCATCCTGCCACCGACATCGCCTCCCTACAACCACCGAAACCGCTCGACCCATTGCGGCAAACGTACCACTGTCGTACCCATTACCACCGCCATTTAGTCCACTTTCCCAACGCCTGTGCTGAATCGCTAATGGACCTGTAAACTCCGCTAACATCTGCCGTTAGCCATATAGTTGTCCTCCACACCGCATCCATTACGTAGGAAAATAAACCTCGCGGAAATTGAGAGGACACATCTGTTGCGCTGAACAGTTGTCATGTTGTTCTATTTCGTGCCTATCCGTTCCTTTCGCCCCTACCATACACCGCCACCATTGTCAATTGCCGACAATGTGTTATTAGGAAGGGCAAGCAAATCAATCTAATACTATCAAGCATCGCTACCGTTTTCCAACGACTTCATTCCAAACATTTCCTCATTCCATAAAAATCGACTTGTTGTCGCCAGCGTTAAACACAATTTTTATTTTCAATCTTGTTTATAAGTAAATGAATTATAGGCGAACGGGGATTAGGTGTAAAAGATAGATAAAAGTCATAAAACAAAACAATTAATATATGCCAAAGAAAATCGAGCCCTTTTTTCCATTCTATTTAAGTGTTTGGGTTATAAGGGGAAATAAAAATAAAGGGTAAATTAAAAAGTTAGGAGCATATATATTATGTTAAAAAAAGAAATATATATATATATAAAAGAACCATATACCACCAAGTTTATAAAAAGTACCATTCGAAGTAAGGGAATTATTAAGTGAGATATATACAAAGAGTTAAAACATATTTAAAAAAAAAAGTATTATTGAGACAAAAAGAAACTATAAAAATATTTATTGATATTATTTATAAAGAAAAAAAAAGTGGGAGAATTATAAATAAATAAATAAAAAATGATTTCCACAAAGACCAGTGGTTTCTTTGCAATATGTCCTTTTTGTTCAGAAGGATATCCTAATTGCAAAGAATCATTCAAAAATCAAAACGTTGTTTGCACAAAATGTTACAAAGCTTTCACGTTAGTTGAATTTCTAAGTGATACAGAAAAACAAACATTAGCAAGCTAATTGAAAGAATTAATGGCAAAAGTTGGAAAAGAACATACAGATTTTAATAAGGAAACGAAGAAGACAGAATCCAAATTACAAGATAAACATCCCTCAACGCCCCTACAAAACAATGTAATCCCATGTACCGAGAAAATGCAGTTGAAAGATCAAAATAAAGACATAATAGCCAAATTTTGGCAAAACAAGAAAGTGCTAAAACAGGAATATGAAGATCTTGCAAATATACATTACAAACAAGTAATGGAAAAGGACGAAGAAATTTCTCGCCCCAAGGACCATGTTGAAAAAATAATTGGACAAGTCAAGAAGACTAAGGTCACAAAGAAGGAACTCAAGAAACACTTATCAGAACAAGAAAAGGAAAATTTACGTCTAAAAAACCTTAATAAAAATTTATTAGAACAAATCAAAAGTTTAAAAGATGAAGAGAAGAATATTAAGGATAAAGTCAACAATTCAGAAAACAAAGAGCTTTTACATTTAAGGAATCATAATCAAAACCTTGTTACACAAATAAAGAAGCTCAAAAGTGACAAAAAGCTACTTAATGTCAAGTTAGAAAAACTTACCCAAGAAGTATCGAAGTTTTTAATCCATGTTGAAAAAAAAATTCCAAACCCCATCCCAACTGAAGAAGAGGACAAACTAGATAAAGTAAATATGTACTCAGAAGTTGCAGTAACAGCAACAAAAGATTCGGGTGAAGATCCAGAAGTTAGCTATTCAATGTCCATTGCTAAAGGAAATCAAGTACTTCAAATAAATCAAGGAGATGACATAAATGAGACAAGGGAAAATCAAATCACTAGAATTCCTTATCGACATCCGAATCATGAAAATAGACAACTCGAACAAGCTACGTATTCAGAACAGGGACAACAAGCTGACGTTTTAAAGAATACTAATGTCAGTGCAATCCACTCAAGTCACCGTAAGATTCCACAGAAGATTGATTTAGGATGGTCCGATCCATTGTCAATGCGACAGTTTTGTTTGTCACTCAGAGGATCATATGAACTTGTATCGACAAGGATGACTACCTCGAGACGAGAAGACGTTCGTAGCAGGAAAAGAAATCAAGGCCTTTCATCAACAAGCTTTGAGGACAAAGCTTTTTGAGGAGGAAGGCAATGTAATGAATAAAATAATGTAAATAATGATTAATTAGTTAATTAGTAATTACGTTAAAGAGGCATGTCTAATGGAACATGACCTTTCGTGAAAAGGCACCTATCTAGGTATATAAACAGGCTTCATTTGTAACATTCATCAACCAATTCATCATACATTTTATATAATAATATTTGTATTCTCATGGATATTTTCATATTCCAAATCTTCTGGAGTATTTAACTTGAGAAGGAACTTTGTTCACTTCATTTGGTATCAACAAGCTTTTTGAGGTGGAAGGCAATCTAATGAATAAAATAATATAAATAATGATTAATTAGTTAATTAGTCATTAGGTTGAAAGGGCATGTCTGATGAAACATGACCTTTCGTGAAGAGGCACCTGCCTAGGTATATAAGCAGGCCTCATTTGTAATTTTCAATCATATCATTCATTCTTCATACTTTTAATATAATATTTGTATCCTCAATGGATATTCTAATATTCCAAGTCTTCTGGAGTATTTAACTTGAGAAGGAACTTTGTTCAGTTCACATTTGCAGAAGTGCTTTGTCACTGGATTGGCTATGAATACACCATTTTTTAATCAACACTCTTTATGGGATGTGAAACAAATTGGGAGACAACTGGGTGATCAGGCAGCATGTCAGAGTAATATGGAATACAATGTCAGTAACATTGTAAGGTTTGTGCAAATCCCCTTTCAATGGAAAAGGGGATGCTGAAGTACATTCTAAGGGGATGCCTACCCATTTCAATTTTCAATTAGGTGATAATAATGCCGAAAACAGAATTGGCAATTCTGGTTTCAGCCAAGGTTTCTGTTAGGGATGTAGACTATCATGTTTGGGATTAAGATGGATATGTTCACTCATCTCACCTATGTTGGGGTGTAGTCCATTTTATCACAACCTGGAACATTGATTTGTGTAGCTCAATGCCTTCTATTGTGTAGTAAAGACACATTTTCAAAAGGAAAAACAAACAGATATCAAGAGAAGACAGATGAAAAACTAATTTCAATCCTAAAGAGACAAAGATAATGTGTACAAAAGCAAAACAACATGACAAAAATTAAGTTTCATACTTTGCAACTGTTAGATAAAGAACAAGACAACAAGGAGAACTTAAGAGATTTCTCTTGATACATATGTAATGGGAGAAGGTGATGAAAAAGGATAAGAAAAAAATCCTACATAAATCAGTGGTTTATAAATGGAACAAAAGAATAAGGCCCCACTTGCAAAAGCTACGAAACAATATAAGGAAGATTCGGAGATTCACACAGGTGAGCGATTGTAGAACAATAACAAAAAGATCATCTAAGAACTTGCCAGAATGAAAGTGATGCAATGGACAATACGGGATTTAGAGCATCCCCAAAAGAGGAATCTCTTGTTTCTCAGTGTCAATTGTGTTAACCTTAATAGCCTACAATTTTTTTAAAAACATGTCTCACTAAGAACCTAAAACTATTTAAACATCTTTAATGATGGCATTGCAGTGCATTTGGATATATATTGATTCTTAGGATATCATCCAAGTGTATGATTAAATGAATCACAGTCAATGTTTAGCTAGACAGTCCAACAAATATTTGCCATGATCACATTCTACAAGGCATCGAACCAGAGAAAAAGTGCGGGGAGGAATTAAACAAGTTTGTACAGTGTAAGTGCAGTGTCACTAGTGTTATCCTTTCACTACACCTTGAGATTATTTCCTTTTCACTGTTCTGATGTTTGTGTGTGATGGTAACTTGCAAAGGTCAATTTTGTGATCAATTATAGCATTTAGCAAGCGTGAGCCAACATTTGTATACTATGTACCAAATTCCAATTATGTAAACTTCTTGCCAATCACAAAAAGTGTGTACAGCATTTGAGAGGAAATGAAAAATAAATAATAAAAATGCTTGGGAAGAGAGCACAAAAGTCTTCTTGAAATTCATTATTGGGGCAAATTGATATTAGAATAAACTTTTCATTCTACAAGTTAACTCAAGCACTAAAGTGATTGAAAAGCCTGATCTTTAAGAAATTTTGTACCATAGGCACAGCCACAAGTGTCCAATATAGGTCCAAACTCCTCTCCAAACTACATTTTCAGGCAAGATACAAGAGTCACAGTTTTGTTAGTCATTGTAATGTTTATTTTATAAAGTGATATTGCAAGGTTATGAAGTTAAGATATAAAATTGGAATATAAAGTAAAATGCTAGAGCTAAGTGATTGTGTCAGTCGTTCCTATTCAGAATAAAGGAACTTGTTTTATATCTATAACACCTTTGTATGTCATTTTTAAGAACAGTGATATAATACAACTCTCTTATTTCAATCTCTTTGTCCCTTCATATATTTTCCAAATTTTGTTTTAGCATAGTTAAAGCCACATTGATTGTGGCAATGGGCAGTTTCAGAGAACTGTGCCAAGACAAATTTTGGCATACATTTGGAGAAAGAGATAGAAAGAAGAAAAATTGAATTATGTCATATCAAGAGAATAGGGAATCTAAGTTTCCTTCAACAATGAGAAAAGGTCAGACATTGACCCGACCTCTCAAGGTACACACCTAGAATTGAAATTGCACCACACAATGTCGAAGATGAAAGAATTGCACTATTCATTGGTTATTTGGATGGCACGAGACAACATGGTTAGTATCAAATACCACACCTTAAACACCAACATCCTAAAGCCCATCAAATGCCCAATCTGTGTAAGAGGCCGTCTTAGTGGTGCAAGGTGGCAGCATAGGGACCAGTGGCTCACAGCTGTAGAAGAATACCAGCTAAGTATCATCCCTATGCATAGAGTGGTGGAGACAAACACCAGTGACTGGCAGCTGTAGAAGAAAATCAATGACTGGTAGAAGAGAATAGAGAGTCTAACAGAGATGCATAGCAACTCATAGCAGTTAGACAGCAACATGAATCAAGACAATTTATTGATTTTCTTTGCAACAGAAATGAAGAGAAGGGCGCAGAGGCTTCAGCAATATAGGGAAGAGCAACAAAGCAGACTATATTTTATAAAGGAGATCAATAAAAATCATGTGAAAATCTCTAGGGTACTATTTGATGGCCATTATAATTTCAGAATCACTCTCCAGAATGTAAGAAGTAAACTATCTGATTTTATGAACACTAACAGTCTGAATTCTGATCATTTTAGAAATCATCGATTGCATACTCAGATTAAACTCGAAGTCCTTTTTTTCTTTTGGAATAAATAAGTAATCTTTCAATAAGAGTTTCTGCTTTGCATTGGAATCACAAATAAATTGATTTTTTGGAGTAATAAGAAGCAACTTTTTTGAAGTGATTATCAGAATTTTGGAGGAATTAGCAGTTGCATTTCAGAAGCATAAGCAGATGCGACTAACCTCAATAATTTTATGATGCGAGAATCCCATGCACTAAATGGGAAAAATTACCTAGCACAGTGCAAATTCTTATCATGATCTTCCTGAGATGGTCACTGGGGCAATTGCCAAATCAAATCCCCTGACTGACTACAAGAGAAATAACAATGTTTTGATGTTTCTAAATTTTGCTCTTGAGAATGACATTCCTCCTCTTCACTCACCTTTTTCCTGCTGAAAAATAAATTAACGAATCTGAAGATCCCTGAATCAGATTCCGTAACAGAACATGTCAAGAAATTGCAGGAATTGATGAATGAGTTATTAGTGATTGATACTGAAACTAAAGGCAATAAATTTATTACAATTTTGTTCAATAGCTCCCCTGATTCGTATCAAAATTTTGTGACAACATTTTCATATCTTCTTGATCTGAACTTCCCATGTTTGAAGAGGCTGTTGGACTGTATTCTAGGAAGAATAAAGTTTGAAGAAGAATGTGAGTGAAGTTCCAAATAGAACATTCACAGGAAGGCAAGTAGGAAGAGGCAGAAATAGAGGTCATGGGAGAGGCAGGAATAATCGACAACAAAGTCGGACAAATATTTCAAAGTTTCAAATGTAATTCTCAGAAAAACAAATCCAAAATTCTGCAATTATTGTGGCAGAAGTAATCATAAAGAAGAGATCTGTTTTCTTAAGAATAGGCGCCAAGTTTAAAGGACTAGAGGTAGATGTTGAAGAATGTTAGAATTTCCTGAAGCCGGTATCCGGTTCCCAGCAATTATTAACTGAACAAATACATGGCTAAGTTCCTAACCAGAAAATATTTAGCGGAAGCAAAACTAGTCGATCTGAATCACATCCAAATAAACAGATTTCTGCCCAATCAACAGTTCTTCATTAATATATTAATTATGGAACTTACTTGGGCTCTCGTCCTGGGATAATGACCTAACCAAGAAAATACAAAACTGATCACCAGCCTCACTGCATTCTCTCGGACCCAGCACACGCTCAGTGAGAAGCCTCTCTCAATTTTTTGCTGCTGTTGTGTCTTAGCTCCTCACTTTAGGCTCAATTTATAACCTTCCTAAGCTAAGATTGACGGCCAAAATTAGCTCATCAAGTTAACTGAATATAAGTGACTTTACTTTAGTTAACTATCCTATTTTTAGCTTTCTCAACTTTAACTCAAGTACAAGTCATTAATTTAGCTTGATTTACATGCACATCTCATGCATGTCACATGTAATACATTCGCATGTATGCAACTCACTTGCACACTCTGCATGTCGCATGTAAGCTCCTAATGAGGCAAATAAAGGTCCTTCCAGTCAAGACACAGGACTGTAAGTACCTTCCAAGCTAAAAAACTCAACAAAGAAGAGGCAGAGGAAGGAGAGGAAGGCATCTGCAATTTTGGAGAAAGCTGTACAATGGTTCAACAAAATAAAACTAAAACTGATCATCCTTTTGTGACCACGCACAAAGAAGTCACTGCGTCACAGCATTACTGATTCAAATGCTACCAAACACATCAGAAGTGATTACAATATACTCTGCCTTTGCCACGTATAATAAGAAAAAATTGTTTTACAAGCTTCATAATATCATACATGAAGTACAAGGCAATTAAGATAAGTTTATTAGTACCCAACAAATGACCAAAAGAAAGTCAATGGGACTGTTCAGTACATAAGTGGCAATACATCGTTGGAGTGCAAAGGTCACTGCTATAAAAGCAAAAATCAAAGCTAACTTATAAGATATAAGCTCAACTATCTCAATGCCAAAAAGAAGTACAACACTTTGGAGTACAGTACAAGGAAAAATTCCTCGAAACTCCAAATGCCTGCCTTTGCGCAAAGGAGAGGGAGCTTACACTGCTCTGAAGTCAAATGCGCAACTCTCTTACCATTCAACGCTGAACAAAAGAATCTGTGTATAATGGACTGTCTGGAGGAGTTGGATCTGAAGAAATACCTTTGTGAGTTTCAAAAAGTCTCACAGGCACATACAATGTCCTTTATGTTCTTGGCATAAAGGCAGACCTACTTTGCATCGGTAAAATACTAAAATCAATCATGAGAACTTTATTGTTATTTTTAACAGAAAGTAATGTTTGATTAAACATCGAAACAATAAAACAATTGCTAAAGGAGTGTGTAGTAATAATATGTACAAATTTGGCACTGTTCCAAACAAATGATAAGGGCTTCCGACATGCTCTACTTTAGAAAAACAGCTTTGGAATAAAAAGTATGGCCACTCAAATTATGTTCATCTGGGATTGCTTCATATAAAAAGCAACAATGGAGAAACTCAGAAATGCAATGTAAGTAGTGTTTGATGCCTTAATGAAAAGTAAGACTTGGAAGTTACTTAAGTTGCCTCTGAATAAGAAGCCAAATAGGTTGCAAATGGATCTATCGAGCTAAATTAAAAGCCACTAGTTCGATTGATAAGGTAATAAGAATAAAGCCAAATTAGTTGCCAAAGGGCATGCACAACAAGGTGTACGTTATGACAACTTCTGCTCCCATGCCAAAGCTGCTTGCCAAATGTTGTTACCTGTAGTGGCATGGTTTGAATGGCATGTACATCAGATGGATGTTAAAACTTAAAAGCACATCCTTAAATGGGGATTTGGATGAGAAGTACATATATAACCACGATAAGTGCCCATCATTGAAAGAAAAGAAAAGTTGGTATATGAGTTGATAAAGGCCTTGTATGGATTAAAGCTAGTCCCTTAGGTTTAGTACAAAAAGATTGATCAATATCTTAGATCCAATGGTTTCAAGAGAGACTATTTTGATCCTAACTTGGATATCAAAGTAAAGGGAGAAAATATTATCATTATGGTTGCCCACCTTGATGATTTAATAATCATAGGTAATAACACCGAGTTAATTAATGAAGAAAAAGATAATCTTTGCAAAATATTTGATACGATGGACTTGGGACTATTACATCAATATCTAGTAATTGTAGTAATTCCACAAGTTATGCCTTTAATCTTCATAGTGGAGTGATTTCATGGGCAAGTAAAAAAAGAAAACTTCAAGGGCCCTTTCATCAACAAAAGAAGAGTACAAAACAATGGTTTGAGAAACTTGTGGCACAATGTGAATATGCGAGATTTTATGTGATTTGAAATTTTATCAGATACAACCAACAAGTTTACAATGTAACAAAGTGCAATCAAGATGACAAAGAATCCAATTTTCCATTCAAAAACAAAACATGTGCAAATTCATTATCACTACTTAACAGAATATGTTCAGAAAAAAAAAATAGCAATGGTCTTTTAAGTTACAAGATCATGTAGTGGATACTCATTCGGATGAAAGAAAATCTAGATTCACTTGATGATTTGAAGCCGATTGCTCTCTGTAACTAAATTTACAAAATAATAGAAATAGAATTAGCTATTAGTGTCAAAGGTGTGACAAAATAATAGCAAGAGCATTAGCTATAAGATTCAAAGGTGTGCTCTCAAGGGTGGTATCATCAGGATTCAGAACAGTTTGGTTTTTTTGGAAGGTAGACAAATCCATGAGGCCAATGGCACTGCACAGGAAGGTATACATATCATAAGGAGCAAAAACAGGAATGGTAATTAAGCTGGATCTGTCAAAGGCCCATGACAAAACAAATTAGTTATACTTGAAGTTAATTTTGATTTATGTAGGGTTCAATCTTTCTGTGGTCAACTGGATCATGGATTGTGTATCTTCTAGTGAACTCTACTTTGCTGATTAATGGGAGAGCATTTGAATTCTTCAAGCCAACTAGAGGGTTAAGACAAGGTTGTCCTTTTTGCCACTGACTTTCACAAAAGCAAAAAGAAGAGAAAGTCTACAAGGTATTAACATAGCTTGTATTCATTTTACCCACTTGTTATTTGTAGATAATATTTTATTATTTCTAAATGGAACTGAGCAGGAAGCTAGAAAGATTCGGGGGAACTTAATTACCTTTTGTATGGCCACTAGGATGGGGGTTGATGCTTGAAATCATCCTTTAGTTTCAATGGATTTAGACAGGAAGCTGTTCAAATATTAGCAATATTGTTCCACCACAGAATCATTGACTTTCAGAAAGGCCTTAAGTATCTAGGTTTTATCCTAAAGCTTGACAGCTATGCTAAAAAAGATTAGGGGCAGCTGATTGAATGAATTGAGGGAAGAATTATGCATTGGTGTAACAGATGGATTTCAACAGGTGGAAGACTAATTTTGGTTGAGTCAGTGCTGAAAGCAACTCCTGTGTATTTGCATTCTCTTGCCTTCATTCCGAAGGTAGGAATTGGAAAAATTTAAGAAAGAATGTTTCAACTTGTTATGGAAGGCAGACAGATACTCAAGGGATTCATCTAGCCAAATGGATAGATATTGCCTTGCCAAAGGATACGGAAGGATGGAGATCTAAAGAATGTACATCTGTTTGAAGAATCACTAGCTGCAATGAGTTGACTAAAGACAGTCTATGAAAGGGAGTAATAGAGCAAGTATATAGCGCTAGGATTTTTTATGCACTGGATTAAAAATCCCAGGATGAGCATAAAGAATGTTAATAATCAGTGGAAGCCTTTAGTGCTAGCATTTCCTATTATAGGAAATATTTTGTTGTGGAAGGTTGGCAGTGGGAATCATTCAATCAGGTTAGATTGGTAGCTGATTCAATTCTCAGATGTGGAAAGGCAGTTATTACACCTCTGAAGGATATAGGGCAATTACATTGTCAAGGTTTGTGTTTTCTAAACCAAGCAGAAGATAATAACGCTACTTGCATCTGGCCTCAAAAATGGATAATGACAGAATCACTGGAGATAGAAGGGGGCAAGGTTGAGACAGGTGGAATTTGCTGACTGCAAAATCAATAAAGGGTCACATTAGGATTAAAGATGAGGCTGACTCATTGGCTTGGATATAAGATAAGATAACAGGAAATTACTCTGCAAGTCTTGGATACAAGGTTTTGATTTCAGGAGATGAACAAGCAGAGACCTCCTGGTGGACAAAATCTGGAAAATAAAACACACCTAAAATGCCAAAGCTTTTTTTTTATCATTGACTCTTAAAAACAGGGTTTTGACATGGAATTTGATGCATAACAGGGTAAAACTGTTCAGAGTTTCTGTTATTTGTGGAGGGTAGCTGAAGATGATATTGATCATTAAATGATTCATTGTCCATATGCTGGTCAACTATAGATGGATGTAAAGAAGCTGACCAGGATATCTACTGTCTGGAATGGTATATCACTTGAACAATGTCTGAAAAAGTGGTTTAGATCAAAGCAATTAAAAGCATTCAGAGCTCTGCCTTGTCTTAGTTCTTTGGGGCATATGGCTATCCCATAACGATATTCTATTTAATAGCATTCGAAACAAACATTTCAGGTGTACAGTGTACTCACAGGTTTATGGTATATTTCAAGGTTGTAAGGTGGCGCCAAAATATAGAGTTCTAGAACAAATTGGGGAACTCCTGATGAACAAGACATATCCATAGGGCTTTTTTGATGGGACCAAAACTGATCCTAATGATTTCTGCAGTGCTAGTGGGATATTATTCTTATGAGATTAACATAACATTAAGATTAAAACAGGACTGGATACAGGTACTAACAATACAGCTGAACTGCTAGCTTTAAGATGCCTCTTAAAACTAGCAACCAAGAAAGAGATTGAAAGATTGCAGGTGCTTGGAGACTCCTTACTTGTTATCAATTGGATAAGAGGCACTAGTGAGAAATGTAATACTCAGGCCACTTGCAGATAACCTGAAAGAAATATTCGGTTTTTTCCAAAGCATTTCATTCAAACACAGATTGAGAATTGAACACAGTTGCATGAGGACTCACTAAAGAAAAACAGCAAATGGAGGATGGAGCATTGCAACTGGAGCAATCTAGGAATAGCATCCTAAATCCTCACCATCTCTTCACATGTCTTGCCAGAAAGCTTAACATGAAGTTGTGGCGTTCTGTTGGGGGATCTTTATATTTTTATGGTTTTTTTCACTTGGATATCTTTATATGAATCTTTTGTTGACAGAGCTTTAGAAAGTAGATGAATAGGACATAATACTGTAATAGCTTAGGTAAGGAAGCATCTTAAGTGACTAAGAAGTATTATACAGTCTTGTTCAGAAACAATGAGATAAAGAAGTTTCACATATCTATGATACTTGTATTTTCAGCCAGTGCTGAGTGCACCGTAAGAATGTAATTGTCCATTCAGCGTTGAATAGAAATTGCAATTATTTTCTCCGGGAAAAAATGAAAAACCGAAAAAAAAAGATCATGTAGCGGATATTTTCACCAAGGCACTCAGGATGAACAAGCTGGAGACCTTCCAAATGTTGTTGGGAGTCATGAAAAACAAAATAAACATTCTCAGGGGACAGATTAGACATTATAATGTCTATTTGATAAAGTGATATTGCAACATTATGAAGTTAAGATATGAAGTTTAGTTAAGTTAAACAATAAAGCTAATGTAGAATTAAAACAAGACATGTTAAGAGACTGTTTTAATAAAGAGATTAGTTGAGCAGTTCCTAATGAGAAAAACAGAGCTTGCTTGATATATATATATATATAGACACACACACAACAACTTTGTACGTCATCTTTAAGAACAATTATAATGCAGTCCCTTATTTCTCTCTCTCTCTCTCTCTCTCTCTCTCTCTCTCTTCATATATTCTCCATATCTTGTTAAACAGTTTTTTCATGCTTTCTTTTTATGCTTAGCTTCGAAGGTTTCAAGTGCTCCCCTGAGATTCTGTACATAATATGTTAGTAAGTTGTGGACATTAATATAATTTCCCTTTTTTTATACCATTGATGATAATTTGGTTGTCAGAACTTGCTAACTTACAAAAGCAGTCATATCTGCAGTGCTCTGAGTTGTCTCTCCTGTTTCATGACCTTGATTTTGTCCATGTCTGCTTTCCTGTCCAAGAAATGTAAAGAAACACATAAAATTCATAGAGAAAATTAGAAGCAGACAACTCATACATCAACAAATCGGATACATCAATAACAGATACTCAAATCTCTTGCCAACAGCAGCACAATAAAATTTAAAACTGCATACCCTATAACAAATGCTTAAAGAAAACAATACTTGTCCTATTAATATAATGTATAGGGAAAATTAATCCAAATCATTCAGTCCAAGGTATATAAGCATCCAAAAAACTTGAGCATTAAATCCGATAGCAGAGTAATCTTCATTTTTCATATTTTATATTGTTCAAATATGAATTACAAAGCCGCAATATAAGGCATTTTATAATTTATTTATTTAAACTGGAAATGTATATGCATTACTCAGGTTCCACAGAGCCTATGGCCTTCAAACAACATTCTAATCATTTTGCATTCCTTATCACACTCCTGCACCACATTCAGAATTTCATTGACTCAGTGAAAGGACAGGACCGGTATCAATCGCATTAGCCAATCCCCCAGGTAGCTCTCATTGCTGGTATGCAGGGGTCTCAGATCTCCTGGCATCTGTCGGTATTATCATGGACCAGGTTCCTCTATTTAGATACACCTTTGTCACACCTGGCCACCTGTTACCTACCAGACAAGATCTGAACAAGATTATCAAAGATGATATCTACAAGTAATTTATGTGTGTCACTTGGATAAACCCCCAGGGTGGGTTACATCTAAGGATGGCCTTCTATGCTGAGCACTTCATGGATCTAAGGGATGGGCTCATTGATTGACCCCATTGCAAACTTCGCCATTTGATGCACATTGTTTGCATCCCCCTGGGCCAGTTCAAACTTCAGTGTGGGCTCTCATAGACTATAGATCAAGATGGACAACCAGATTTACCGATCAGAAATTATCTGCCAGCTATGCCATCCCCAAGAAGTTGAAGTGAGGAGCACTTCATCTTCCACTGCCTAATTTCCTACAAGATCCAAGGAACATTCCACTGTCTTCTCAGATAACTCTTCACCCGCCAATCTCCCCTCACATCCAACCTTAACCCTGGCTCCCTATTCTCTCACATCTCCACCCTCTATGATATCCTCAGGCAGCCCCAGATTCAGGTTACATCTCTGTCTTCTTCATGCCTCATATTCTCAAATAAGGACATTAGAGAGACCACCAGCAACATAACAGACAAGGGTGGTTTCCAGGCATCCATACAAGTTTTCCACTAGCATGGTCACATCATATCATTTACTTGATACACCAATCAAGACCTAGCACGAATCCCAATAACTACAGGATGATCATCATGGGCCACATTTTTTCGAAGCCCTATGCTATAGTTCTCCACTTGAAGCTCTCAAGGGAGCTTGGGCAACATCATCTCAGAGCTAGAGGACAAGATAGATATTGACCTAAGCATCAAACTATTGATCACATCCTTACACTCACGGCCATCATTAAGGAAGCTCGCCATCACTCTTCAAAAATTTACCATTGTTTTGTATACTTTTGAAAAGCTTTTGATTTCGTCCTTAGCGAGGCTTCATTCCAAAGACTCAAAGACCCTATTTTCAGCCATCATGTATTATATGTGTCAATCCTTGTTCACCTACACACAACACATGGGCTATCAGATCTCATTCATAGTACTATTGGGGTTAAATAGGGATACTCACTATCCCCCACATTATTTGGGATCTACATTGACAAGCTAAAGTCCTTCAATAAACACATCCAAGATGGTGATGGTTGCCTTCTACAACATGCCCTAGTTTCTATCCCTTTTGTTTGCAAATGATGTGGTCCTTCTAGCCTCATCCCCAAATGATTTGCAGTGATAAATGAATGTCATTGCCCTCTTTTGTGATCTTTGTCAGTTGACAATCAACCTAGGTAAAACCAAGGTCATAATCTTCAACACATCAAAGAAGATTCTTTATGATCAACATTGCTTCTTCAAAGGTGAGGAGATTGAGATCACCACCACATATACTTATCTGAGGATACTATTCACAAGTCCTTGCTTCAGTTTGCGACATGCACGTCAACCCCGAATCAACAAGGGCTATGGGTCCTTGGCCCTTCTAGAGAAACCACGTTTTCGATACCACTTTCAAGACATTGTCCAAGATGACGCTCATAGACACTCTTATCCAACCCATAGTTCATTATGGGCCTAAGGTTTGGGAACTTGGTTTACTAGAGTCTAATGGGTCCTCGGTAGAGAGTACAAACTATCCTCCTTCGCCACTTCATTTGATGCAAACAGACAATTCCTTAGCCCAACATCCACATACAGTTTGGCACTCGCCCCTTCCAACTTGAAGCAGTGTTTAGTCTCGTCTCACTTCTACCCCAAATTTGGAGCTTTGCTAGTACAGCAAAAGGGAGTGATTGATCCAAACTTAAACAAGAACGCAACAGAATACAAATATAACCATAAATACAGAGATGCAACAAAAATTACACTTCATTTCATTAATATCAAAGAACTGAAATATGCTTACAAACAGAATGGAAATAAACTAACTCGGGCAATGGTAGCTTATCTGTAAGAAGAGATGTTACAATGAGGCTCAAGGGTCTTTTTTATTATTGAACAAGGGAAAACATTAACCCTAGGAGATGGAACGCCAAGAGTTTGTGGGACCCATTGAGGTTAGTTGGGCAACCAACTTCCCGGGTCATAACTTGGTCATATTATCTCTGTTTGGCGTGTACGATACCTCACTGGAAAGATCTCTCCGAGTACTACAGGATTCGTTGTAGGCCTCTGCCTACGCCTATGGGTCTATTGCGGACCTCAAAAAAACGTTGTTTAAGGGGTCAAAACTGCTTCGGAAGTTCAGGAACCGAAAAAATACTAAAAATAGTAAATGCTGCTATAAACAAGGAAACTGATGAAACCGACTAGAGGCCTAGGTGGAATAGGCATGTGGCCACCAATAACCACCTGAATCAATCCTCCCTCCTTAGGAAGCAATGGTCCCCATTGCATGCAGAGCCTCCATGAGGTGCGGAAATTTTTGTTGAACCTGGTCCATGATGAACCACTTGCCTTGGTGAAGGAGATGGCATGCTTTGACAACTCGATAGAGTTGGATCCATTGTTGGTGAGAGCTCTTGATCTGTGTGTCCATGATCCGATCAGTTATGGCTTGTTCCATGCAGTCTGGGTTTAACTTCGTTGGTGTGAGTTGTTTTGCAATGTCGGATGTGTCCAATAACGGTGGAAGGTATGGTCGAAGGCAGTCCACATTAAACACTGGGTGCCGGCCAAGGAACAGTAGAATGTTGAGCTCGAAGGCATTGTCCCCTACAGCCTTGGTGATGATGTATGGCCAATATCAGCGCAGGTGAAGCTTGTGGTGTGGCCCAGCGAGGCGCTCTTTCTGCAAATGTAGCAAAACTTTGTAGCCCACTTGGAACTTGTGTGGCACCCGATGTTGATCATGTCATTGCTTGTACTTAGTATTGGCTCTGTCCAATATGTCATGGACCTACTGGCGGATGTGCTGAATGCGCTCAATGAAGTTGTTAGCCCTGTTAGCTTCAGACTAGACATGAGCCGAATATGCCTGTGCAATTGCAAATTGTATGGCCACATCAATGGGACATAGTGGTTGGAATCCTAACCCCACCTAAAAGGGGTTGTGGCCAGATCAGCTATGGAGAGCTCTGTTGTAGTTGTGTTGCACATAGGGGAGGCCTTCATCCCATGTGCGTGGATGCTTCGAGTTGTACATGCGCAGAATGTGTACGATCATCCTATTGACAACCTCTATTTGACCACCAATTTGGGGGTGGAAAGTTGTGGACTTAGTGAGCTTGGTATCTAGCATCAAAGAGAGACTTGACCAAAATGTACTTAGGAACCTGGTGTCCCAATCAGGGTTGCAAGGGCGCGGCTACCCCCCCCCCAACCCCCCTCCAACCCACTCCCAGAGCGGATGCTTAAAAGGTGATATTAATGACAAAGATCCCTATATAGATCCAGAGGTAATGATAAAGATACCTCTGGATATTAATACTTATATGGTGATATTAATGACAAAGATCCTGATTTTCCAACAAGACTCAAAAATTAGACGTTTCTCGTGGTAGCAAGAGGCCCAAGCATTAGGTATAGATAATAGATTTACTTGTCTTTTTTAGTTTCTAGTAGTTTCTATAATTGTTGACTCTTTCATAGTTATTATGATATTTTTGTAAACAATATATGACAATTTAAGTTTGAAGTTTGAAGTTGGCAGTTATAACTCATTGGTAATGAATTATGAATATAATGCTTCATGAACATTGAAAGTTGCTTCATTTCATTCATTTAATAACATTTCATCTCATGTTAGATATTATTTTTTGTAATGGTTACACTTAAGCTTACAAGTACAACGTTGGTGATCAATGATGATAAATGTTATTTATTGAATTTTGAAAGCTTGAAACTTTAAGACTGATGAATCATGAGACTTAATATGTTGTATGTTACTAACTTGTGGATGTGGTTGATGAAGATCATAACTTCTAGATGATTGATGTGGTTCAATCTATGTTTTTATGCTTTTTTATATCTAATTCATCATTCTACATGCTTTTGTTGACATATATGCATCAAAATATAAATATAAGAAAAAAGAAAAAATAAATAAAAATAAATAAAATAAATATCTATATATATATATATATATATATATCATGAAATTCTATAAAATGGTCATTCTGGCGGCCTGCAAAAAGAGTATAATAGCAAAAGCCACTGCTAAGCTCTTCTTTGAACGAGTGTGTGTGTGTGTGTGTGTGTGTGTATCGTAAAAATTCACTCCCCGATTCGCTCCCGAACCGGCAGCTTCTAAAAATGTCGCTCCCGCTCCCAAGTAACCTTGGGGACTGTGGGATCCCAAAGTGTACCCACACTCATTCGAAGAAGAGCTTAGTAGTGGCTTCTGCTGTTATACTCTTTTTGTAGGCCACCAGAATGACCATCTTAAAGAATTTGTCGACAACCAAGAAAACATAGTCGTTGCCATGCTTAGTAGAAGGAAGGCCCGACATGTAATCCATGGAGATGGATTCCCAAGGTCGACTAGGAGTAGGCAGAGGAGTATATAGGCCTTGTTTCTTGATGGTCAGTTTGGCAATGGCGCAGCAATGTAGGATCTGATGTACTTCCCACCATCATGTCGAAGGTTCTACCAATAAAAATACTTTTGCAGTACTGCCACTGTTTTCTCTACCCCAAAATGTCCAGCGACTCAACTATAGTGCGCCTCCCAAATCATCTTGGCACGCTCGCTTGAAGGAACACAGAGGTGACCCAAGTGGCATAACAGTGTATCTTGGACATGATAATTTGAAAATTGCTTGCCTTCCAAGAGTGTTTGGTATGTTCTACCAAATTCTGGATCGCTCTTGTAAAGAGACGACCACTTCGAAGTCTCATGCCCACAAGAGTCGAGCACAGTGGTCAACGTTGTTGGTGTTGTCGTTCTTGTACTTAATGTTCAAATGGAATTGCAATTATGTGGACCATTTCTGATGGCAATCATTCTGCAACTTCCCTTGTGTCTGTATGAACTACAAGGGTCAGTGGTCTGTGTGGATGACCGCTTTCTTCCCCGGAATGTAATGCTTCCATTGTCGGCAGACCTGCACAATGGAATACATCTCTTTGTCATAGGTATGATACTTTTGGACTATGTCTGAAAGTGTCTCACTGTGATATGCCATTGGATGCCCCTGCTGAGTAAGAACTGCACCAATCGCATAGTCGTAGGCATCTGTCTCAATCTCAAATGGTTGCTACAGGTCTGGTAATGTGAGCATTGATGCAAAGCAGAAGCGATGCTTCAACTCAGCAAATGCCTTCTGTTGGGATTCAAAAGAAAAGTACTTTTTTTCACTTATCCCTTGGTGACTTTACTCAAAGGCCAAGTGATATGAAAGAATCCCAACACAAACCTATGGTAAAAGTTGGCAAGACCTAGAAAGCTGCGAAGCTCTATTAGAGTGGTTGGGGATACCCAATCCCGAATGACTTGTATCTTGTCTCGGTCCACATGCACACCCCGCTCATCAATGATGTACCCCAGATATTGAACCTAGGTCATACCAAAAGTGCATTTCTCCAAATTGGCACACAACTTGTGTTGTCGCAGGGTCTGGAGGACCTGTCAAATATGGTAGAGGTGCTCTCCCTAACTTTGGCTGAAGATTAGCCCAAGTGATATGAGAGAATCCCAACATGAACCTGCAGTAGAAGTTGGCAAGACCTAGAAAGTTGCGAAGGTCTGTTAGAGTGGTTGGTGTTGCCCAATCCCGAATGACTTGTATCTTGGTTGGGTCCACATGCACACCCCGCTCATCAATGATGTACCCCAGATATTGAACTTAGGTCATACCAAAAGTGCATTTCTCCAAATTGACACACAACTTATGTTGCCGCAGGGTTCGGAAGACCTGTCGAATATGGTGGAGGTGCTCTTCCCAACTCTAGCTGAAGATCAGGATGTCATCCAAATACACCACCATGAATGAGTTGGTGAAGGGCCACAAGATGTCGTCCATCAGCCTCATGAAGGTTGCAGGGGCATTCGTCAACCCAAAAGGCATGACCAACCATTTGAAAAGGCCATCCTTGGATTTGAAGGCAATCTTCCACACATCAGAGGGTTCGATTGGTACATAGTGACAATCGGACTTCAAGTCAATCTTGCTAAAATATTTGGCCCCTTTGAGCTGGTCAAGAAGGTCATCGATCAGTGGGATTGGATACCTATTCCAAACAGTGATCATGTTCAATGCTCGATAGTCAATACAGAGTCTCCAGGTTCCGTCCTTTTTCTGTACCAACACGATCAGGCTCCCACAGGGTGATGAACTTGGTATGGTGTGCCCTTTCTGCAGAGCTCCTAAATCTGCCTCTTGATTTCAATGTTCTCCATAACAGAGAGATGATAGATCAGTCCATTGGGTAGCGGCACGCCCTGGGGCAGATCAATGGAGTGCTTGACCTGACAATGTAGAGGTACCCCTGTGGGTGAGGTGAAGATATCCATGTACTCCTCCACGACCATGTCTATCTATTGTTGTCGCGAGAGGAAGCCCTGTCTAGAGGCAGTGGCCACAACCTTCTTCTTCCCCTGAGGGCAAATCATAAGGAACACAAATTTCCTGGTCTGGGAAATGAGCTTACTGCATTGCTTTGCAGTGATCAAAGAGATGGCGGCAAGCGGTGCTACCTCTGGTATCCTATACAACTTATTGCCCAAAGTAATAATAACAATGTGGGGCCTAGATTCATACACAACATGTTGCTTCCACAAGTACGGTTTGCCTAATAATCCATCACAAACTTCGAGAGGAGCAACATCACATAATACCTCATCTGTGAAGGGCTTGATGCTGTAGGGAAGGCGGCATTGTTCGCTGACACGGAGACCTCGTCCTTGGTGAAGCCACCGGATGGTGTACAACTACAGTTGTGTTGTGGTCGGCAGGCCCAATCGCTTCACGACCTATGCTGAAATGAGGTTCTTTTGTCTCCCGCTGTCAACAATGAACTGCGGCAAACAACCCTTCACCCACATCTAGGAATAGAAGAGGCACTCCCCCTCCTCTGGATCTTCGGGCCCATCCTTCTGGATCTTGGTGATGGCAACGGTGGCATTGGGCTCCACATCAATAATTTGCTTCCCTTTGTCATTCCCCTTGTCGGGTTCTAACTCAAAGTCGAAACATGCATCTGATTTGGAAGCCTTCAGCTCGGCCACCAATGACTGCTTGGCCTAACACTCACTTATGTTGTGAGTGGGGCTCTTATGGAACTCACACCACTTTCATGTGTCCTTTGTCTTCACGGTGTTGTTCTTTGCTTGCGGCTTCAAAGGGTTGTCATGGGTGAACCCGCCTTGGCTTTGTCCTTTGGTCTGCGGTTTGGGGGTGCCTTTCCCTTGCTTCGAATTCGCAGATCCAAAGTCTCACTTCTTTTGTTTAAATTTATGCTTAATCTTGGCAACATATCAGTATGTTGCACCAAGCAAGGAGATGTCGAGGAACTCCATTTCCTCCTGAATGTATATGTGCAAACAACTGCAGTACTTAAGCACCAAATGTTTCTCTGAATCTTTCATACCCACCTTTGTGTGCAGGGTATGGAACAAATTCGTCAACTCATGCACATCTTGATCTCTTTATTTCCGCAGCATAGTCCATTGTATGTATTTGTCCTCGTAGCTCTTGACAGGGTAATATTGTTCCTTAATGTCATCTCAGAAAGAATTCCAAGTGGGTGCAGCTGATAAAAGTGAGGGTTCTCTCTCGTCTCTCTGTTTGCAATAGGTTTCCCACTAGTCCTTGACATGGGGGGTGGCTTTGAGGAGCGCAAAAGTATTATTTTCCCTATTGGAGAAATCATGAACCCAAAAATATCCTTCCAACAGATTTAACCATCTATCTACGACGTTTGCATCTATCTGGCCTTCAAATATGGGAGTGTCAAAGTTGACTTGTACCTTGAAGGGAGTGGCACCTCCAAAGTGACTATCGGATGAAGATGTGTCGCATGTGGGCATCCGCCGAAGGATTTGGGCAAAGTTGTCCATCATCACGTTCCTCTGTCACTCGAGGGCTTCTTCGAGCAATATTTTGAAAGGATCTCTTGCTCCTTCGTCCTTCTTTTCTTCCGCCATGGGAGGTCGTGGGGTTTGCAAGATTGGTCTTGCAAAGGTTCAACCAGTTTGAGCCCTAACTCCTTATACCTTGAGCTCGTTGGGGACATGTAAAGAAAAACAAAGAAAGAGCAAACCTCTCTGATACCACTAATCCGAACTTAAACAGGAACACAATAGAATACAAATATAACCATAAATATAGATATGCAGCAGAAATAACACTTCATTTCATTAATATCAAAGAACTGAAATATTCTTACAGATAGAATGGAAATAAACTAGCTAGGGCGATGTTAGTTTTTCTCTGAGAAGAGATGTGGCGGCTACATGCCTCTAAATTGTGTTAGAATGTGGCTCAAGGGCCTTTTTTATTATTGAACAACAAGGGAAAACCCTAAACAACCAAAACCCTAACCCCAGGGGATGGAACGCCAAGAGTTTGTGGGCCCCATTGGGGTTAGTTGGGCAGCCAACTTCCCGAGGTCGTAACTTAGTCATATTATCTCCAAGTACTACAAGATTCACCACAAGCCCCTGCCTACGGCTACAGGCCTACTGCGAATCTCAATAAAACGTCATTTAGGGGGTCAAAACTGCTCTGAAAGTTCAAGACCCGAAAAACTGCTAAAAATAGTAAATGTTGCTATAAACAAGAAAATTGATGAAACCAACTGTAGGCCTAGGTGGAATAGGCGGGTGGCCACCAATATCCACCTAGATCAGGGACAGATATCGATATATGGCCTATTCTTCATTAGAGTCCATTGCGGCAACAAGTCCTTCGACTTGGTCTCAATGTGAGTACACTAGAGTATCAAATCTCCTTACTTCAATTAGTATTATGTTGGACCGAATTCCTCCATTTAGATATTCCTTATGTGCACCTGGCCACCTCTCACCAACTAAACAGGAGATGAATACAATTATTCACAAGGATATCTACAAGAAATATGTACAAGTCACTTGGATAAACCCTCCAGGTGGGTTATGCCCAAAGATGGCCTTCTATGTTAAAAACTTCATGATGATGAGGGATGGACTCATTGTTCACCCGCATTACAAGCTTTTCCATTGGATTCCCACCCTTTGAATTCCATTAGGACAAATCAGAGTTGGCTCTCATCGACTATGGATTGAGAGAGACTGCCAGATAAGCCATTTTGACAGGAGCTGCCAGTATAATGTCATCTCCAAAAAATTGAATCGGAGGTGCACTTCTTCTTTTGTTGCCCCATTTGTTATGAGATCCATGGGGGATTTCATTTTCTGTTCAAGGGGACCCAATCCCTTTCTAGTTTCTTACAATACTCAAACTAGATACGTCTAGTCCTTTACATGCAAACGCCCCTTAGACTTTGTACCCACACTCTCCAACCTCCTAGGTTGGATCCTAGATCTTGTTCGACAAATTATCTCCTTTACAATACTCCAATCAACTAGGGGCACTAACAAATAGGATGATGACATCACTGCTTTTAGTTTTAGGTCAGTGTGCTTGTAAAGGGATCACTCCCACTCCTGAAGACTTGAAGCTTTTTTAACAAATCCAGACAGGTAAACTAGATCACCTACACATTCAACCGTGAGTTATATTAACCTTGAGACAACAATGTACTAAAGAGAGCAAATCTTCCCTGGCTCTCTTCTTGAGGCATCATTCTATCTTTGGTTTTCTTCATTCAACCTCAAATTTTGGAGATATAAATCTAATTGACCATGACCCAATCCCTAGATCATTTCCCCTTGCTATCTCCCTCCCATTGCGGCTACTTGCACTTAGATCCAATGGGTCCTCATATTTTTGCACATAGACTTCATGTTTCTACTTAATTTTTTGCTCTTTATACAAGAGACTTTTCAGTACTCCTATTTTGTATTGATATCATTGTACTCAACAGCCCCAATGACCTACTTTTGTGGTCATTTGTTGGGCATTAATATAATTATATTATCTTATCTATATTATCTAAACACTTGGTAATTCCTGACTTGAATACAGGTACTTTGCCTTATACATGCAAAAGGCCTCCTTCCTCTGCTCTCTCATCCTTTAAACACATCCACATCTTGGACTAGCTCCCACCCATTGAATCACTTATTTTTCTATGATGCTCCTATCTACTAGGGGAACCAAGCAATAGATGGATGGGGATCATGTTTGTGACCCCAAATAATGTGGACTCGAAGCACTATTTCTACTTCTGTGAGACCTAGCAACATTGCCAATCCAGACCACATGTTAGCAGATAGACTAGTAGCCAAATGATATCTTCCAAACCATAGCGACAAGCTCTCCATTCTTGGGAATAGCACAACACTCAATCCAACTCCTCTTCCAATTCCTCTTTTCGACAAATGTCTATTTTGAGATTTCTCTCATTTGCCTTGGACGTTAGTATAGATGATTCCATTAGACAGGGATTGGCTTGTGTTGGAAAGTGTAACTAGGTTCAGTCTTCATAATGACTTATAATTATGAATTTATGTAATGAAGAAGACAAAGATAATAATATATATTTTGTAATTCTTGTCTCATGGGTTTCATGAGCAAGAAGTTTTTATTATAGGTCAAAGACTTCTTCTTGATGTCTTTAGGAGTTTTTCGTCTTGTCATAAATATAATTTAAGAGTCATGTATATGAAGTGATGTTACACTCATAAAGGGACAAATTGTTAATATAACTGCATGCTCCAAGATATTGCCAATATGCTCCACTAGTCGGCTCAATTATGATGAGAAGTCTCCTTGATGATGTCGGCCTCAAGATGCATTATTAGTCATGTCGGCTCACAGAAATAAGTCGCAACGGTTCACTGACTAAGGTCGGCTAATAAAACAGGGTCGAACCACTATAAATAGGTGCCTAGGCACCTCACATTGCAATAGAATAGAATCTCGCATATCTCTGAGATTCTTGGGCTAGATTGCAGGAAGGAAGTTTGGATCAAGTTCTGTGATCCAGTGCAGATTAAAGGGCTACAGTTGATGCGTAATAGAAGATCAAATAGCGAAGGGAAAATGAGGGATAATTTGCCTCTGTTTTGGGTCCAGTCTACCTCGGTCAAGCTCTGAGATAAAGTGTGAAGTTTAGGTTTGCATCACAATATATAAGAAGGTCAACACAGCGAAAAAATGAAGGCTACAAATCATCTCTCGGCTATCTCAGAATAGGATTGTAATATAGTGGAAGAAGAGTTTGATATCAAATCGGAGGAGAGGCAGTGCTAGCCTCTGAATTGATATCATACTCTCGCATAAGCTTAGAAAGATCAATACGGCGTAAAGAAGAGGCATTACAGTAAGAAAGGATATCTTTGTTTTGGGATCATGAGTGCAGCAAATAAACCGAAGAAAAGTCTCTAGAAGATCAAGGCTAGATCAAGGAAGGCACTAACTTGTCTAGGGATTGAGTTCCTTAGTGTTGGTGCATAATGGTATAGAATGGTGCGGAATGGTGTAGAAAGGGAGATCAGCATAAGGAGCCAAGAAAGAGCAGTGACAAGGTCTTGGATGCATACTGGCGACAAGGGTCTGTGTCATGGTCATGTTACTTGTCAATTGAAGATCTAGAAGAAGAATTACTTTCGGGTTTTCCTCTTAAAGAAATACATTGCGGAATATTTATCTTCTTAAACAAGGAGGTCCCAAGGATACACATAAAAAAGTCATTTCTATGAAATTAACTATAAAACCAATTAACACATCAAACAAAGAGTCTTAAGGACGAATCAAAAAATGATCCAACAAAAGCACCTAAAGGCACACCCCAAGAAGAGCATAAAAAGGAAGAAGCACCTAAGGAGCACCATTCATCAAAGGAAAAACAAGGTAATGAGTCGTAGAAAACAAAACTGATAACTAAGGTGTTGCAAATCACCACCATGAGAAATAATATTCATCAAGGCAATGGCATGAGAATCAATGGATTTACATGGAACCAAAGAAACACCCAATATAGAGGTACACGGTAGAATAAAAGTAGTGAAAGAGATATTAGAGTAGTACGACTATAGCAAGAAACAAAACGACCAAATATAGTCATGATCAAAGCGGCAAAGAAGTTGAACCCCATGCCCAAATATCACTAAGATGGATGGAAGTTATAACACCAAAAGCAGTGCATCTTTGAATCATCACAAAAGCTACAACACCAAAAGCAAGTGGCTCAATACAAACAAGCCTTAAACAACATATCACAAACACCTCGGTACATGCTTATAGGCTTTGATGCCTCCTTCCTTCTCCTATTGTGTCACCTTTGTAAATCCTTCAGTCATGTCCCACGTTGTTCTTAAGGAGGAATGTTAGGCTATTTAGACATGTATGTTAAGTTCAACTTGGTCTAATGTGTCTATCAAATAAAAGTATGCTTCTTTAGTATGCATTATTTGCGTTGTAATTCAACGATCACTACATGTTCTAGACATAGAGTGATCTGACGGTTCACATTCTCCTTGATAGCAACTATTGATCTATGGCTTAACATCTGATTAGTCCATCATCTCTATTTAAAGAGTGCAAAGGGTCATGGCTGATGATTATTTGTGATAACTCTCTTATGTGAAAAAATATTTTACACTACTAAAATTGCCTCAAGTGGCCACGTTGGCTAGGGTAGTGGATTGTTATTTGTTTCCCTCTTAGAAGGTTTAACCACGTTAAAACATTGGCATTATGATCTTTGATCTGGTTGTGTGAGTGGTTACAGAAGGTGTTCATCAGTTATGGAATACCCTATTTTCCAAAATAATGTTCCTTTACATTGACATCGAGGATACATGGGAGATGAACACCAATAGAGTCGTAGATAAGAAGTTCCAAGCTAAGCATTTCAAACATAGTAGACCAACACTTCTTGATTACATCAATGACTTGTTTAGCCATGTGGTTTGCTCAAGTTTTTCACAATCATAGTCCCACCAGACTATTCACTCAATCCAAAAGTCGATAACGAACTCTATTTGAACAATTGTCAAACATTCATGGAAGGCCACAATTTCTAAGCTCTATGCAATTGCCGTCCACCTCTAGTTATCCAAGGAGATTGGGTGGAGACATATTTAAGCCAAACCCAAACCATTGATGATATCTCACACTAGGAGCAATCATCAAGGAGGCGAGGCATTGCTCTTCAAAAGAGTCTCGCTACTTTGTCGACTTCCCAGCGGTGTTTTACTCGATCCCAAGAAAATCATTGTTCTAGAGGCTTAAAAACATTGGTATCTCAAACATTCTTATCACCACCATCCTCAACCAACTTTGCACACCTCACAAAGTTTCAAACTTCATTAGGAACACCACTAGGGTGAAGCAGGGTTGCCCTCTCTCACCTACAATGTTCAAGATTTACATTGGTAAGTTTCTCCACACACATATCTAGCTAGGCCACATGTGCCTTCTTCACCAGTTTGTAATCTTGATCATCCTGTTTACAAACAATATGGTCGTCTTGTCCTCCACCTTTAAGGGTTTACAAAAAAGCCTTGATCACTTATCCATCTTTTGTGATCTTTGTCAATTGATGATCATTATGACATTCAACAAGTCAATACACGTATTATTAAAGTACCATTTATATTTCCAAGGGGAGGAGGTCAAGATCACCACTACTTGCACTTCCCCAGGTGTTCAATTTTATGGGCCCAAATTTAATTTGAGTAAAGCACTCCAGCCTTGGATTAACAAGGGCTATGAACCCCCCACTTTTCTTGAGCGTAAGTGTTTTCAAAGTCATTTTCGGGAATTCATTCCAAATTGGACTTTGTGAACAGCGTCAATAGACACAATTCTCTAGAGTTCATGGGTTTGGGGACACTACTTGATGGATTCAAGTTGGGCCATGACAAAGAGTCCATGTTCTCATGCTTGATCGCATCATCAAAGGCAAGAGGATTGTTCCCTGAGCCATTATTCAAGTAGAGTTTGTGCCCCACCCCTTCAGCATTGAAACTATCTTTAGATCAATTTTCGTTTTGCATCAAATTTGGGGCTTTGTGGACTCTAAAATGAGAAAGGACCATTACACTTATCTCACCTACTAATGCATCAAATTTGGGGCTTTGTGGACTCTAAAATGGGAAAGGACCATTACACTTATCTCACCTACTACTCCTTGAAGGCCATGGCCACAACCAATACTTCTAATCGAGCTCAGTTCTAGTTTGTGAAAGCCACCTGTCTTCTTCAACTAGTTAGTATATCAATTAACCACCTCCCTCTGTTTGGATACTTTATTAACACTTCCAATCAACTCCTATTGATTAGGATCATCGGAGAGAGCATCATCAGACAATTTACTCTAGTTTCTTGGGTTAATTCATTAGACAAACTAAGCCCCAAGATGGCCTTCTACACGAAGTAATTTTTAGAGCACAAGATGACCTTATTTTTAACCCCCCTACATACTTCGCCACTAGATGCATGCTCTCTAAATTCCACTAAATCGATTTCAATTTGGTTATCATCTTCAAGTCAAAATCAACCACTACATCACCCAAAGGGATATGATCTACCAACTCTACCATCTTCTTGACACTGGAACAAAGGAGCAAGCCATCTTCAAGAGCCACGTCTACTATGAGATTAGAGAACTACTTTACTGCCTTTTTAGGGAGTCCCATAACTCTATATCCATTTCTTTTGTTAACTAGACCCACAAATGCCCCGCACTCTTTGAGGGAGCCCCTTGCATCTAGATCTCACTCACTCCACCCACTTGAAGTCAAGCCAAACCTCATCTGGACAATTACAAATTCTTCTTGTGCTTCTAGCAAACAGACGAACCAAGAAGGAAACAAACAATGGCACTACAACAGTCATCAAATTTGTGAGACCTTAGGAAGCCCTCCATGCTCAACCAACAAGATCCTTACAAACATATTACGTCATATCCCCAAATAGCTCACATCACACTAGCAGTCAAGATACTACTTCCAAGGCTCGATCATAAGATCTTGCATCCAAACATTGCAACGTACCTTATACCATGTTTCCTACTCTTGCAAAACCTTCAACCAATCATCTATCAAGAAATTTTTTGTCCAGACTCATAAAATAGGAAAGATAGCATTAAGGGATGTTGATCAAGCCCCCCAGCAAGACATCCCCCCTAAAGATTCATTGTCGTTCATCTTCAATTCTCCACAGTATTTGCACATAGCTAAATTGTCTCTATATTTATCCATGCTATTAGTTTTAGGAGTTTGGATCTTCTCAACATGGGATAGATTTGATTTTATCATGCTTTTCTAGAAGATGCAATTTGTGCTCCCACTTTGTATTCCCTTATTGATGTACTTAGCACGTTAACAATCCATTGACTTTTTTATGGTCATTTACTGAACATTAATAAAATTAGCTTATCACATCTAATAATACCACAATTGCATGGATAGATCAGCTTTGGTAGGGCATTCACTAAATACTAATCATCACATTGGTTTAAAGGAGGCCAAAGTAATTGCAATTGTTGACCACTATACCAAAAGGCAAGTTAGGAAGGTTATGGAAATAGAGAAATTTAACAATAATCTCAAAAGATTATAAGGGTGTAAGTTGAGTGATCTATGGACACTAACCATACAGAACATAAAAAGACAATAACAATCTTTTGCAATTATTGAACTCCTTTGCTATTATTAAAACACTTCGAAGAAAGAATATATAGGAAAGGTTGCATTGATATCTACGTGGTTTTTGTCTATGGATGATTCTTGACGTTCAACTTCAAGTTGGAAGTTCAAAATTTTTAAAAACAATAAAACTTATGATGTAAAATTTCCATTATGTTTTATTTTGAAAATGTTAGTAAAAATGTTCTCTTGTTGCTTATCCAAAACAAGGTTTATGATACGTGTTTTTAAATGTTTACTAAGAAAGTGTTTGGGTAGTTCTCATTACGTAGGAGGTTTCCAAGTCATAAACTCAAAAGAAAATTTAGGCATAACAACCTCATATTAAAGATCAATTTCGAGCTTATGCCATTTGCAACATCTTAATTCAATAGTCAAACCTTTCCAACAATTAGGGGTGAGGTGGACAATTCATAGCTGATCAAGATGGACAACTGTCACACACATTCCAAGCATTTTATCCCCTCACTCCATGCATTCAATTGATGCCTCCAATATCTTTATTCTTACTACTTAGAGCCTCCAATGTAGAGAACCACATAGTCACTGATAAATTTCCAAGCATTTTATCCCCCCTCACTCCATGCATTCAATTGATGCCCTCCAATATCTTGATTCTTACCGCTTAAGGCCTTCAAATATATAATTGTAGAGAACATCAGTCACTGATAAAATCCTCACTTTGTTAGCTCCTATAAAAGACAAAATCTCATCTCAATACCTACTTGTATTCTACTCGAAGCTTTCTACCATGAATCTGTGACTATTTATAACTAAAGGTAATAAGAAAAAAGCATCAACAATCAATGCAGCTCCTCTATTATATTAAAAACCTGTCAACTGCATTAAGGATGGTTCAAGCAACAATACACCAGATTACTTGGACAAGTGGCAAATCAAGTGCACTTGCTTCACAGCTACTTGAGTTCAATACCCTCAAGAAAATGCTGTCAGGCTAATGCAGTCAATTTTTCATGCTGTTGTGAGGTAAGTTGGTAACTTATAGCTAACCATGCCTAGGCAATGTGTCCAAGGCAAGGAGATAAGGCCAAGTGCAAGTCCCAAGACTCTTTTCGCAGGACAGATGCCCGCCACTTGGATGCAACTCATAGATTAGATTAGGAGATCGGAGACACTAACAAAGAAATTAAACCAAAAATAAAAACAGTTAACTTCGTAACTCATCAGGAAACCACTGCTTAAACAGAACACGATAAGTTTATTAATAGATCAAATGGGTTTTTTTGTCGAAAAAACATGATGCGCCTTATTTTAGTTGCAATTTCACATCTCAAACCTCACAACAGGTGTGCAATTATGTAAAAATATAGAAATTGAGTGCAGTTTGCTTTATAACCCAAGCAACCTCTTCAAGCAATTTTTGCAACACCAGAGAATGAAAACAAGTCCTTTCAAAAGTAAGCTATTAGATTGGAAAACCCTAAATACGGGCAAATCTAGCCTCAATTCACCTAAATGATTCAGAAGTAACGTTTTGTCTCAAGAGGCATGCTTCGAACTTGAAACCGACAAACGTCCAAAACATTTACTTGCTTTACTCAGATACCCTGCAAGTCCCCAAAATATTGAAGTTCTTATGCATCAACAAGGAAAATGCACACGGAGAGACCACCAAATCAAAAACATCATGTTTCCCTAGATCTAGAATATAATCATATGCAGCGATAAGCCCTAAATAAGGTCGCATCTACCCTCAGTTCCCCTAAACGACACAGAGACAACGTTTTCTCTCAGGAGGCATGATTCGAACTTGAAACCTCCAGAACTCCAAAATCTTTGCCTACTTCACTAAAAAACCTTACAAGTCCAGAAAACAAAATAACAATTTCTTATCAAACGAAACCTATAATGCATCTCCAAAAGAGCTGAAAGAATTATTTCGCTGTTATTATTTTACTGATCGACGAACAGCATAGCAAAATTCAGTGTGGATTTGATCAAATTTTAGTGCAAGAAACCCTGACCAGCTGCAAACACTCTTAATAACATTGAATTTAATTTGACTTGTTGAAGTAATCCAATTTACAATTTCAAAGTACGTTATATCAACACTAAAATAATGGCCAATAAATGTTTTCTTACTCCACTGTTTAAGTAGACAATTTTGTTTTTTCGTTTCGGTAACTTTAACCTAAATCGTCTGTTTAAGTAGACAATTTTGTTTTTTCATTTCCGTAGCTTAACCTAAATCGTAGTAAACTCGATACAAATTGCTTAAGTTTTTGGATGATAACATACCATGGCTTGCAGTGAATTGAATTGAGCTACTTCCCGGAGAGCCAAGTCGGAGCGCTGGAATGCTTCTGCAATGGTTTAACTTATCACAGAGGAGCGAAATCCTTGGTTCTGATCTGTTTTAATCATTATTTATAAAAGCGGACTTTAAATGTTCTATTCAATTCGATTTTTGTATTTTAATGCCCCTCCAAAAGCTTTTTATTTTTAGCTTTCACATGTAAGGACTCTCGGCAAGTGTCGCTCCACCCGCTGGTTAAATTTGAGGGATATTTACCCCTTTCTCCTTTATTTAGGGATGAAATATTAACAATTTTGAACTGTGCACGTCAATATTGAGATTTGTAAAGGTTGAGCAAGTTGACTATATTATTATGGTGAATTGATAATTTGTTGGAGTTATATGGGCAAGGCCTAATATCAAATCTAGTGGTTGTTACTATAACACGAAGAGTATATTAGGGAATTCGTAAGCTAGATATACTAGGAATTTATGACTTAGCAAGAATTGAGTCTCCACGAGGGTGGGGAAGTCTTCTCCTTGAACCTTATCATAACGGGTCAAAGATGTCCCTCCGTGAAATTTGAAACCAGGTGGAGGGGATAGTATCCCTTTATGCCAACCACTCCATCGCCCTATGAGGAGACACTGACATATATATTTATAACTTGAACCATGTGTTGAATCTTTAGGGTATGTTTGGATTTTTAGGGTGTGTTGTGTGCTAAAAAAAAAGTTCTTCTCCATCCCATAATTATCAATATGCCATTATTATACCTATATGCCAATATAATTAATCTTTCTCAAATTCACATGATACTATGATTGAAATTTAAATCATCTATAATTAAATTTTTGTTCATCAAATCAGTGATGTAATTTTCAAACTTAACTTCAATTCCTAGTGCCTTAATCATTTACACAAGTCGATAAATGGCTTGGCTTCTCATTTTGAGCCACAATGATGCAATCTTGTAACCGATAAGTTAAAGCATGACAAGGAAGAAAAGATCGAGGCCCGAGGGTTATAAATTATAATTCTCATTGCATGAGTCACAAACTACGCCCACACTAGGTCCTATGGTGTGATGGGATAAGCCCACCTCCATTGCATCTACTATCATGAGAGTTAAAAATTAAACGTTGAGAAGAAAATATTGGGATTCAAGAATACTATTCAGTTCCTATATGCAATCACCCAAATTCATTTTCAAGCTAAAGTAGCTAAGATTTATGGATATTTGGTATAGAATTTTGTAGTTGATCTTGTTTAAAGTGAGCATTATCTCGCCTTTATTATTTGAACCGATTGTATCAAGGTCTTGGAAATTCTGACTGCTCCAAGTGGATATCGGTGGTCATTCACTGACTCCATGGCTCAAAGCACAATTCTCCATCTTGGCAGTTTTTCAGGTTTGCTGTGGCCATAACACCCCCCATATTTTTCAAAATCATTATGGGGAACCTCCATGTAAATTTTACTTAAATCACTTCTATATTGCTTTGGTCGTTCTATTTTGTGAAATTTTCACTTTGCTTAGATTTTCATTTTGGTTGTTTCATTGCATGCACCTTGTCGCTAGCTTTCCAACGGTTTAAGTTTCGCTTCATTTGGTCTTATAATTCGAAAAATATCCTCAGTCAAATTTTGGTTAAAATTCACCGCTTGGGATGTTTCTACACACTTTTCAAGACTATGATTATGACAAGGTTTGTGATCAACTTGACTCACTTCGAAGATTTTAAAATGAGTCTTTAGATGACTTCCCTATTAGATTTAATTTATTTGTTTACAATTTCAGTCCCATGATTTACCTCCTCAAATTGAATCAATGAGATGGTTTATACATGTTTCTTCTCTCCCTTGTATTTCTAATAATCACAATGAATTAGGAATTCACAATATATTAGGAATTCACAATGAATTAGAGAATGTAATTTATCTAAATACATTTGCTACTACTGATAGTTCTCTTGAAACAACTACTAACATGGTCATGCCTCTTCAATCTGATAATTTAGAATGTGTTTATGAACAATTTCAGGAAAATAAAAATATATCCACTACCATTAATGATTCTTTTGAGATTATTATGTTCATAATATAATTGATACATGTAATAAAGAAGGTAACCATGAATTAGTTTCTCACTTATAAAATATTAGCAAAGATGGTGAAAGTTGTCATATTAAAGAAGGTTCTAATAATTTTTCTAAGTTTGATATTATTGAGCATCAAGTTTTGGATCTACTAAATTCTAGTTCTCATGGATACACAACTATAAGTAATCAAATAGATCACCATCCCAGCGACTTCTATAATGCTAGTAGAATTGATATAATTGATGGAGAAAATAATGAAGAAATAATATTAGAAACTCAAGATTCATCTTTTATTTTAAAAGATCAGATTTCTCAAACTAATGACAATTTTCACATCCCTTCTTTTGATTATGTTTATGGTTTTGATTCATCATTTGTAAAGGAAGAAATCAATGAACAAGAAAATATAATTTTGATGAATGTATTGATTATTGTTGAGGAAGCTTTTGTTGATTTTGTTCAAACTGAAAAAAGTATAAATTATTAATGAGCAATCTCAAACAAACATGCTTACACCCAATAAAATTAGTATTGATCCTAGAGTTGTTTTAAACTATGATGATTCTACTAAAGAAGAAATTCAACAATCAACAATTTTAATTGAAAATATGAGCAATAGTGACTCTTTTAACAACATGTTTCCTAAAACATATTCCCTTAAGTTTTTAAATTTTTTCCATGACTTTCAATCACACAATCAAAGCATTTAAATCTTCATTCTCAGGAATATAAATTTAGTCAAACACAAGGCATTCCTGAAATCATTTCTAATAATGTTAAATATGATTTATGTGCTACAAATATTATTGAAGAAACAAAGTTAAAAACTTGGGAACAAGATTACGATTTTAATGATCATTTTAAAGAAAGGGAGGCATTTCATCTTATATGTTTGAATAGTTATTATAATTCATACCCTAACCTTTTCCATCATCTTAATTCGGTTGATAATAATTTAATAGTCCATGTTCTTTTCCAAAAAACAAAAGAGATATTACAAATCACGAATTGTCTCTCTGTTTTGATCGGAGTAACAAATTATTGAGTAATTATTCATCCAACAGCTCTGAGAAATTTTATGAATCTACATTTGATCATTCTTCTTGTTCAGAATTAATTTTTACAAAGGAAGACATTGAAGTCATTCATGATGATGACTTGAGGATTGATAATGTTGAAGCACTTCACCCTCTGACGATGGTTATTTCAAATTCTCATTTTTTAAGTCAAACATATTTGAAAATGAGAAAAACCTCAATCCAAAATTTGTTCCAATAAATTTTCATTCTAAAATTTCTGATTATTTTAACGATTTAAATCTTCAAAAATTCATTCTGATTTATGATTCTTATAATGATCAAGTTCGAAATTTCAATCATGATCTTTAACTTTATACACAAGTAGATGTTGTTCTGACCTAGATGGCATTATTTCAATCGCTACTTGTGAAAAGGAAACTCTCGTGAATAAATCATTTATGTCTTGTACCAATAATGTAGGTAGAATTGTAAATTCTTGCTTTTTATAGGCTCCAACATTGAAGTATATCATTCCAATCTAGCCTATCACCTTCTCCTCGGCATCTTCTTCAATCATTAACACATGTTTATCTTTTTTTTTCATGATTCATTTGCGATATGCCACGAGGAAACTTTTCATGAGAGGATTCTTGTAAATAAACTTATTTTCTCAAATTTGTTAGAAATATATGTACGTAATAGGTTCAAGTTTTTGTTTAGTAGCTTACTAATCATTTTATGTTTGTTACTAATATTTTATATTTACATATGTGCATAAATAAAACTAATAAAATGGCTCCATTGGAAATACGAATTTATTTAGTTTCAAATGCCTTGTTAGATTAGAGTAGTAGTAGGAGTAGTTTAGTCCAAATTACTTTTCCACTTATTTTCTTTTTATAATGCAGGTATAAAATAAACGAGCAGCGAACCTTTTAATCTTCTAGAGGAGAATGGTTTAATAAAACTTACTCAAAGGACACATTCAAGGAAGTTTTCACTCATTCATCAAAATATTAATTTTAACAAATATGCACAAGTGCTTTGCTCTATATTTCCTTCTCTTTGCAAATTTATCATATTGGTTATATTGTTATGCTTGTTTTATTGATGTAGATGAACTTTGGGCATTAATGGCATAAAATTAATCGCATAGATTAAGCTTTTGGTCACTACATATTTTGTTAAGAAATAAGGCATTCATATGAGCTACAAGTTATGTGAGCGAGAAAATTATTAAAGCAAAATTTGCAATTTTGGAAAGGGTCGAAAAATCATGGCAGATATTCAATAATTGGCAGAAAATTTTCGGCCTATTGTCATATTCTAAACTCTTTATTCCCAAAAATGCTTGGTTGGAACATAAATTTCCATAACATTTGTTTATCGATTTTTACGTCACCATTTCCCATCACGAGATGTCATCTTAAAACTTACCCTCTCAGAGAATTCCTAAAGCACAGCCCACTCATTACCCCTGAGAACCATTTCTTCTGAGATCTTTCCCCATTAAGCTTTCTCACAATTGTAATCTTGCAAGTTATTTACAACTTCTCCTTGTGAGTTTCTTCTGAGAGGGTATCGTGAGTCTCTTCCGAGAATTTTTTCCCAGAGATTGACTTTTTTACGATATATAATGAACATTTATCCATTAAGCTCCTTCGTCTCATAACAAAATACCCTCAAAGTTATTCATGTCACCTTTCTAGTTTTCTCTGAGAAAATGTCTTCTAAGACACCTTAGTTCATTGTCATGTCTTAGATGGGTCCCTCACCTTCATTGTTGATTAGTACACATGGCCTTATTTATCCCCCATCTTTCATATCATCTCGAAACAATTGAACCCCTGAGAATATTCAAAGCCCTCTTTTGAGTTTCCTGCGAGATAGTTTTCTCTTAGATGACGTTGGAAGCCACATCCACCCACTCATCATATCAATATTCCAATATACATATAAGACCTATTCATCTTTCGTGGCTTATATTTCACCCATTTGCTATACACTGTGATTCGTGAAAAATATCACATTTCGCTCCAAACAAGACTAAAACATATTTTTAAATGAAAATTTTGGGGCCAATTTATAAACAAGAAGCTCTTATTCTCCCCTGCATCATGCGAATAACATAATTCAAATCAAAACTTGTAAGAAAAGCTATCAAAAATTGCAACATAAAGCAATGCTCATTACAACATATTTTCATTTATTTTCAATCATTATTTAAAATTTCCAATGGCCTTGTTCATTGTTGATTTCTTGAACATGAAACCATTTCTTTCCTAGTAAGTATTTTTCATAGGCTTGTTGTTCACCTTATTTTAGATTCAATAAATCGATGATCACATACTATGTTAACTTTATTTGAGGTGTAACTTCTTCATACTTTTAATTTAGATCATAGAAGAGGTTCCTTCTTTAATTTGGAGAAAACCAACATCCATTAGGTAAATAATAACAAGATTCTTCAAGGTAAGTTTCATATGCTTATTTTCATCTTTTACTATTTTTTTAATGATTTTAGGTTCAATTTTGTTTTTAAGGATTTTATAGATTTAAACTTTACTTTTATGGGCCTTCAAAGTTTTCCTCGAAAATTTAGCTCTGCTACTAGCTTAGATTTGGAATCCATGCGACTTATTCTACTTGCTTTCAAGTTTGGCAAAGCAGTTGTGCTGAGGATCAAATTTCAAATAAGTTACATTAGGGAGTCTCTCCACCTTACACTATTATCATTCAATATGTTTTTCTTTGCTCTTAAAGACTTAATTTTGAAAAGGAAGGGACATTTGATGCAACTTCACCTCATAGTCATAAATGCTCCCTCGACTTTGGATTTATGTTTGGATAAAAGGCCTAATTATTTAGAACTTAGCAAGACATCATTAATTGATATCTCATCTTATGTAAATCGAACATGTTTTCCTCACATTCTCTCTTTTGTTGAGACAAGTTTTCATAAGTTGTCTTATTGAAGTTTACTTTCAATCTTGGTTTTTCCTTTGTCTTTTCCTCCAGGTTTGCATTTTCTTTCCTCATTTACAATCTTTGAAGTGTTTTGTTTTCATTTTTTCTTTTGGCCTGGATTTTGTGATATTTCTCAAATCTATACAGAGGAATCTTCCCTATGCAACATAAGTTGTATCACCTAGGGAAATCTTTACTCAATCATTACAATAGGTTTTCATTTATCACAGGTCAGTTTTACCAAGTTTTCACTTTTCTCGTACATCAAACATTATCTATGCGGAACATTGAGATATGATTCAAGAGGTATAATTTCACCTTTATAAAGGAATTAAATTTCTACAGTATTTTCTTTGAATCCATCCATTAGCCCTCCACATTAGTAGATTAAAAGAAGACTAGTAGGGTCAAACTCAACTAGTATCACCTCTATTTCTTTAAATAATCAAACCTTTCGTACCACCCCACTCTCTTCACCCAATTACTTAAAAAAATTATATAAATATGCTAATCAAAAGGGTAGCATGAGAAGAGTTGAAAGTGTTGGAAATACTGAGAGGGGGGTGAATCAGTATTTCTTTTCAATTGTTAATTTTACCAGTTAGATCACTTATATTTAGAACACAAAATGAACAATGATGAAATAAATACTTTTATTAATTTCTTCTTTAAAATAAGAAAAGTACAATAATGATATAGGGCTCCAACCCTAGATGAAGACTCCAATCTTCTAGGCTCCAACCCTAGATGAAGACTCCAATCTTCTAGGCTCCAACCTGTGTTGTGCCAAGCACCGACTTGGTCTTTCCAAGGCTCCAACCTTGTCAATTTGAGGCACCAACCTCTAGGGCTCCAACCCCATCTTTGGTACAGGCTCCGACCTAGTTTCTTGAGGACTCCAATCCTCTAGGGCTCCAACCCTTTGCTTATATTCATCAAAATAAGTTCAATAATTCTTCACGGCTCCCAATATCATCTGCAACGAGTCATGACAATATCTTCACCAACGCTGCCCTCAATTGATCTCCAACATGCTTAGCCCATCAATGACAACTTTGTCTTCACATGAAGGTGTCTCCACAACTCTTCATGTTACCCAAACAAAAACCTCCGAAGTCACCTCGTGATGACTAATGCATCATGGTCTCCAAGGTTGTCTTCAAGCCAACTTCTGAAAGGTATCTTCAGCAATACTTTCCCAACAAGATATATTTCCACGGGTTCCTTAATAGGTGCTCCAAGATGTCTTGATGCTTGCTTCAAAGGATATTCTCCTATACTCTACTTCAGAGATTTTTTCCTCAGCGAGTCTCCAATGAAGATCTTCAATATATGCTCCACAAATTCTTAATTCAATATACAAGGCTTTTGAGCCACTTCAAGCTTGTCTTCAAGGCAGCTCTAGTTCTTCAACAATATTTTCTACAAGGTGTGTAGCTGCAAGAGATCTCAAATTCTCCAATGGTGCTTCAAGAATGCCTCTAAAGGTTTTGCTCCACAGGGTCTCTTTAAAGTTTCATGAAATGCTTCTCAAAATTAAGCTATAATGGTGACTGTCCAATTCTTGAGGTACAGGACTATGTCAACTGTTCCTGTTTAAGGCTTCAAACTTTGACTGTTGGTGCATTCATAGAAATACAAGCTTTCACTGAGTCCTTCATAATACTGTCCTTGCTGTAGTTAAGGATCCGAAATGGATTATTCATTGTTGCACCACATAAGAAGGTTCGAGCTGCTTTTGTTACCACAGGTTAATCACTGTTCTAACTCAAAAGGAGTCTGCAGTCCTAGCTTCTTCAATCAAAGCTACAAATGTGTGACAAGGTCAAATTGTTGAGGCTGACAGAGCTCTTTTTCACTGATCCAAGGCTTCCCTAACACAGTTTTGTGACAGTCACAGAGAATAAGTCTGAGGCTACAATTCCAATAGGTAACAAATGTGTTCATAAGCTTATCCAAGTCAGCACTTAAAACAGCATCAAGAACTTATGTCTGAAATACTATACTGTACAGTTCAAGATATGCCACAATCTATTACAGGTTCAAGACATCTTTTGTCCACATGTTAAAAATTGCAGTGCACAGTGCCACAAGTTTTACTGTCACAGTGGATAAACCACAAGTCTGAATTGTAATGTTTGTTTGTTTGTTTGTTTTTTTTTTTTTTTTTTTTAATAGGATAAACCTTAACAAAAAATTTCCCAAACAGTCTTCTTTTATGTCATCTTGGCCTCCTTGCTGTTATGTGCCTTCTCTCTGAAATGATCATCGAAATTGATTCCAAAATGAAGTGTTTTAACGTCATATTTATACATATTTTTCTTTTTTGACGAAGAGTCACGTCCCTTGGCCAAGAGGCCGACTTGCATGAGTTGTCTCATGTTGTCTTGCATAGAAATAATATTTTTCCAAACTTGTAAATTCATTTTCTCTCAAACCGCTGGGAGTTTCGAGGCAAATAAGGGCTTGTTGGAAAGCTAAAATTAAGCTCTAAATGATGTTGAAGTTCTCACAAAGAAATGTTGCCTCTAAGATGGTGAAAAATATTTTTTTAATGTGACTGTCCTTAAATTTTTGTGCATAAAATATTTGGGACAAAATGGATTCTCCAATGATTGGCTCCTCTATTGTTTGGCTTCTTCATCATCATAGGATCATGTATGACATCCACGTCATAACAGTATCCAACAATGAATGTATCATCTCATGTCATCATATACTCGTGCAGAGATAAGTCATAGTACAACCTTTATTAATTTGTTATTGGGAAAACTTCAAAGTAGTCTTTCAACCATGTCATGAAGACCATTATCAAGTGTGTTCATTCAAGAGTATGACATCATCATGTGTATGACTTCATTAAGTATAGTCCTCCACATCAAGGGTAAGGACAGCATCCAGGTTCTAGGCTTCTTCATCAAGAGTAAGCACATCATCATTTAGGACAAGTAGGATTGGGTAGGTAGAAATGTTGTTGGAAGAAATCATATGTTGCAGATATTAAGAACAACACTTCAAAAGAAATATCTGCCAGTGAAAAATAAGGGAAAAATAAATAAATTTGCCCAATGGAAAGGCACTGGTCTGCAAACACTCAGAGATTTGATAAACTGAAAGTTCTAGACACCTCTAAAGGGAGCTGCCCTACCCAAGTGGAGCCACTGTTAGTCATCAGTAATTTTTGCTGATATCAAAAGATGACTAAATTATGATCCTAGATTTCGAGAAACAAGATTTGAGAAACATTGTAAGTTCTAGAAATCTCACTGCCTTCATTATCCTAAGCTAACTATTTTCACTGTCTTTTCCCCTCTTTGCCTCCTAAAAAGTCTACCCCATTACTGCAAAGAAGGACTTCATTATTTGGGCATGTTTGCCTCATTTCACTACCTCACCTTCACTCTCATTCATAACCCTCTTCTTCTGAAAAACCCACTTTTTCCCTTCCTCAAAAAACCCTCTTAAAACCCCTCATTCATTATTTTTATCTAACATATTAAACAATGTAAAAAACTCCCTTTTTTACATTGTTTAAAGTTAAATTATAGCCTATCGGGTCCTTTAATTTTATTATAAAAACCCTGTTTTACGATAAAAACCCGCTCTTTGTATACATCAGACCTTAAGCCCCTCTCTGCTTAAGCCCTAGCCCCCTTCGATCGCATAAGACCTCGGCCCCACCATCTCTTAGCCCCTTCCCCATTTGAAATATACCTCCACCCCTTTCATTTTATTTAAACCCCCCGAAACCTTATAAACCCCCCTTTTTAAACCTTCGAAAAATTAGAAGGGCGAGCCCGCCTTTTAATTACACCCGCCCCTAGCCAAAATCATCCCTGCCGTTGATCGAGGATCCATTCTCCTGATCCAACGGCTGCCATTTCCCTTCCCCCCATCTATAAACCAACCCCGCATATGTTTTAAACCCTGCACTATGCGACAAAGGACCGCCACGTCGCCTCGCACCCGAGCCCCACCTTCCACTAGAACCTCGCCGACCAACCATTCCTTTACACCTGTCTTCCACTCCGCTCCCACCACCTGCTCGCCGCTCCCCCAAGTCGTTTCGCACCGTCGATCTCATTCCCTGAGATCCGACGGCCCAGGATGCATATCGCATAAAAAGTCACGATGGGTTTAAAGTTTATAACCCACGCAAAATGGGTGGTTTTCTCCGACCACGTGTCGCTCCCTAAACTGTATCGCGTCCGATTGATCCAAAACCATTTATCGCCCTTTTTCCACGCGATAAACCACTTGTGGTTTTTGAAAACCACTTTTCCCCTCCGCGCCAAAATTCAAATTCCTTGCCTCCATTTGAACTTCCACCTTATTCCACCTTCGAAACCCTGCCTCCTACACCCTCTCCTCCTCTGCAATCACCTCCCGACAACTCGAAACCCCGAAAAATGCAGTAAAGCCCTCCCGCAGGTTTTAAAACTAATTGATTGTGTTTTGTGCTGGTTTAATGGTGGAAAGGGCCACCATACCCTCCCACCGTCCAAAAAAGTTGGGTTAGACGTTGGGTGATGATCCAGTTGTTTTATTCAAAATAAAAGGGACAGAGGCCCTGCATCAAGATCGATCATCAATGAAACATGATCATCGATGGATTGAATGAACCTCCAGCTATAAAGAGTGGCCTCCCCTGCACATAAAAGACACAAACAGTTAGAGAAACAACAAAGGAAGAAAGTAGAAGAGTTAAGGGGCTACTCCTCATTAGAAGACAAAACAAAAAGGGTTAGCTAATTAAAAAAGAAGATTAAAGAAAAGGCAGATTGATAAAGGTCAAAGAAAGAAAGAAGACAGTGGAAAGACAAAAAGATAAAAGCAAAGGATCAAAAGAAATAAAATAAATAATCAAAGGAACATAACAAAAAGATCAAACAGATTAAAGAAAATATGACAAAAATAGACATCAAAGCATAAAGATAGAGTTTAAGGCTTAAAGACAGAGATTAAAGATAAAACAAAGGACAGATTAAACCAAGACAAATTCGAATGACTCAGCCTATGGCAGTTACTCCCCTCAAAAGATATATTTGCCACCTAGTGCTTTGTTTGCCACCTAATGATTTGTTTCCTCAATAAAGCATTAGGCGGTTATTAGGCGGAGTCGGAGATATTCCATGCAATCGAACCAATTCTTGTAAAGTTATGAATAGGCCACCAAGTAAAACATTTTACCTATTTTTCATACTTGATTAATAGAGAAGTAGCTGCAAACATTCCTGCCTTGAGCCTTCCATGATCTTCAAGGTTAGGAATGCATTAACTATGTAATAAATGACACTCAAACCCTATCTTAGCTTCACCTCCTCATTTTCAGCATAAATACTGCATCTAAACTCATTATCTTGTTGGCATTTGATGACTCTTTGAAGTAATACATAGTCTCTTGGAAGTTGAAAGGAAATTGATGTCTTGGAACTTGTGAACGCCATGATTTGTTTGTTGATGGAGGAGGCTAGATCACTGGATCCCTGAGCTTGGTTGTTGGTGAAGTGCTTCTAATTTGTTATTGTTATTTCATGTTTCATTATGTTTCCATCTTTCTATATTGCAGTAGAGAAAAAGTTTTAGACTAAGAAATGTCTTTTGAAAGCACCTTAGTTCTGTTTGTTCTTCACAGCCTTAATGTTTTCTTTTGCTAGGAAATTTTAGAGAATTCTTAATTGCTCTCTAGACCCCCTAAGCTTGTTTATTTCATAAATAGTTGAATACAGTTGGTATCAAGCATGATTTATGGTAAGCCCTACTTATTTTCTGCCACTAAAACACTGTTTTTTGAAGTCTCTCTCTAAAGTACCGTTCTTTAAAGTCTTCCAAAGAGGTTTTGTTTCGATCATACCTTTTGTACTTGCTTAACTAATTGTTTTAGAGATCATCATAGTTATGATCAAGAATGTTTAGGAGTTCTGTCTTCCCTGATTACAGTTATATGTGTGTCTTAAGTGTTTTCTGTCCTTGAAGGTGAAATCACTAGAAGTTAAATGAGTTTCTCGCCTTCTATATTTCATTGGAAAAGTTTGTCTTGAATAATTATCAACTGTAGTTGGATCATAGAATTTATGGTTTTCCCTGTCTATTGATTGCCCCTGCATGCTTTGAGATTTGTTTAGTCCCTTTGTTGAGAAGTACATATGATAAAGGATTCTTAATTGCCCTTTGTCCTACTTTTCATTCTTACAATTAATGTCCATCTCATTACCCTAAAAACTTTAAAGATCCATTGGCCAAGTTATATTTTCCATATGATACTACCCGATGCATTGATGAACTTATCATGGCTTTCATTTGACTCCATTGCCCAGTGACTTAGATATTTCCTCATTCTACCTATGTTGTTTTGATCATCATGCCCAACCAAAACAAACAACAAAAATCCATACTTAATAACTAGCCTAAAATCAACCCTTTAAAGCAAACAAGTACATATCATTTGCAAACAAATAGAGAGATCCCTCTTTGAGTCTAGGAAGGCTAGGTCCTAGGACTCTAAAGATTGGTTCTAATGTTGCCTTGTCATTTGGTTTACCAAGCTGCCAAATCACAGGACCCCAACAAAAAAATTGAGATTGTAATCACAGACAAAATTAAGGTGCTCCAACCACAAATCTTAATATAAAATTTATGTTTTACAATCAGCTTAAAATGATACGCAGTGAGGAAAAACAGTGGAAACATTCAACATAGAGAAGAGAATCACATCACCAGACAGACACAGCTCAAGTATCTTGCAAATGGTTTCTTGCTATTGATGCTCCAACATCCAAAATTTATAGTGCTCCAATAGTTCTTATGATGCAAGTTTCAACAAGGTCCAATCAACCAACCCTTGATACTGCCAATGTATGCAGTATTTAACTAACAACTACGTCGGTTGCCCTAATCTACTTCGGAAACTTTCATTAATTACAACTAAACTAAATGTAGACAAGTGTGGCCATGCAAGGCCCGAACAAAAAATCTCCGACAAAACACCGCCCGCGGAATTAACTCTGGCAGCTCTTCATGAATTCAAAACTTAGGAAGCTTTTCGTGAATCCAAAAAGTAGGCTTGAAGGTGGCTGAGGTGGTCATGGAGAGGCAATGATGGGTGGCCCTGACATTTGGCTCTACTTTTGGGTTGCCTCTCCTGGATCATTAAAGATGATGCAATGATGGCACTTCTAATCAATCAGTGGTTGTGCTGATGTGTCCACCGTGCCTTTTAAATCTTGGTACATGCACAATTTTCACCACTCCTTCTTGCTCAGAATTCTCATACTTATGACCTATCGGTACACTTCATCCACCTCTGTATAGTTGATGAAAGTGGGCCTGGTGAGGAAAACATGTTTAAGCTCATGTTGAATAAAGATCTCATTGCTTAAGAGATCCAAGACAAATTTCCCGGTAACATCTCCTTTGATGTTTGAAAATTTGGTGGTATCCTTGGCTGTTTCTCTGAGCTTGGTCATATAATCTCCCTCTTGGACCAGCTTGTTATTAATTACATCCAATGAGGGCAACCCTTTTTCCCTTAGGGGCTCAATCTTGCTCAAGAAGCTGCTGACGGCCATATCCAATTCATGACACTTCTCCTCCAGTTGCCTCACTAAATTCCTCTTAGTGAGGACCCTTTTATCCTCTAATATGGTTGTTGTTATGTCCTGTACATCCAACTCTTCAAGCTCATAACTGGTTTTGGAGTTAAGGAATTTTATGATCTTGGGGGCTGTGATTGTCCTAATTCCTAATATGCCTTTTCAATAGCCAATGTGCATTTGTCAATCAATTCTTTCTGTTAAAAAATAATGTGGATGGAGTGCCATATTTCATCCACTAACTCTATGATACTGCCCCAAATTATCAACATCATTTGGCCCAGAATGCTGCTGGTCAAAAATTCCTTCTCTACCTTCTCCAACCTCTCAATATGCTTTTTGGCCATCTCATGGGCAGTTTCTGATCTTGCCTTTTGATCCCTCAGGATTCCTATTTGTGCCTCCAATTTCTTAATCTCTTGTGACTGCAAGGTCATACTTTCCATGGCCTTGGACAGTTGATCTGTCCCACTGGATGTTCCAACAGTTGTTGGAACAACTGATGGAATCGATGAAATGGGGACAGCTTCTAGTGGGATGAGTGCCACTCGGGCTTCTTCTTCTTTTTCCTTTAGTAGCCTCTCCATCTCAATCTCTATATGTTTGATTTGGGCAGACTGTTCCATGACTAGCTTCATTAAATCTGCCTTCTGCGACTCATCTTCCTCAATGCCTTTAGCCAAGGGGTCTTCTGTTGCTCGAATCTGCAAGAAACTGGGCATAATTAAACATGACTGTGGGTTTAGTATCTGAGGAAAGAATGGAGAAAAATCCAATGATAGCTTCATCTACCCACTGATCATTGTGATATCCCAATAAAGAAGATAGAACAATGATAATGTGATGGGTCCTATCAGGAAATATATATGAAGGATAGGGTGGATTCTTGGTAGGCATTGGGGCATCAGTGGCCATACAAAGCTGCAAAGTTTTGGCTCTGCTAGCAAAGTCAAGTTTCTAATAAAGTTCCCTAAGGGCTTCAAAGGAGAAAGGAACTGTTTGCTCAGGAGTGGGGGCCTGCATCATTTGCTGGATGGCTTGGGCATTGATGGTGAACAAAATCTCTCCTGCTGGGGTAACTATGGATCTTTGATTAATATCATAGCAGGATTGGCATTTTTGGATGAACTCTGGGCAACTATGGGTCTTGGGGAAGATGTAGTAGGCTAATTTAGTGTCCCATAGGCTAATTTCATTAGCTTTATCAAGAAATTTATCCTTGAGCCAGCGTAGACATCGAATAAATTGAAGAATGACTCTGTCTCATGGATTTTGTAGTCTCTGTCTGCTAGGGCCAAGTGTTTTGGAAATACTGAGAGGGGGGGTGAATCAATATTCCTTTCAATTAGAGCATTAGTTAATCTTCAATTATTATCAGTGTTTTGTACAATGATAGCAGTAAACAAAAGGAACAGAAATGCACATATTTTTTAAGGTGGAAACCCTCTCCAGGAAAAAAACCACCTGAATGCTTTTCTAATAATTCTTTAATATTCAACTCCAATTGAAAATAAAGCTCCAACTTCCTAGAATCTAGAAAATCATTCTTCTCTAGCTCCCACTGGATGGATGCTCCAACGCCCGAGATTCTTCAGTAGTCAACTGAACGGATGCCCCAACACCCAATGAGATACAACTCACCCTAGCACCACCCTACCACCTAAATTTTCCACGGGCTTTAACCTATTGGTGACTTCATGCACCAGCCTACCACCAGCCTACCACCCTATAGAAGAATAAAAGAAGAATGGACTCCCGTACCAGGGAAAATGGTCCACTTTACAATGATATAGAATGATGTAGAAGAATAATACACACTAGACCATAACCCCAACTATGACATAACCACCTAATGATGATCCTATACCTCCCGACACTGCCTCTTCAACTCTTGGCAGATAGACACTAGTACAATTTTTACAATGATGTATTTACAATTACTTAGTACAATGATACATTTACAATGAATGTATGCAGTGCTGCCCACTTGAAGTCTTCATGTGATGAAATTCTTGCTGTTGTTTTCCACCTTGATTGCTGCTCTTGTCATGATACCCTCTGTTGCACCTTGCTTTTCTTTGCTTCCCTAGAAAGTCTGGTCCTTTGTAGCCCTTGACAATATGTGATCTAGCTTTTTCTTGCCTTCTAGGAGCTCGATATTGAATCTGGTGTATCTATGTTATTTCAAATCCAAAATATGTGATTTTCAGTTCCGTAGTAGTCCTCTGAGTCTTCTTTCCAATTCCATAGGTCTGAACCAATTTGGATTATTCAAGGGAGAGTTATGCCTAATCTCTCACAATGACCTAATTATGGACTGGTTCAGTAGAGCAAACTTGTACAGTGTTCCATGTGTCATTGTTTCTTCATTAGGCTCTGAAATTGATACAACGAAAACTAAAGTCTGTGCACTATCTCTCACTTTTTACATAATTCCAATCCGATACTCAGAAAGAGAGTTATGACGATTTTCCTAAGGTCACTTCTTTAAGATGAAGTTTAGAAGCCTGCAAAAATGCTGACTTCCACAGATCATATCTCTAAAAATGTTGTGCATCTTGATCTGGAATTTATATAGCAGCTTCCTCAGGATTTTGGCTTCGCCGCATAAAACTTTCAGCTTCTGAACCTTAGTAGAAAAAAATTTAGAGCGAAAATTCCACGATGACCTATTTCATGTAGCGAAATCCCTACATAAGGAGGATATGAGGATCACAATTTATATAAATGTTTAGGTTGAGAGGGGCTTCAACAAGTGAATGTGGGAGGGATTTTAGGAGCTTAAAAATGATTAATTATTGACTTTTCAATTACCCATGCCACAACCCCATGGGGTTTTATCCCACTAACTGCGGTTACAAACTTCAAACATGAATATCTCTCAAACCGTGAAGAATTACGTGGCGTGCCATATATCAATGGAAACATCTCGACAAATAGAAACCATCAAAAGAATTCTTGACCTAGAATATAGTAATCTGGTAGGTAAAAATTCCCATGCAATATTAGGGTAGAACCTGGTGCTGCTTGGGTTGACTTCAATGACAACCGCTGATCAATAATCTCCCCCTTTGGCATTGATGGCAACACAAGTACTCCCCCATGCGATCATGACACCTCTTCCTACAACATTCTCTCCCCATTTTACATCAATGGCAAAGGGTAACTCCCCCTGACACACAACCATCTTGCGTACTTGTACACACTTCCACTCCCCCAGACACACGACCATCCTACGGACCTTTACACACTTCCACTCCCCCTTTATATTTTGAATAAGGAAAATATAATGAGAACTTGGGATAATCCAAGCTTCTGGTAAAGATATTCCAATGCTTCACGAGTACTCTTACAATCATCAACACTTCCTGCCCAATCTGCATATGTAAAGGCTTGAATAATGAGATTATTACCCTTGGGATACCACAAGCCATATTCTGTTGTTCCCTTTAGATATCGAAGATTTTTTGACGGCAATAATATGTGATTCTTTTGGTGATGCTTGGAATATTGCTACTTGTCCAACTACTTGCATAACATCTAGTCGGGAGGCTGTTACATAAGAAGAATACCAATCGTAGATCTGTACAACCTTTGATCCACATCCTTAGATGAGTCGTCTATGCTTAATTTGCAACCTGTTACCATCGGAGTAAGGATGGGTTTGCAATCTTCCATTTTGAATTTCTTGAGCATTTCCTCGATGTACTTGGCTTGACATATAAATATTTCTTTCTCTTGCTGAGATATTTGAAGCCCTAAGAAGTATGTCATCTCACCAAGTAAAGACATATCGAACTCACTTTTCATCTTTGTAGAAAAGTTCTTACTTAGTTGATCATCATTGCTACCAAATATTATATCATCCTCTTTAGCTATTAGACGTGCTTTAGTTGCTTCATCCAGAACATTTCTGTCATTTGCAACTCGAATTATTGTAGCCACAATTTCACCATACTACCTTTCCTGATTTCACATTTTGTGGAGTTGAATAGTATTGTGTGTCCTTGATCACAGATTTGTCCAACACTAAGCAGATTGTGATTCATGTTTTCAACCAATAGAACATTCTTGGCTAGAGCATCTTTTCTTCTGAGAGTGACGGTACCTGATCCTATAACATTTGAAGATCCATAATTTCCAAAGGACACGGTTCCATCCTTCTTCTCTTTTAGAGATACAAATTTCTTTCTATCTCCAGTCATATGCGTTGAGAAACCACTATCAACATACCACACATCTTTTTTGTTTTGAGCCTTGAGAGCGAGAGCACAATTATCAGTCTTCTTCTTCTTCCATGTTCGTTCATTCTATGGCTTCGAAGATTCACTTGGAGGATTTTCAAGTCTGTAGTCTCTGGCTATGTGTCAAAAGTTCTGACATTTGTAACATTCCATATTATTTCTTAAATTTTCAAATCTATTGATGTTTCGTTAAACCCTGGGAGGTTCATATTTGACAGATCTACTAGAATTGTATTGGTTCCTAGGGTACGTGCAACATTTTACAGCTCTATGACCAAATTTTCCACATGAATAACAATAGCCATGAAAAATATTTCGATACATGGATGGAAATCTTCGTCGAGGAATCGTCTTCAAGGATGTTATTGTGAATATTGTCCAATGAAGTATACATGCATGTCATATCTCATAGGTTCATTGTATTTTGTTGTAGAAGGTCCTGCTTCTTCTTCTTTATAACCGAGGCCAGTTCTATCGTTGTAAGATCGTTGATTGTTGATGAGTTCTTGCAATTCCCTTGAGTTGTTGTGTAATATTCCCAAATGGGGAATGCAGCAATACAAGATAGACATGCAGGAAAATAACGCAGTTCATATAATATACAGCAGGAGGCCAATAAAGAGACCTTTCAAATGTATTTACAGCAGAAACATAGATGTACAATGAGGCCCATAAGATGCATAACTAGAAATATAAGTCACCAATAGAAAAAAATTCTCAAAAAGAGGTGCTGCAACCATGTATATATACTGGAAATTGCTTTACAACGTTATTTTATTGATTGCAACATGTTGTAGATTACAAATTAAATATAGAGCAGATAAGTGCATGAAATTTCAGATCTATAACAGATCCATACACTATACATGCTCCTCTTCAAAATCCCCTTGGGGTTTTCAGCAATACACCATGTACAAGGAGTAGATATAAGATCTAAATCTATAGATCTGCAGAAATTTTCAGATATTCATAAATATTTAGATCTGATCTGATATGTACAATAAAATGATCCTCTTTAATGGATCTTCAAAGGGAAGGGCAGATCCCCAACACTTGAAAACCAAACCTCCAAATGATGTGCCAAAATACCCTGCAACAGCATCCATAGGAATAACGCAGATCTAGAAGAAAAACTGCGCTGTAGGGTTTAGAATATGTTTGGCCACATGCCAAGATCATAAAATGAAGCTTCAATCATCCAATATTCTCTTGCCAATGGAATAGAAGTCTCCTCCATTGAAAAGGAGCATTGAAATGGTCTAGATCTGAGTATAACTAGCCTCCACTTGCTACAGCTTGCAAAGAAAACCAAACCCTCAACAGGATCTGCATTGTAGTTGAAAGAAGAAGCTTGGACTTCAACCAGATAGTGGACTATGCAATGCAAACTCTTCCAAGAGGCCTCTCAAGGAAAGAGGTGGGATTCCCGATCAGGAACACCCAATGCTAAACAACACTATTCTCAGCTAAAAAGAAAGAGAATGATATATGTCTAAACAGATAATATATTCAGAAATATGATAATCATTAACAACCTTCTCATGCTGCCATCCTCTTCCTTTTATAAGTTAAGAGCTTGAAAACCCTAAACCACTTCCAATGAGTTCACTTCTTTCACACAAGCCATCTCCATCTAAAACTGCGATGTGCCTCATTGATGGCCACTCCTCCATGACAGCGTTGTAGATTTGGGCAAGGTTGCCTCAGTCAAAATATCCAGCCCCTTTCACACCTAAGGGTGCTTGTTTAGACAACCAAGATTTAGCCTTTTTCACATTTGGAATTGATTTATTCTTTATTGAGGAGTATTATGAACCTCCTTTGCTCTTTTATTCTTCAAACAAAGAAATGAAACAAAAATGAATATTCCAATTAGCTTAGGACTAATTGGGAATATTATAGTCCTCCCCTCCCAAATGTTGTTTTTCCTTAAGCAACTGATAAAGTGAGTGCTGCAACACTTGTCCTCCTCCTTTGGTGACACCATCATGTGATAAGCTTCCTCCATCAGCTAAGTGTTCACCAATCCAGCCCTCCATGAATTGTTCCTCCAAAGTTCTCATGAGATGTAAATAGTCCATCCCATAAGGAGACAATAGCTCAAATGAAACAAACATGGCTTTCCCAATGCTCTCCCTAAAACATGTAGCATAAGACACATAGACAGTCTCCATCCCATAGGGTACATACATACCTCCCATCCTTCCTCCACACATTCCCATAAAAAGTACAAGTACATCATCAATGTATGGGAGTAAAACTATGTACAAACAAATAGAAATTTGTGCATATGGAGGTGGGTCATAGTCCCACATGTGGAACTAGCACAGTGCATCTCCTGACTGCATTAGATCAAGATGTGGTAAGTGGTTTTCCCACCACTTACTTGCTGCCCATGTCATCTCACCATGGCTGAAAGTGTGAGATATATTTGGTGCCTTAGGAATGCACCCACCATGAAACAAGATATCCCTTTGTCCACCAAGGGAGTGGCCAAGTTCAGAAATTTTTGTGGCCCAAAGTTGGCCATGAAGTTTATAAGATACAATACTCCTCCTTGGACTCACGACCTGCATAAACATGGTGAAAGAATACATACAATCATAAAATAAAACATGACTCACATGAGTATGTTCTTCACCAACAATCCTCCTCATACAAATGGAGTGGTGCATAGATCTATCTCCTCTCTCAAAAGAAGGAAGAGATGGCTGAAATAACTCTTTCATAGAGTCATGTAGCTGTCCCAACTCTACATGGTTCATGCATCCTTGAAAATGCTGATGTAGTTCTCCTTCAAATCCTTCCCAATCAAAGCTCCTCATGGTGATGTTGTAGATCTTCATGGAATATATGTGGCTGAAACAAAACTCTTCATAGGCTCTTTGTAGCAACTTCTCCTTGATATTGGAGGCTCTAAACAAGAAGATCCTACCATGATGATAGATGAATCCCTCTTCATGCAGCTGGTCATCAAGTATCATGCAAGTGTGAAGATCCTTGGAATAATCCACCAACAGTTGGGATTTCCAATATGGATCTAAACTCCTCAACAATGACAACGTTGATGATCTATCAACTGAAATGTATGCCATGTGGCTATTCTCCTCCTTGACATCTCCCATGCCAAAGGTGTATGTTGGAAGGCCATCCCTTCCATTCTTCTGCTCCTTGACATCTCCCATGCCAAATGTATATGATGGAAGGTTGATATTCCCTCCTTGCTGCCCTTCTTGCATATGCACATGCTCAAATGAAGATGTAAGTTATTGGAAGTGAGTCTCCCATGGAAGGCTATCATCTATCCAAAACCACCTTGGTGTAACCAAAGTATGCATGTGAGGCCACCATCTTCTATCATGTGTGGAAAATTTCTTTCCAAGTGAGATTATCTTCTGTCCTCATAGCCAAGGACAAACCTCCTTGCCCCATGATGGTGTCTTCCTCCATTCTTGTAGCATCTTCTCTCAGCGCAGTATGAGATAAGAGAGTGGACAATGATGATAAGGGGGAAATATTTCCCTCCTCCTTAAGCTCCCCCAACACTCTCAAATATGTATTATGGTCTTCTAATGCTCCCTTCCTTCTTGGATCTATGAATGGAGCATCAAGGTGTGAGACATCTTTCACCAAATATGAATTAGGTGGTCTTCCAGGTGGTTTACCACAAGATAATGATGTCTCATGGATCATCCTCATGTGCATAATAGATGGGATCATCATATCCCAGCTTCCACTGCGCAAATTCATCTATGTTTTTTGTGTGGAAGTTTCATGATAATGGGGTATCACTCTTAAGGATACAAGAGTGCTTCTGATTGGAGCAATTGCTCCATCCTCTCCTCCATGTAATAGTGGATCATCTCCTGCCATGTCAGCGTTGTGATCCCTCCTTTGTTTTGTCTCATTGTCTATCATCATAGACACATGCTGCTCATGCTCTTCATATGTAAGATCCCTTGGATTCTGATCCCTTGGAGCTTCTTGCAAGGATACAAGAGCCCTTCTAGTGGAAGCAATTGCTTCAACTCCAAATAGAAGTAGATCTCCTCCTATTGTCACAACGCTGGAGGATCTTCCCAGCTCTCCCCCTTCCTTCTCCTCATCAATGGAGAATACCTCATCATTAAGAGACCCTTTTTATTGATCTCCTTTTGAAAAAGGAATCCTCATGTTTTCTTCTTGAGAAGAGAGTTCGTGCTGAAGTGGGGCCTTTGCCCTTGGCAAAGTATGTTGCAGATCTTTAACCCCCTCAACAATGTTCTAAATGGAGTTGGATTCATGGATCCTCCCAACTCATGCAAAGGTTCTGATTTCTTGGGCTTGGTTTTCTTTCCCAAGGAAGTTTCAGATTGTTTTAAATCAAATATTTTCACTAACCTCCTAGTGAACTTTGCATAAGTAGATATCTTTGCATGATTCAATGAAGGAGATTCAAATAACCACCAAGCATAAGCCTTACCTTCAAGATGCAGCGCTGCTACTCTAATGGCTTATTCTTCTGAAATTTGACGCAGCTGGAAATATGTGTCTAGCTTCCTTACCTAAGAATTGGCTGAGCTCTCAGGTGACCCATCAAAATTAGGTAGAAAGAATCTACCCGAAGTGTGTTGCATGCACCTTCTTCTTCTATTGTAGCTACTAGGTCTTCTCTCTTCTTTAAGTTGAAAGAATCCTTGGAAGCTTAGATGCTCCTTGAATATTCTAGTCTGAGATTCATATTCTTGGAGATAGTCACCAAGAGTCTCCTCCTTCGGTGTTTCACCTTTTGTTTATTCTCTTGCCAAAAATGTAGGCATTCTACAGCGTTGTAGATCTGATTGTCTCGCTGAATGCTCACACACATAATATGAAGAATTGGGGCTTTCTGCATCTGCAAATATTCTTAAGGGATCTTTATGTCTTTCCCTCCTCATCTCCATGACGTCTTTGTTAATGCCCTAAATAGTTTGGAAAATAATTCTTTAGAACTCCTCCCCTTTCATCCCTCCAGATAAAGGGGTTTTACCCTTGTTTTCATTGTCATTAATGCAATCAAACTTCTTCTGTCTTCTCTTTAGATACCTCTTCTCTCTGTCAGTAAGAGGCCCTTCCTCTTCAGAAGACATATTGGCTTCTTAGAAAGTACAGGTCGTGCCAAGATGATGCTCTGATACCACTGTAATATTCCCAAATGGGGAATGTAGCAATACAAGACAGATATGCAGGAAAATAATGTAGTTCATCTAAGATGCAACAAGAGGCCAATAAAGAGACCTTTCAAATGCATTTACAGTAGCAAAATAGATGTACAATTAGGCCCATAAGATGCATAACTGGAAATACAAGTCACCGATAGAAGAATATCCTCAAAAAGAGGTGTTGCAATCATGTATATAGACTGGATCTTGCTTTACAGCGTTATTTTCTTGACTGCAACATATTGTAGGTTACACATTACATCTAGAGTAAATAAGTGCATGAAATGTCAGATCTATAATAAATCCATACACTATATAGGCTCCTCTTCAAAATCCCCTTGGGGTTTTCAACAATACACCATGTACAGGGAGTAGATCTAAGATCTAAATTTGCAGATCTGCAGAAATATTCAGGTATTTAGAAATATTTAGATCTGATATTATATGTACAATAAAATGATCCTCTTCAATGGATCTCCAAAGGGAAGGGCAGATCCCTAACACTTGAAAACCAAACCTCCAAATGATGTGCCAAAAGACCCTGCAACAACACCTACAGGAATAACGCAGATCTGGAACAAAATTGCGATGTATGGTTTAGAATATGTTTGGCCACATGCCAAGATCAGAAAATGAATCTCCAATCATCCAATACTCTCTTTTCAATGGAATAGGAGTCTCCTCCACTGAAAAGGAGCACTGAAATGGTCTAGATCTAAGTAGATCTAGCCTCCACTTGTTGCAACTTGCAAAGACAACCAAACCCTCAACAGGATCTGCGTTGTAGTTGAAAGAAGAAGCTTGTCCTTCAGCCACATAGTGGACTATGCAATGCAAACTCTTCCAAGAGGCCTCTCAAGGAAAGAGGTGGGATTCCCGATCAGGAACACCTAGTTCTAAACAACACTATTCTCAACTAAACAACAAGAGAATGATATATGTCTAAACAAACAATATATTCTAAAATATGATAATCATCAACAACCTTCTCATGCTGCCATCCTCTTCCTTTTATCAGTTAAGAGCTTGCAAACCCTAAACCACTTCCAATGAGTTCACTTCTTTCGCACAAGCCATCTCCATCTAAAACTGCGTTGTGCCTCATTGATGGCCACTCCTCCATGGCAACACTGTAGATTTGGTCAAGGTTGACTCAGTCAAAATATCTAGACCCTTTCACACCTAAGGGTGCTTGTTTAGATAGCCAAGATTTAGCCTTTTTCACATTTGGCATTGATTTATTCTTTATTAAGGAGTATTATGAACCTCCTTTGCTCTTTTATTCTTCAAACAAAGAAATGAAACAAAAATGAATATTCCAATTAGCTTAGGACTAATTGGGAATATTACATGTTGGCATAGTTTTGGACAGTTTTTCCCTTCTTCACTTCCTTACGTAGCGAGACTACTTCGGCTTCTAATGCTTCCCTTTCTTGGTTTCTTTCTTCCAACTTCTTTTGAATTGACTCTTCAATACATTAGTGTTATTAAACTTCAATTTTGAGACATTGAACTTGTTCTTCAAGTGTATTGGAATGGATCTTCTCAGCCTTGAGGAGCTCTTTTATAATATTGATTGCCTCCTTAGAAAATTCTTCTATGGTCATCCCTTCTTCTTCATTGTTTGATACCTCTTGTTTAATGTGCTTGGCCATAAACAATACTCTCTCATTGGCTTCTTCTTCGCTGTCATTGGCTTCATCGGATGATGAACTATCTTCTTTAGAGAGAAAGTTCCTTTCAAATCCTTTATTTTCTCTTTGCTTGTTGAATTTCTTAAAGCCTTTCTTTTCTTTTGAGTTGCCATCACTTTTGTTCGGACATTTTTTTGTGAAATGCCCAACCTCACCATAGCTGAAACATATCAATGGAAGTTTACCCTTGAATTTTCCCTTACCAATATCTAGTTTTCTCGTAAAGTAAGCATATTCTCCATATGAAATACCTTCATCATCATCTTCCTTTTATTCACACTTGCAGGTGCAAGTCTGTGCCTTTGAAGGTTGTTTCTCCTTATTGGTTTTCTTAGATGCAACGAATGTAGTTTCTAGATGCGAAGTACCCTCTTCTTCATCAAGTCTCATTTAATATGCTATGAGAACTCCATGTAATTCCTCTTTGCTGAGTTTGTCCAAATTTGTGTAGAAATTTGAATAATGGCTGAATTATTCACCGATATTATCCTGATTACACACTATTTAAGCTTCATGCATAATACATAACCTCTTCTACAATTGATCATCAATTTGCGGAAATAGAAGCAGTCGCATGCGCACATTAAAACATAATCAAGCACACATATAACACAGTATGTAATGGGGAAAGCTTACAATTGAAAACCCCCAACTATCTGTATATTATAATGATAGAGAACATGTAACAATACATAGCACAAAGCTCCTCACAGCTCTCAGCACTATATCACATGCTACACACAAACTAGCTCAGATATGAACAAGTCACAAGTTCAAATCTCTTCCACCTGTCTGCCTTCCTCTACTGCACAATCCAAGATGAATAATGATGAGATCCAATTTCGAATCCCACTGGCTTGTACTGCGCAATTCTCATTGGCAATCTCAATCAATGTGTGTGCAAATCTCATGCACAGCTATAGTCACAACTGATAGTAGACTCACCCTTTCACCCACCTCTAACACTAGTCTCCACTGAACTGTCCATGCATTGCAGTTAACTGATGTGTTCTTTAGTTGATTTATGAGTTAATAATTAGTGAATTAATTAATAATTAATTCACACCACTCATCACTAGTGTATTTATCGGTTAGACTAAATACAACTAGTTCAACTAAGTTAAACCGAACACAACTCCACCCCGAAGTTTGTCTTATCGACTCCACTAGAAAACTGCGCATCACATCTAGCTGATCAACCATGCAGCCCCTGAACCAAACCCTAGGAATAGCGTAATTCCTTCTGTCGGTACTGTGTGCCACATCCGTAGCTCGGGGGCGAAGTGCTACGAGAGGATAAGATAATGTTTATAGTCTAAATATTATTAAGGGTTAATAATATTTGACTGATCTATTTTTAGACTGGCACTCTAAAAATAGACTCCGCCCAGTATGTCTAAAAATAGAGGTCCATATATTTTTACCAACTTGACCAACCATCCATAAATAGCATCCTGCAACTCATAGACCATTATCCATATGTCTAAAAATAGACATAGTCTAAAAATAGACTTTGCGCCAAAAATAGCCTGCGGGCCCACTTAGTGAAGGCGACTTCTTTTCATTAAGCTCCATCATCTTGTTGCATTCTCAACACTCCCTATCAACAAGATATGGATTATCTGCAACCCCTATCCTGCCTCTGTGGTATTCAAATTTTCTCCTGGTGAGCGCCTTCGTCAAGATATCAGCATCCTGATCCTCCGTGGGAATGTATGAAAGTAACATGATTCTCCACTGCACACAATCTCTGATATGATGGTACCTGATGTCGATGTGTTTGGATCTATCATGAAATACTGGATTAGCCGAGAGTTTAATGCAACTCTGGTTATCACAATAAATCATAGTAGGCTCCAAGTGTGACCCGAACAATCCAACCAGAATCTTCCTCATCCATATGGCCTCGCATGCAGCCAAGCTTGCTGCCATATACTCAGCCTCTGCTGAACTGAGTGCCACGGATCTCTGCTTCCTGCTGTACCAAGAAACTGTTGTCGACCCGATACTGAAGATCCCTCTAGATGTGCTCTTTCTGTCCGTTGGGCTCCCTGCCCAATCTGCATCCGTGAAGCCACATAGCTTCACCTCATCCTCCTGTCTGTACCACAAGCCATATCCCGATGTGCCTCTAAGATAACGCAATACATGCTTGCCTTCCTTCCAGAAGAGCTTGGTAGGCTTAACCATAGCTTGCGAAAGCTGGTTAACAGCATAACATATATCGGGTCGTGTATTGACCAGATACATGAGCGACCCCACCAACTGTCGATAAACAGTGGCATCCACTACCTCCGCTGAAGTAGCATCCTCCTTCCTCCAACCTCCAGGAAGAGGAGTATCAACAGGCTTGCAGCCATGCATGTTGAACTTCTCCAGTATCTCCCGGGCATACTTACCCTGAGAAAAAAATAGTCCATCACTGCGCTGCCAAATTTCCAATCCTAGGAAATAATGAAGGAGGCCCAAGTCCTTCATCTCAAACTCTCTTGCAAGATCCTCCTTGCATGAAAGTATCAACAACTCATCACCTGTCAAAATCAATTCATCTACATAAAGTACAATGATCAGCAACTTACCCTCCACCACAATCTGGTATAGGTTAGGATCCGCCTCACTCTTGGAGAATCCAAGTCCGGTGAAATAACTGTCTATTTGTGTGTACCAAGCACGAGGTGCTTGTTTCAACCCATACAGCGCTCTCTTGAGCCTGCACACATGCGACTCGCTGCTGAAGATCTCGAAACCTTCGGGCTGCTCTATGTACACCTCCTCCTCGATGACTCTGTTGAGGAACGCAGTCTTCACATCCATCTGATGAATGTGCCACCCCATCTGCGCTGAGAGAGCTAGGATCGTCCGTATGGAAGAATACCTTGCGACAAGTGCAAAGGTCTCCTCATAATCGATCCCCTCTATCTGTGAAAAGCCTCGGGCAACAAATCTTGCCTTGTACTTCTCCACACTCCCGTCAGCTGCCTGCTTCACTTTGTAGATCCATATCGAACCCACCACTGATTTCCCCTCCGGTCTCGGGACAATCTCCCATGCACTGTTTCTGACAATCGAATCATACTCTTCCACCATGGCATCTACCCATGCGGGATCCTCCACAGCTTCCTCGAAAGAGGATGGCTCTGTCACGACACATTTGCTCACAAGAGCCATGTATCCAGTGTACCGGTCTGGTGACTGTCTCTGTCTGCACTGTGTTGTAGGTGGTCCTACAACCTTCTCTGCATCTTGAGCCAATCGCTCAGCTTCTGTAGTGTGCTTCCGCCCTCTGATGGTTGGCGCTGCATGAGTGGTCTCTTCCACTCCATGAACTTCCTCTTGTGGCTGATCCACATCTTGAAGCTCATCCTTAGGAACTAATAGCTCCTCATCTGCATGCAAGTGTGTCTCCCTCTCAAGCGAACACTTCATGGCTTTCTCCTCCTGAAATTTGATATCCCGTCGCACAACAGTCTTGCGACTGTCTGGAAAATACACACGATAGTTGTGGGGCGTATCTGTGTACCCAAAAAATATCCCAACCTCTACGGTCGGCTCCAGCTTCTTCCTGGCATCCTTCGTCACATGAATGTAAACAGGTGAACCAAAAATCCTCAAATGGGAAATATCAGGCTTCTTACCAGAAAACGCCTCCTCGGGTGTACTCATGCCAAGTATCCTGTGAGGACAACGATTCTGCACATATACTGCAGTATTGCATGCCTCAACCCACAAGTGTATGGGAAGGCCCTGATCATGCAACATCGCCCGTGCAACACCCACGATCATTCTATTATTTTGCTCAGAAACCCCATTCTGCTGTGGGTTATGAGGTGCTATGAGCTCTCTTCGAATTCCTTATGCGCTGCAAAAGTCCTTGAATTCACCAGAGATGAATTCACCACCATTGTCGCTCCTAAGAGCCTTCACCTGCTTCCCCGATTCTTTCTCAACCAGCGCCTTGAACTCACAGAACTTTGAGTATGTCTCGCTCTTCTTCTGCATGAAGAAGATCCAACACTTCCGAGAATAATCATCAACAAAGATCACATAGTACCTGTGCTTTGCTTTCGAAGCTACTGAGAAAGGTCCACACACGTCTGTGTGAATTCTCTCAAGGATCGTCGTGGCGCGACTATCCTTCTCGTGAAAGGTGGCTTTCACAAATTTTCCCCAAGGTACACCCCTTGCACTGATCTGACTGCGCAAGAGTGCCCTTAGGAAGCCCAGTAGAAATCTGCTGCAGTATCTTCAAAGCTCCATGGTGAAGGTGGCCCAATCTCCGGTGCCACAGCTCGCCATCATCCCGGCTCACCACTCCTTCTGCCTTGCATGCCATTGCTGCACAGCCATCTACTTGCAATTGATAAAGGTTCTTGACTCGAACCCCTATCTTCCGGGTTTCTCCAGTTGTCTTACTGCGCAGGAAAGCCTTTCCCTCGTTGAAGACAACATCATATCCCTTGTCTTCTAACATCGCCACAGAGATAAGATTCTTCTTCAATCCTGGAACATGCATCACTTCCTTCAATACGAAGGGTTTACCGGACTCCCTCTCAAAGGAAATGGTACCGATACCGGTCGCACTGTATCTACCATCATCGCCCATCTCGATGTGCACTCCAAGATCTTTCTCATCTAGATCAGAAAACAAATCTCGATCTCCTATCATGTGAAAAGACGCACCACTGTCCAAGAACCAAACTGAACCCATCACACTTGATACCAAGCATGCGATCAGTGAAAAATCCAGCTCAAACTGCGAGGCTAAGGCCTCTCCCACTGCAGATCCAGCAGCATGCTTATTTTTCTTCTTTTGCGGACAATTTGTGGCATAATGTCTGTGCTGGTGACAGTGAAAGCACTTCACCTTGGACATGTCCTGCTTCTTGCCTTTCGCACCGGAATGAGAAGCTTTCTTGCTCTTCCCCTTCTTTGCTTTGGCAGCCAAAGCGCAATTTTCTTCATCAGATACCTTTGATGAAGATCCATCTCTGGTATTCCGCCTTATCTCCTCTTGCACAAGATCCAACCAAAGTCGCTCCCATCCTGGCAATTTCTCCCGACCATTGACAGAATCCTGATAGGCATGCCAACTCTTCGGAAGACCAAGGAGAGCCAAGCTCACCAATTCCTCATCATCAACAGTCACCCCCACACTTCCCAGCTCATCCCTGCATTGGATGAACTTCGTGAGGTACTTGGGCATAATGTCGCCTTTCTCCATCTTTATGTTTCTGAGTTTATCCTTGAGCGCCAACTTCCTCTGGTCGCTCTTGCTTTGGAATAAATCTGTCAACGCTTTCCACATCAAGTATGGAGAAGCTTTTCCATGCAGGCTGGATACAATGTGATCCTTCACGCCCTCCAACAGAATCCTTCGACATTTTGTTGTCTTCTTTTGCCAAGCCTCAACTTGAGCAGCATCAGTAGGCTTTGGGACTTCAGCATCTATGAACTCCTTCAGCCCATTGTCATCTAACACCACCTCCATCCTGTCCTTCCATGCAACATAATTCGAGCTGCCCTCAAGGGCATACTCCAATCGCAATTCGTTGAAAGACATTTTGACTTCAACACCAAGAAAACACTGCTGCAAATTCGAATTCCACCAGCTCAAAACTCAACCGCTTCTGATCTGTGAGAATAATGTATTTCTAGCACAAAGATTGACTGTAGGGGAATTTACTAGATATATCACCTTTCAAAGAAAGGATGGATCCAGAGGCTACTTGGCTCGCTTACAGACTCTGTCTACCGAAATAAATTGTAATCACTGTAATAGATCTGATGATCAATTTAGCTACGATACCATGTAGAAATTTGAATAATAGCTTAATTATTCACCGAGATTATCCTGATTATACACTATTTAAGCTTCATGCATAATACATAACCTCTTCTACAATTGATCATCAATTTGCGGAAATAGAAGCAGTTGCATGCGCACATTAAAACATAATCAAGCACACATAGAACACAATATGTAATGGGGAAAACTTACAACTGAAAACCCACAACTATATGTATATTATAATGATAGAGAACATGTAACAATACATAGCACAAAGCTCCTCACAGCTCTCAGCACTATCTCACATGCTACACACAAACTAGCTCAGATATAGAACAAGTCACAAGTTCAAATCTTCTCCACAAGTCTGCCTGCCTCTACTGCGCAATCCAAGATGAGTAATGATGAGATCCAAGTTCGAATCCCACTAGCTCCAACTGCGCAATCCTCATTGGCAATCTCCATCAATGTGTGTGCAAATCTCATGCACAGGTATAGTCACAACTGATAGTCACACTCACCATTTCACCCACCTCTAACACTAGTCTCCACTGAACTGTCCATGCATTGCAGTTAACTGATGTGTTCTTTAGTTGATTTATGAGTTAATAATTAGTGAATTAATTAATAATTAATTCACACCACTCATCACTAGTGTATTTTTCAGTTAGACTAAATACAACTAGTTCAACTAAGTTAAACCGAACACAACTCCACCAACTGTCTCATGAGGATAAGATAATGTTTATAGTCTAAATATTATTAAGGGTTAATAATATTTGATTGTTCTATTTTTAGCTCGGCAGTCTAAAAATAGATTCCGCCCAATGTCTAAAAATAGAGGTCCATCTATTTTTACCAACATGACCAATCATCCATAAATAGCACCCTGCAACTCATAGACCATGATCCATATGTCTAAAAATAGACATAGTCTAAAAATAGACTTTGCGCCAAAAATAGCCTGCGGGCCCACTTAGTGAAGGCGACTTCTTTTCACTAAGCTCCATCATCTTGTTGCATTTTCAACACAAATCATTGGCTACCTTCAAATCGTTTCTCTGTATATCCTCCGTGCATCCCATAAGCAAGTGCACCACGTGAATCCCTGATTCTTTCGCTCCATTATATATACTCTGTTGTGTGGTTCCCAAGTGGGTACTAGAGAGACTCGAACCCTTGTCGATGGACTGGGCACTGAAGCTCTGTGCCTAAAATTCATGTGTGTGGAAGAATCCCCAAAACGTAGAGCCAGTCCAGAGAAAATATTGCATCTAACAGAGGGATCAAAATTCGATGAAAAACCCTGAGGGTTAGATGCTTGGCTTCCATTAAATTGCAATCCATATTCTTGAATGAGCACCAAGTCCATAGCGGAAAGACTAGGGTCATCCTAAATCGGTTTATGAACTTGTGAATAATTGATCAGAGATCACCTGCCCCCAAACGGAACAACCATGTTCGCGCCTAGATTAAGCTCCCCAAACATTGATTCGATCCAACCTGCTAAATCCAAGGGGTTATAATGTAGATCCTTGGAAGCCAAATGAGATATTCCAGGTCTTCAACCACTGCCATATTTCTCTCCATCTGCTCCAACCTCTGTGCAACATGGGATAATAAATTAGAGGCTTTTATAGTATATGCAGTGTTTTCCAGAAGCCCATCTATCTCAGATTCTACCTTCACACCTGAAAAAGAACAACCTATCATATTTTTGTGCCATGTACTCGAACCCAAGATCTTAGCAGCCCTTTCCATTGGGTCCATTATAACTTCTTCGCCTAACTTTGGGAACCTTATTCCAAGAACTTATAGCTCCTCCACCATTTTCATGTTAGTGATTCTTTTGAGATCCATTTCCATAACCTGAAGAGCCATAGCTATGTGAAACTCATCTGCAAAAAGAGAATTTTAAATAATCTAAATAATGTCATCATCATCACGATGGATGACCATGCACGTAAGGATGATAGACAATCATACTCGTCATCAGTTCCAAATCCAAACAACCATTATAATGGAAGCTGCAGGCTCAACAGTGACTAATAGCCAAGTTTCCAGTGTGAAAGTTTTTCTTTTTTCATTCATTTGAAGAAGAACTACAATTTATTGCAGTGAAAGAGCCATTCCTAAATCCTATGTTTCACCTTAGAATAAGAACTAAAATCTATTGCAGTGAAAGATCCATTCTTAATTCCTCTGTTTCACAATCATACTCGGGATTCAAGAGTCAACATCTTCTTCAATTAAACGCTAAAAAACAAAAACCAGGTATGCTGCAAATTCAACCTCAATCTTAGCTTTTTCTTTCGAGTGACAACTTTATTGATGGACATTTTGGCTTCTTCACTTGTTCCTACTTCAATCCTTTATGTTTTACAAGTGTTTGGAATTTCATTTCCTTCCTTACATTCTTACATTTTTGCTCAAGTTCATCAACTATACTTCACCTCAACTTCCCTCACTTCTACACAAACTCTAGAAATGTAAAAGAGTTTGCCTCATTCAGGAAGGAAACCAAAATATAAGGAAGAATGAACTATGCACATAATTACAATAAAAGCAGGGAAAACTAATTTGAGACATCCCTCCTTTACTACTTACTATTACAGTAATCTCATTCTTTCCACCTTGATACTACATGATCTATAACATATTAGGGTTTGATACTATTAAGGGTTTCATGTTGAGTTTGAGCAGTGCTATATATTAACTATTTCATATTTGGAAGATGATATTAAAGGAACAACTAATTCAAATATCAATAATGGTTTTTTTATTAGAAAAGGGAACATCGATTCATCCCTTTATGACTTTTAAAATGAGAACTAATTACATTATTTTGCTATAGCTAGTTTACATTTTGTGCAGTCTGGTTCATTATGAATTGTGATCCATCTAGTATTTCAACTCGAGAAAGATTTATGGATAACTTCTCTCTGAATATGGTGTTATTTTTTTTGAAAACAACATTTATGCATATCAAACCCGAACATTCATAGAAAACACTAGGTGGTGCTTAGCTACATAAAGTGATATAGAGGAACTGACCTACTGAGTCACAAATCCATAGGATTTCTAATTCCTCAATATTGCTTTGGCATGATTGTCAAAATTACTTCTCATCACTTGTTACTATGTCGGCCAAATTCTATCTACAGTACCCTACAACGGAGTATCTTCCAAAAGGGTGCCTTTTGCAGCAGATTCTGAAGTGTTTGAAAGCTTTGGGGGATAGGTTATATCATGCAAAGGTGATAGTGAGACCGTGCATGGGTTATATCGTCACCCATGGATTCAGATCAGATCACGTACCTTGTGATGGGATGATCTAATGTACCTTAGTTAGTAATCCATAGACGCATGATCCCCATTGAAATCCTTATCGATTTGGGTAAGAAAAAAATCCCTCACTAGTAATATAAAAAAACATGATCCCTTTCAATTTGGGTCATATAAAACAACTTGGCTGTCATATCCACAAAGTCATATATTTATTTAAGTGACCTGAGTGAATTGAGTTGGATTTTTCTGAGAACATAAGCATGATCCAGCATAACTTACCTCGGATGCAACTCTGGTGAGAGGGAGATAGTGGGAAGGGTATATTGCATGTATCTAGCCCTAGTTGGGGTCCATCTCAGGTGAGAGTTAGATCGTGGTCAGGTGAGAGCGAGATTGTGCATCCAGCTCTGAATCAGGTAACCATCTCGGATTAGATACTATACCATCTCAGTAATGAATTTGAATGATCCAACCATTACCTCGGATGGCGACATGTTCCACTTGAGCTCCCATGGGATGGGACGCACCACCTTTGAAATGTGAATATAGACTCCAACCAATTGGGATATGATAACACATTTTGTTCCGTTGAACTTATCTTCTACCTCAGATCTATGGAGGCCTCTTGAAGTTGGAATTTTGTCTCTCAAAGTTCGATTTGATAATGGGAGATTCAATAAATGTTGGTCTCACTTTTTAAGAATTATTTCTGGAATATTTCAATCCTTTACATAGATTTGAGAATAGAGGAATCTCAGAAGGAGGGAGGAGCCTGACATAGTAAAAAAGGAAAGCGCTTCCATTAATACATATTCTTCTAGTTGATTCATAAGGACTATTGAAGCTAAGATACCATGACTCCTTCTTGGTTTCATACTAATATCTGATGCTTCATGACATTGAGATTTCCTCCATTGTTTATGTGCCATGTTCATGGAAAATTTAGACCTATTTGTATTGGATTTGGACAGGTAACTATGACATGTAAATGAGCTTTTCCTCTGAGAGAGTGCACTTGGCCACTTTAAAAATGATAAGAGGACGTTTGAAATATGCTCAGAATAATTTTGATTTCCCTTCTGGAATTTAAGCTTCGAACTTGGAACTCTCTTCTAGGGAATAGGTGTGTCTCCTAGAGGAGACCTTGGCTCAATTTTCTAGGTGAATTAATCCCTCTTTATTCAACCTCAATGGTGACAACAAATTATCATGAAATCGGTCTTCCTTCGTTAATCTTCAGAGGTCTAGAATACCCTTGTTGATCCAATATTCAAGTAGAACGAATAGCAAGGGAAAAGTTCAACTCGGCTTCAAAAGTTTGCACAATTCCAAGTACCAATCAAGCCTAGAATAATTCGACCTTGGCAATAAATAGATCAGCTACAAAACACAACCCTTATGAGTGACTAAATCGGTCCCTTGGAGAGATTAAATTTGGCGTTCTAATGGATCATTAATTATTTAGGGGATACGCCTCTTCTATCATCTTATATGATCAGAACTGCAGTGCCATCAACTCCAACATAAAATTTAAGATAATTAATTTTCAGTTTGGTGGGGTTGTTAAATTGCATTGAATAGGGTCACCATATCCGCTTGAAAATGCAAATTCAAATTCAAGTTATCAAATCCATTCATATATTCAAATTCAACTTATCAAATCCATTCATATATCATTCAAATCCTACTAGAACAAAACAGTATCAGATTTTGTGTAACTAATTCTGAGAATTCATGAGATTCAAGATGTATCAAAGATTTGAAGATTTGCATTTGATTGTGAAGTAGTTTCAGATCAAGTCCTAATCAATTGAGTTTTATGTGGTTATGCATTATATTGAGGAATTAATCTATATTGATCCAAACATAGGGTTTAATTCATCGGTAGACCATTTTGACAAGCTCCTAGATTCACATGTGCTGCTTATATTTAAAAAATTTGGTGGTATTAAGGCCTTGCCACGATGTCCTATAGTTTCAAAAAGGTTCTCTAGTATAGTCCCACAAGTGCAGAGTGTGGTAGTTAAGGTGGACTGTGTTACATCTAGTGAAGAAACCAAACTTAACAACAATGGTAAAAATAGAGGGATATGGAGCAATTTGATGAGAATCAAATTAGGGATATATTAGGAAATGGGATATATTCTGAAAATTTTGTTATATGTAACAATTTTTTATTAACACAAAGATTGTTGATTTTTTCTTTCTGAAAATAAAATATAAAGGTAATATATAGTTGTCAAATGAAATGTTTTTTTTTTAAGCTTTTCATTATGGAGGGTGACATAAATATATGCCCTTCTAATTGAAATTAAAACTCACTCTTCAAATTTGATCACTGCGTTGAATGGATCGAATAAGCTCCATTCGGTGGTCCAGCAGTGAAGATTGAAAGTAGTTGGATCAGTCAATACAAACTTTGGAGTCTCCAAATACCTATAGGTCAATGATGCTAAACCGATTAGCCAGGAAAAGAAATCGCCAAAAGGAAATTATTTCTGAGCAATTATTCGAGCCCATGCCACTCTCCCACCAATAATGACAATATTGGCTCATATCTTTAACAATGAGGACCCCGCATCCACAGCTGCAATTGTTACCGGTGCCATCAAAGAAACTTGTCGGTGTATTTTTCCATGCATCCTTATTGTTAATTTGTTACTGGCGCCATTTCTTGGAACCAATCTCAGAGAATAAAGCCACAATGCTCGTAATAGTGTATTTGATGTCTATATCTTTGTGCTCAAATATCTTTGTAGTCCTGCAATTCTAGATACCCCAAATGATATAAAAAGGCAATGAGAAAAGTTCTGAGTGTAAATTGAACCATCGAACTAATCAAGTTTCCAAATTGAGATGCATCCAGCTCCCGTCGACCTAGAAGATGTACAGAACAGAGAGAAACATGACATGTTATAAGTATGTGGGACAATTGCTCTGAAAAATCCATGCAAAGGGGGCAAATGCCTAGGCCAATAAAGCCTTTGTGGGAGATATTTCCCTAGGTCGGAATTTTATTATGGACGACCAACCATCCGAAGCATTTAAGTTTCAAAGGGAAGTCCCAATTCCAAATCTTATGGAGTTAGTGTGGAGCGAAAGTTGTAGAGGAAGTATGAGAGATGTTCTTATAGAGATAGTTGACCGCAATTTCATTGTGATTAATCTTCCCAGTCCACGTATGATGATTTTCCTCCTCTCGTAGTAATATTCCAGCCGCTTCAACCTGTTTGATATATTAGTCCCATTATGAGGCCAAAGGAGGAAGGAGATCAAATTCAGCAGTCTGAATCCAAGATTGGATGAAAGCATTAGGATTTCAATGGGAAACAATTTGAGAAATATAAATCATACATTTGTTTTGTAATTGTTGGAGGAGAGGTACCGAAATTTTATGAATTCCCAACATTCCTTTTATGATGTCTAATCCCACGCTAATCAAGTTCCCATTGCCCACTTCCCGAAAAAGTCCAGTAAATAGCCAATGTCTATTACACATCATGTTGCGCCAAATAACAAAGGAGTAGTGTGTTTGTTTGGCACTGTCTCTTATCCACTCTTCAAGTGCTTTGTAGTCCATGTATTTCCCCGAATAATTTGTGGCCAGCTGCCAAAACCTGTAAGACCACGGCACAAGCTCTTGCATATTAAATCCCCATTGAAGGAAAGAGTATTGAGGATTTCCCATCCCCACATTCAACGAGTTTAGCCAGTGCGGCAATTCGAACCAGATGTATGTTTTTTGGTGCATCAGATACGAACCATAGGAATATAACTAGAATGGCATCCATCTTTCTGATGATGGATTTCAGAAACAAATATAGGTGCATCCAGTAGATGTAAATGGACTGTAAGACGAACTTGATCAATGCGAGCCTACCACCCATTATTAGCCACCTATGGACCTAGTATTTAATCATGCAATCTATTTTGTTAATGATCCAACCCTAGTCAGAGTTCAAATAAGAATCCAGTTTGAGATTGAATCCAAGTATGTGAACCCCACATCTATATGTCGTGCAGAGATACCAAATAGGCAACATATTTGTTTAACCTCACCCGAGTCCTTTGAATCAATTTTTAGCTCGAATTTTTTGGAGTTCATATGAAGGTCGGATGTCAATCCAAAGGACTCTAGAATCCCACGAAATTGTTTCCATTCAAGTTTTTTTGGCACCTCCAAAGAACAGGTTGTCAACAAACATGTAGTGTGAAACTTGTACTTTCTGAGTCATTCTAGTGCCAGTGATCAGACCCTTTTTGCTGAAATTAATTATCTTCCTACTAAGAACTTCCATGACCAAAATGAATAGAATAGGGGACAATGCGCACCATTGTTTCAGACCTCTATATGCTTTGAAAAAAGATGTAGGAAATTTGTTGATGATGATAGAGAAATTTACAGATTTCACATAAGCTATGATCCATTTTGCATTAGATTGGGATATACCAATTTTGAAAAGGATTAAACATAAAAATTATCGATCGATACTATCGAAGGCTTTATTAATGTCAATTTTCATAAGACATGTTTTTTTCTTCCTTACCTTGATAGTATGCAGGAATTCTTGTGAAGAATTGTAGGTATAACTTGACTGCTCATCCCCACACAAGCCAATTGGTCTACATCTCATGGGTGGATCAAATGTTTTTTCACTCTAAAAGAGATTTACCTATCAAGAGGTAAGATAGTTTAATTTTCCCTTTTAAGTATGCTACATTCCACATGAATTTCATCCATCAATACCATGAGTTCTCAATACCATTGGTCAATATAACTGGTCATTTTTATTTTTATTTTTATATGGTTTTTTTTTTTTTGTCACTTTTTTTATTTAACCAGTTAAAATATTTACATTGCACTACATTAATCTTTTTATTTTATTTTATTTTTACGTAATTTAACTTAGTCAAAATGTTAAACAATACATCTACATTACAACATCTCTACTATACTCGTTTGGAGAGGTCTGCATGAGGGACTTCAACAAAGTGATTTTGGGAATTTTTTTCTCAATTAAGATAATATTCTTTAATATCCCATGAATGTAGGAGCTAAGTGGACACCCAATGCATTAAGTAGTGGGGCGGAACTTCTGGTTAGAAAGTAACTTATGGAAATCAAATAGAAGAAAAGAGCCTAGAAAAAGGAGGAAGAGATTTATAGAGGAGAAAAGAAGAGGAAATGGAGGTCCATGAGTTCAAACCAGATATGAAAATGAGAGGAGTTCCTTAAGGAAAGAGTTAGATAACCATGAAAATATGTAATAAGTTTTGTGACATCAACGAGACCCTTGTATTCCTTATCTCATATGCATGAGAAGAAGAAATGCATTTGTGTAGTGAGATGCAGGGTATGTGGGTGCTTGTAGCTATATTTCCTTTGCAAATTTTAGCAATGAAATTTATCTTAGTTGAATTTCCTATAAACTTAATCGAGTCATTATTCCTACTTTACCTTAATGGGATCATAGCCTTACTAAGAAATGGAGTTCTTCAATGAGCTACTTACTGTTGGGTAGAAATCACTATTGTTATTCATTTATTGGGTACTCAGATATGCCTTTTACTCCTGTTCCACAAAATCGTTATTTAATTTCAATTATTTGACATAAAATGTCTTATTGATTAGAAAGGAATTAAAGATTAAAACATTTTGCAGTGGAAAATAAATTATTTGCTATAGAACTTTTTTTCTTCATGAATCATTTCTATATATTAGTAAGTTGTGATAAACCCTGGCATGAAGAACAATCTTAAATTCTATAGTTTCTTTTATGGACTTGGTTTACTGCACTTTCAATTTTTTCAAGTTATATCTATCTATCTTTTTACAGTTCCTTAGACTCTATGTATAAAATTGGAAAATTTGGGGATCAAAGATTTTCATCCTCTACACTTGGTTACATGGATCGGTGGGCCCATAACCAAGACATTAATTGCAAAGAATAATCGATCCCTACTCCAGTGGAATGCCTTAAGTCTTGTATAAACTTTCATTTTCCCAGTGGCTATTGGTAGGTAATAAATTTTAACGAATCGTAATAGAACCATAAATTGATATAGTTTGATTTCTATTCTATTGATAGAGTTTGAAAGAGTTTGAAATTTTTTTATTCGACTAGGGAAACCTTTCCTATTTTCCATTAGTGATCCAACATCTCCCTGGTGGCCTAGTTAACGATTACGGAAATTAATGGGAAATTGAGTTATGGTAAATAAGGGTCTATCAATTAGATGGAATGCAAAATAAACTCAAGGAAGAAGAATATCCCAATGGCTAGCTAACAAAAAGTGTTGGAGACTGGGCATTTATATTTATGAAAGGATGGAAAGTTTAGGAATCTACCATAGAAGCACAAATCGACACTAGATTTGGTTAAGTGTTGGTGACAAACTATTGGATTTTATTGAGATCCAAATATTTAGGCATCCAAAGAAAATATGTGGCGTTCTTTAACAAAAACCTAGACACCTTATGGGCCAGATGATGGAACCCTTAGTTGGAACTTGGATTTAGAGTTGCAAAGATAATGAATATCTAAAAGATATGAGATACACCAAATGTAACTTTTCATTTTGGTCTAGATCTATATGTGATATGTCAAACAATATATCTTAGCATATCGAAATTCAGAGAGTTTGACAACATTAAAATTTTAACTTCACTAGATGTGAATTAAAAAATAGAAATTGAAAACTATCCCAAATACAAAACATTGCTATGTAAATTGTTACTTAAGTAATTCAGATTGAATCTAGATATTGTGTGCAAGCTAGTAGGAGAAAAAAATTGATATTTAGGAATCTAGGAAGTAACAGTGAATGATACTTCTGAGTACTAGATCCATATATAAATAAAATGCTAGTGAGACAATACATCCAGAATTTGCGCATCTATGATATTAGAGGGAGTGTGATTGTCCCAGATTTAGATCATATAATGCATTATTCTAAAAAGGTATCTGAACATTTGGAAGTCGTTATAAAGAAGGGATTGCCAAGAATCCATATTTTGATAACCTTGTAATTATCTATGTACATGTTACCAACTATCCTCACACTTTGGTTACAAGATCCCACGAATAGTTGATTTGAATAAATGGATTCAAGAGTTTATAAGAGCATTAATCACAAGAAATTCCAAGGGGTAGATCATTAGCAAGGTAAAGGAATCCGACATTAAGTTGAGATGTATTAAAGTAGCACTTTATTTCATTCGAGTTCTAGTGTAAATGTAATATATGTTTTTCTCTCCATTTATATTTTAATTGTAATTAATTATGTTATCTATCTCTAGATAAATACGTAAATGTAAATGAGAATAGATCTTGAAATTTTGTAATTATAATTTAAATACCAATTAATTAAGCATGGAAACTTGATATGATGCAACCATTTGAAACCATGAAGTGGAGGGAAGCTAGCAACAAGGAATTGGGGGATTTATATTTTCCAAAGGATTATTGGTTGATCCAAATGTTCATAAGGTTGAAGATTGGCAATATTTCACAAGAAAATATAGTGGGAATGTGTGCTCATAAGTGTTGTTAGTTATGAGGAGTGAGTAATGGTACCATGATTACTCAATAGGTATAAAAAATGTTTTTTTCTAGACAACGTACCACTATAAGACTTCATCAGAGGTTTTGATCTTAACAAGCGATAAGAAGACCTAACATGTAACCCCACCATGAAAAGAAAAATGAGAAAGCATAACATGAAAGATGAGAAAAGTTAACTTAAAACATGTGTGTTGATGCATAAGAGCAAGAGGTAGAGAGTAGAGCAAAGTATATTTGAAATAAACCAGAACTAAGAATTCTCTCTCACAAAGAGCACTCATGTTATAATCTTGTAGAGAGTAGGAAAGGTTATTCTCTGGAAGATAATGAAGCATTTTCTCATAGGGAGAGAAGAGGCATGGGTGCATGAGCAAGATAGAAAGGAGGAATGATGGGTCTAAAATTGTTGTTGGTGAGGATTTTTGGAAAATTGTGTTATGCAACCATTAGTATGCCCAACTTTTCTAGTAAACCCTTCACCCAACTTCAAGAACCAGAAGCTAAAATTGTTATTAAACTTCAAATCCTTGCCTATAAAAATGTACTCTCTTAATTTACTAAGAGGATTAGCTTGTGTTGTAAAGTGGATTATTGTATATTTTAAATTTTTGTCACAACAATAATTATGTGGATATGCATTTCTTTTGAATTTGTTCACTGTGCAGTTTCCTCTACACTTTTCTTATGCTATCGACATAAGTTGAGTGAATTAGAGCGACATTTTTTTGGTCTCCATTTTGGTCCTAAATTGACATAGGTCTCTTCACTTACACCAGAAGGCTTTTTAGTTATGAACAGAATTATGGCCCATGCACATGACGATTGGAGAATTTGTCGGTTGCGGAATGCTGGCCCATGAACATGATGATCGGAGAATTCGTCAGTTGCGAAATGGTGGCCCATGAACATGACGATAGGAAAATTCTTCGGTTTGTTAGTTTTGTGCTTCAATGCGAGCAGCCCCAATGTTGCAGCAAGGCTACGTGCAGCCCCAGTGTTCCATCAAGGCTACAAGATACTATATGTGCAGCACGAATGATACAGCAGGGCTATAGTTCGGCCTAGTCAAAGCCACTGAAGGCCAGAAACATTTACTGGAAGTATCCTCTAGTAGCAACTCTTTGAGTATAAATTCCCCACTTCTGTCTCGTACTTGTACTTGTACTTGTACTTGCACTTGCAGAGGATTAATTTTCTGAAACAACATGTTCTTCTTCTTCACAATTGTAGCAGCAAAAGAGTGTGCCCATTTCGAATGAATTACACTTGTGCTGCAATGATTCTGATATAGAAGAATCCATGGCCTCAATAAATAATACCAAACTTCTTAAGCCTGTGGGGGAGCAGGAATAAGATGAGGACGACGACAATAGATGAGTAATTTGTGAAATGTTGTTGATAACTATCATCTTTTGGATGATGTCGATGTGCATGAAAATGTCGATTAAAATTTCGACGCGCAACAGAACAATGATAGTGTTGATATGGTTGTTTGCATGTCTCTACGTCATGGCGTATGATTCCACTCGTGTTGGGGGCGTCCGTGACATAATGGATGTTGAACACAAGAAAGAGTTTCAAGACCTGGGACCTTTTTTTTGCTTTCCACTTATAAATAATGAAAGTACATAGTTCATAGATTACATATTCCAGAGACGATTTTATCCATGGAATACATCAATTCAAAGTCACCTGTGCAAAAATAAAAAATCGGTATTGTAGCCTCCATGACAGACTCAAAAAGATAACAGACTTTACAGTGTAGAGTGTAGATCATTACTGTGTGAACTAGGAGAACAAAAACACACTTCCAGGCAGAAAAATGGCAAAACAGAGGATGCAAGAAACTGTGACACAGAGTACAGTGGAAACCCTGTTGTCAACATTCAACATTAGATCATGAAATTTCCCTTTCCTTTCAATGACCCAGAAGCATAGAATTGGAAAAAAATCCTTATAACCTCTGAAAAACAACCTTCTTTAGATAGACAATCCGCTTTGCCATTTTGGTTCCTGTAGATGTGGGAAATGGAGACAGAGTGAAGCTATTTGATCAAGGTCTATATTTTGCATTTCCAAGGATCAAGGTTAGGGGATTTAAGGGAGCCTTTGTCATTCTCCCAGTCTATGACTGACTTGGATTTTCCAAAAACATTCATATCCCTGATTCCAAGTCCTTTACAACAGAACAAAACTCCCCCGAGGGAAAGTAATTATCCTCGTGTGTTGGTGCCCATGCCACAGTGCCATTGGAATCTGTAAAATGTCTCGGGCCTGAGATGGATGGTCATTCCGCATCCACATAGTCCAAAGGAGGAGGCCCATCAAAGAAACCAACCGGGAAGGTAGAATAGATATTACGAAGAGGAGGAGGACTCCTGGAAGAAGAGGGCTGCAAGGAAGAGTGTTCAAGATAAAAAGATATAATTCTACAGCTAGTCTGCCAGATATGGGGCAATACTTGATTAAAGATAAGGGAATTCCTAGCCCATAAAATTCCCCAGATGATGAAGTAGGCCAATGTACTATAATATTTATGGTTTGCAGTCCAAATTCCAAGAAAATTGACTATATTAGAGCGGTCCCAATCATCAAGGGTGTTAATAAATTGAATCACACAAGTCCAGATAGAGGAGGAAAAAGGACAATGTAGAAAATGGTGGTTTTTATCGTCGCCAGCAGAAGATCAAAGGCATCACCGACCCGGGCCCTAATAGCCTCTCCTACAAAGGATTTCCCAACTCAAGATCTGGTTGTGGACCACCAACCATAAGAAGCATTTGAGTTTGAGTGTGAAATTGCAATTCCATGATCTAGCCAGCCAAGGAAAGAAAGGTATTTGTTTAGCAGGCTTGCAGATGATTTGAAATGTCTCATGAACAATGACCTTCCCCAGTTTTGGGCCACCGAACCAAATGAATCTGTCCGCCTTTGATGAATGGACAATCCCAACATGCTTGAGATTTGTTATGTAAGATTGCCATTCTGAAGTCATTGCTCCAAGAATTTCAAGCTCGGAGGTGTAATTCCAATGAGTGAAAGATGGAGAGGGAGAGGAAAGATGAGCAGAAGCAATATCCTTAATCACAAAGTAACCATGATTGTCCAGGAAAGTAATAAGAGGAGAGAGTAAATTTGGACTTGTCAGGCCAGAGAGGGAGTCCCGGCCAATCTGCGGAGAAGAACCTGAGCCAACATCCCATCTAAGATTTCCGAAGAACCAATTTTTAGAGTGGAGAAGGCTGCGCCAAGTTGAAGAGATATTGTGAGCATCTGAGGCACCAACACGAATCCATCCTATAAGACCTGGGACACTTTGTTGACGATGAATACAAGATGTAACAGAATTTTGGTATTTTGTTCTCCAAGGTAGTAAAATCCCAGGAGCAAGTGGTCTCAGGTCTGATGTACTTTCCCATCATAGAGACCAAGGAAGGATCCAAAACGAAGATGTATGCGCCCAAAGTATGGGTGAAATTCAAGCACTTGCAAGAGTTCAAGCCTGTGCAAATTTAGTTTTGATAACATTTGGTTTCGTCTTCATCTGTCTTTTTCCGTTTCTTATTCTTCTCTGACGTTAGGGTTTGAGTGTTCGTGGAATAAGAATACAAGTGTTTGAATTAAATGGTGTAGATTCCATGGTTAAGAACAAAAATGTTTCGGAGGACATCATGCCATTTTTCATCTAGGTATGGGTGTAGCTTTTTAGTTTTGTAAGTTGTCTGAAATCAAATGTGCATTAGTATCCATTAATGACCACGAGAATTGTGAATGTGGCTGTAATGAAATTATGAAGGGATAATTGTAAATGTAGTTGTAATGAAATGATGAAGTGTAAAGTAACAGGAATACTTATTGTTCAAGCCTAACTCTGGTTTAGGCCTTAAAAAACAAAATTGTCTGCTTTTGGAGTTGAAGGCACTTCATTATCATCAAGAGGCATGTTGGTCCAATAGGCAACAAAATTAGCGGTGCAACAGTGCCCCCTAACATCAGACCTAGATTTTGGTTGTATTTTCTTTGCTTCTGGTAATTTATTTGTGCCCTTTGATGTCATCACTCCCACTTGCTACACCGCCTATCCGCTTTCTTGGATCCTTCTGTAGTAGCTGCACATCACATGAAGGTAATAAAATCAAATGCTATGTGCCTGCTTTGGGACCTTTCAACCAATTCCTTTTCAGTTTTCATATCAAATATGTTTCAGGAATGATACCCCTCTTCAGAAATGTATTCATTGCAGAAATTGAATGCAACCACACAAAAAAAAAAACTAGTTACAAATAAAACATGAAAGCATTAAATAATAACCAACCTTCCAACACAAGTGTCACTGAAGACAAAAAATGATCCATCTTTACTCAAAGATAGTATATTTGGAAGTTGAATATTACTCAGCAACAGGCTAGCTTCTTTGGTTTCTGGGTTGTATTTTAACACTCTACTTGAAGGCTCTGCTAAAAAATCCAACTGAATGGAGTTCCTGATCCACATAAAACTAAAGGTTTCAAAGACAACAATTTAATAAAAATATGACGACTAATATATATGTACCTAGGGTTATGAGATACACCTTTCTACACTATGGATTATGAATACATGCCTACTTTTAAATATCAAACGCGTAAAAAAAGATTAACCCATAACTGGTAAATAAGATTCATTCTTTCTTGGAAATCATTTGTACAATCATGCATTATAATGTTTTGATGTCACTATCATCCAAGGACCTAAACTTCACTAACACTCGATTAAGTGATTTCCTCTTGAAAATTCCCAAAGGTTTACTTCAAGTTGCATGTGTTAATGAACTTAGTGACGGACCATGACACAATTTTTAGGCTTTATTTATTTTGTTGCATAATCACTAAAGTGCAGTTTGAAATTATTTGTATTCTTATACTTTTCTATACACCATATCATTCTACTCACTTGTAACAAATAATCATATGAGAAAGAAAGTCAAGCCACATCCAATAGGTGAGGTTTAGGTGCCTCGGAATTAAATTTCAGACAGGAACCTTCACATAGTTTTAATGGGAATAGTTTGAATAGTATCATAAAAAATGAAAAATAACTTTATTTTGTAATTTACTTGATTTGAAAAAAAAAAGAAATATCTTAAAATTGATTTTGTATCTTGTGCTTTACTTAGACTAAGAGTAATTTTAAAAATAGATCTCTAGATAAAAGCATAAAGATAACTTAAAAGGAAATAATTTCATCATAATAACAGTTGAGTAGATAGAGTGACATAAACAAAGAGAGCGCTCAAACATCTAGGAAAAAGACATTTCCAAGCCGCCCATATTCCATTATAGGGATCTGTATAGTATCTATAGCATACAAAACATTTCCATACAGCCTATTATTAGATGGATCCATATATTCCTATGGACGAGTTGTGCAAACATCTGGACATTCCCAGTTTGTACATCCTTACAACCATACATCGAGCCATACTTCTCAAGCAGTCATTTTGCTCAACTTCGGGGTTATTTTGGTGATTGTGCAGTGTTGTTTTTGAGCAACATGCGAAGGTTTCTTTGTAGGTTTTTTTTAAGAAGGAACGAAGAGAGAATATTGAATTAGTAATTATGTATGTGTGAATTTTTTTTTATACTTAAGCAGAACCTTGAATGAGCAAATTGTGTGAAATTCTTTTTTATACGTAAGCGATTTAATTTTCAGCTATTAATATTTATTTCTACATTGATTAAATTCAGCAATTACCTGATTTATGGAGATCATAAAGAGTTAATCACTTAGCCTTGGAAATTTTCACAAATCCCTCCTACAAGACCTAATCACAACATGAGATTATTTTATCTTCAAAATAGCCTCAAGATATAGCCCAATTTATAAGACTGAAGAGTCGTTTTTCAGTTGGTTAGCTAGAAGGTACATGTTCTCTGGAGAGTAGGGAAACAATGTGGCAACCATTTTGTTATGGCCCCTATTATATATTTGGTAGTTGAGAAATAATTCAAAACCTTAAGGATATGTACCAAACTTATGGTTTAATGCTCATACCATGATTTTCAAGGATGTTGCAGACATTATTTGTCTTATTTCGTGTATAAGGAACATATGTATACGCTCATAACATGTTGAGATTCAACAAGATGATGAGCTTAGTGAAAAGAGTCGCCTTCACTAAGTGGGCCCGCAGGCTATTTTTGGCGCAAAGTCTATTTTTAGACTATGTCTATTTTTAGACATGTCGATCGTATTCTATGAGTTGCAGGATGCTATTTGTGGATGGTTGGTCAAGTTGGAAAAATAGATGGACTTCTATTTTTAGACATATTGGGCGGAGTCTATTTTTAGAATGCCAGTCTAAAATTAGATATGTCGAATATTATTAGCTCTTAATAATATTTGGACTTTAAACATTATCTTATTCTCTTGGAGCACTTCAGTTAAGTGCACAGATGTGGCACGGCAGCTAACAGAAGGAATTACACTATTCCTGAGGGTTTACTAGAGTTATTGCATGGAGGATTTCAGTTAGAAATCATGTCACAGAGTTTGGTGGAGTTGGAGAAGTAGTTGGTGGAGCTGTATTTAGTTTAACTCGGTTAGACTCAGTTGAGCTAGTTGTATCTAGTCTAACTAAATGATACACTAGTGAGAGTGGAGTGAATTAATTAGTTAATTGATTCACAAATAATAACTTATTAATCAACTAAAGAATACATCAGTTAACTACAGTGCATGGCAATTTCAATGGAGATCAGTGGAGAGATAGGTGAAAGAGCATGTGTGACTATCAGTTGTGACTATAGTGATGCATTGATTGCATCCAACACTTAGTGGAGATGCCAATGAGGATTGCGTGAGCAAGGTTGGAGTAATTTGAACACATTCAGAGCCATTCTTCAACAGGGATTGCACAGTAGAGGCAGGCTAGCAGGTGGCAAAGATCGGTGCATGGATTTGCAAGATCGGGCATGATTAGTGTGTAGTGATTGTATTGTACTGAGAGCTTGATATGATTAGCTTTGTATGAGGATTGTTACATGATCTCTATGACATATATTATATACAGATAGTTGGGGTTTTCAGCTTCAGGTTTTCCCATTAAACAATTGTGTTAATGTGTGTGAATTTTTATTGTTTCATGTGTGCATTGCAATCTTGATTTAATTTCTGCAAATTATCAATGGTGGAATAGATTTTGTATTTTGCATGAAGTTAAAATAGTGTGAGATCAGGAGAATCTTGGATATATAACACATAAGTTATATCATTTCTACATGGTATCAAAGCAGTTGATCATTGGAGCAGATTGCAATTATTGAAGTGGTTGAGTTTTGTGCTAGTGGAATTCGAATTTGCTGCAGTGTTTTCTTGGTGTCGAAGTTGAGCATTCATTGAAATGTCTTTCAACGAATTGCGATTAGAGTATGCCCTTGATGGGAGCTCGAATTACATAGCATGGAAGGACAGGATGGAGGCGGTGCTGGATGATAATGGGTTGAAGGAGTTCATAGATGCTGATATTCCAAAGCTTGCTTCTAGCGATGAAGCCACACTTGACGCATGGAAAAAGAAGGTAGCAAAGTGTCGAAGAATTCTGTTGGAAGGCGTGAAGGACCACATTTTGTCCAACCTTCATGGTAAAGCCACTCCATTCTTAATGTGGAATGCTTTTACAGACTTGTTCCAAATCAAAAGCGACCAGAGGAAGTTGGCACTTAAAGACAAGCTCATAAAAATAAAAATGGAGAAAGGCGACAGTATACCAAAATACCTCACGAAGTTTTTCCACTGCAAGGATGAGCTGGAAAGTGTGGGGGTTACTGTTGATGAAGAAGACTTGGTGAGTTTGGCTCTCCTTGGGCTTCTGAAGAGTTGACATAGCTACGAAGACTTTGTCAATGGACGGGAGAAACTGCGAGGATGGGAGCGACTTTGGTCGGATCTTGTGCAGGAGGAGATAAAGCAAGGTACCGGGGATGGATCTTCATCGAAGAATGAAGATGAAGAAAATTGTGCTTTGGCTGCCAAAGCTCGAAAAGGAAAAGGGAAGAAATCTTCCAAATCCGAAGCTAAAGGCAAGAAGCAGGATTTGTCCAAGGTGAAGTGTTTTCACTGTCACCAGCACGAGCATTTCGCCACTAATTTCCCACAGAAGAAGAAGAATAAGCAGGCTGCTAGATCTGCAGTTGGAGAGGCCTTAGCCTCGCAGTTTGAGCTGGATTTTTCTTTGATCGCATGCTCAGTTTCAAGTATGATGGGATCGGTGTGGTTTCTTGGCAGTGGTGCGTCTTTTCATATGACCAGAGACAAAGATTTGTTTAGTGATTTGGAGGAAAAGGATCTTGGAGTGCACATTGAGATGGGCGATGATCGTAGATACAGTGTGACTGGTATCGGGACCATTTCCTTTGAGAGGGAGTTTGGTAAACCTTTCATCTTGAAGGATTTCATGCATGTTCCAGGATTGAATAAGAATCTAATCTCTATGGCGATGTTGGAAGACAAGGGTTATGATGTTGTTTTTAGCGAGGGAAAAGCTTTCCTGCGCCACAAAACAACTAGTCAAACCAGGAGGATAGGGATTCGAGTTAAGAATCTTTATCAATTGCAGGTAGATGGCTGCGCAGCAATGGCAGGCAAAGCAGAAGGAGTGGTGAGTCGGGATGAGGGCAAATTGCGGCACAGGAGATTGGGCCATCTTCACCATGGTGCTTTGAAAATTTTGTAGCAAATTTCTACCGAGCTTCCCAAGGGTACACTTGTGCAGTCAGATCAGTGCAAGGGATGTACTTTGGGAAAATTTATGAATACCACTTTTCATGAGAAGGATAGTCGTGCCTCGACAATCCTTGAGAGAATTCACACAGACGTGTGTGGATCTTTCTCGGTTGCTTCAACAGCAAAGCATAGGTATTATGTGATATTTGTTGATGAATTTTCTCGTAAGTGCTGGATCTTCTTCATGTAGAAGAAGAGCGAGACATACTCAAAGTTCTGTGAGTTCAAGGCGCTGGTTGAGAAAGAGTCGAGGAAGCAAATGAAAGCTATCCGGAGCGATAATGGTGGTGAATACATCTTTGGCGAATTCAAATACTTCTGCAGCAAAGAAGGAATTCGAAGAGAACTCATAGCGCCTCATAACCCACAGTAGAATGGGGTTGTCGAGAGAAAGAACAGAACGATCGTGGGTGCTGCATGGGCGATGTTGCACGATCAGGGCCTTCCCATACACTTGTGGGCTGAGGCATGCAACACTGCGGTTTATGTGCAAAACCGTTGTCCTCGTAGAGTACTTGGCATGAGTACACCCGAAGATGCGTTTTCTGGTAAGAAGCCTGATATTTCTCATTTGAAGATTTTTGGCTCACCTATTTACATTCATGTGACGAAGTATGCCAGGAAGAAGCTAGAGCCGACCACAGAGGTTGGGATATTTGTGGGATACACAGAAACACCCCACAATTATCGTGTGTATTTGCTAGACAGTCGGATGACTGTTGTGCGACGAAATATCAAATTTCATGAGGAGAAAGCCATGAAGTTGTCACTTGAGAGGGAGATACACTTGCATGCAGATGAGGAGCTACTTGTTCCTAAAGATGAGCCTCAAGATGTGGATCAGCCACAAGAGGAAGTTCATGGAGTGGAAGAAACCACTCATGCAACACCAAACATCAGAGGGTGGAAGCGCACTATAGAAGCTGAGCGACTGAATCTTGATGCAGCGCAAAATGTAGGAGCTACTACATCACAGCGCAGAAAAAGATAGTCACCTGATCGATTTACTGGATACATGGCTCTGATGAGCAAGTGTATTGTGACGGAGCCATCCTCTTTCAATGAAGTTGTGGAGGATCCTGCATGGGTAGATGCCATGGTGGAAGAGTATGATTCGATTGTCAGAAACAGTGCATGGGAGATTGTCACAAGGCCAGAAGGGAAAGCAGTGGTAGGTTCAAGATGGATCTACAAAGTGAAGAAAGCTGCTGACGGGAGCGTCGAGAAGTATAAGGCAAGATTTGTTACCCGAGGCTTCTCACAGAACGAGGGGATCGACTATGAAGAAACCTTTGCACCTGTCGCAAGGTATTCTTCCATACAGACCATACTTGCTCTCTCAGCGCAGATGGGTTGGCACATTCATCAAATGGATGTGAAGACTGTGTTCCTCAACGGAATCATTGAGGATGAGGTGTACATTGAGCAGCCTGAAGGATTCGAAATCTTCAGCAGTGAGTCGCATGTGTGCAGGCTCAAAAGAGTGTTGTACGGGCTGAAACAAGCACCTTGTGCTTGGTACACACGGATAGACAGTTATTTCACCGGACTTGGTTTCGCTAAGAGTGAGGTGGATCCAAACCTATACTAGATTGTGGTGGAGGGTAAGCTTTTGATCATTGTGCTTTATGTAGATGATTTAATACTAACAGGTGATGAACTGTTGATACACTCATGCAAGGCAGATCTTGCAAAGGAGTTCGAGATGAAGGACATGGGCCTCCTTCATTATTTCCTGGGATTAGAAATTTAGCAACGGAAAGGTGAACTGTTTGTGTCTCAAGGAAAGTATGCCCCGGAGATACTGGAGAAGTTTCACATGCAAGGCTGCAAGCCTATCGACACTCCTCTTCCTGGTGGTTGGAGGAAAGAGGATGCTACATCGGCAGAGGTAGTGGATGCCACTGTTTATCGACAGTTGGTTGGTTCGCTCATGTATTTAGTCAATACACGACCGGACATATGTTATGCTGTGAACCAACTTTCACAAGCGATAGTGAAGCCTACCAAGCTCTTTTGGAAGGCAGGCAAGCATGTCCTGAGGTATCTCAGGGGCACATCTGGGTATGGATTGTGGTATAGATATTCGGATGAGGTGAAGTTGCATGGCTTCACAGATGCAAATTGGGCAAGAAGCCCAACAAACAGAAAGAGCACATCTGGAGGGATTTTCAATATCGGATCTACAACAGTTTCTTGGTACAACAGGAAACAAAGATCCATGGCACTCAGTTCAGCGGAGGCCGAGTACATGGCAGCAAGTTTGGTTGCATGCGAGGCTATATGGATGAGGAAGATCCTGGTCGGTTTGTTTGGTTCTCACTTAGATCCTACTGTGATATATTGTGATAATCGGAGTTGCATTAAACTCTTAGTTAATCCAGTATTTCATGATAGATCTAAACATATTGACATCCGGTACCATCATATCAGATATTGTGTGTAGCAGAAGATCATGTTGCTTTCTTACATTCCTACGGAGGATCAGGATGTAGATATTCTGATGAAGGCGCTCACCAGGAGCAAATTCGAATACCACAGAGACAGGATCGGGGTGGTTGATAATCCCTATCTTTTTGAGAGGGAGTGTTGAGATTCAACAAGATGATGAGCTTAGTGAAAAGAGTCGCCTTCGCTAAGTGGGCTCGCAGGCTATTTTTGGCGCAAAGTCTATTTTTAGACTGTCTATTTTTAGACATGTCGATCATATTCTATGAGTTGTAGGATGCTATTTGTGGATGGTTGGTCAAGTTGGAAAAATATATGGACTTCTATTTTTAGACATATTGGGCGGAATCTATTTTAGATTTCCGGTCTATAAAAATAGATATGTGAAAATATTGTAGCTCTTATATTTGGACTCTAAACATTATCTTATTCTCTTGGAACGCAGTTAAAATTCTTGCAGATGTGGCATAACGGATGACGAAGATTATGCTATTCTTGAGGGTTCACTAGAGCTATTGCATGGAGGATTTAAATTTTGACTCATGTGACGAGTTTGGTGGAGTTGGAGATGTAGTTGGTGGAGTTGTATTTAGTTAACTTTCAGTTAGACTCAGTTGAGCTAGTTGTATCTAGTCTAACTTGAATGATACACTAGTGAGAGTGGAGTGAATTAATTGGTGCAATTAATTCACAAATAACAACTCATTAATCGTAGAATAATACATCGATTAACTACGATTGCATGGCGATTTCGATGGAGACAGTGATGGAGAGATAGGTGAAAGGGAAAGATAGACTATATGTTGTGACTATAGTGATGCATTGATTGCATCACACACTCAGTGGAGATACCAATGAGTATTGCACAGTCAAGGATGGAGTAATTTGAATTCATTCAGAGCTATTCTTCAGCAGATATTTTGCAGTGGAGGCAGACTAGCAGGTGGCAGAGATCGGTGCATGGATTTGCAAGATCGGGCCTGATTAGTGTGTAGCGATTGTATTGTACCGAGAGCTTGATATGATCAGCTTTGTATGAGGATTGTTACATGATCTCTATGACATATATTATATACAGATAGTTGGGGTTTTCAGCTTCAGGCTTTCCCGTTAAACAACTGTGTTAATGTGTGTGAATTTTTATTGTTTCATGTGTGCATTGCAATCTTGATTTAATTTCCGAAAATGATCAATGGTGGAATAGATTCTGTATTTTGCATGAAGTTAAAATAGTGTGAGATCAAGAGAATCTTGAACATATAACACATAAGTTATATAATTTCTACATAACATTGTCTTTTCTATTAAATTCAAGGACTTAGTCGTCCTATTAAATCTAACAAAGGCTTTCCAAACCTATGGTATAGTGATCATACCATGATTTTCAAGGATGTTGCAGCCATTATTTGTATTATTTCGTGTATAAGGAACATATGTGTACACTCATAACATTGTATTTTCAATGAATTTTAAGGATTTAGAAGTCCCATTAAATCTAACAGAGGTCACATAAAAAAGGTGGAGTATTTTTATATCGGTACTATGAGATGGATTTTGATCATCTTTCAAGAGGTTGGGGTGTTTTTTTTAATCTGGAAAAATTCAACTCGGAACCAGTTAACAAAAGATCTATCATTGTCCTTGGCTAAAACACAGCCAAGCCAAGCCAACCACGTGAGCTTTCATCGCTCAAGCTCAATACAATGGAGAATACCCAAGCCTTTTAATTTCTTAAACTACACATAATACCATGTGGTCAATTCATGAGTCACCAATACCAGGTACCCAAAACCACAACGGTTAAACATAATTGTTAACACAACCTCAACTCCACCGCAGAGTCAAATTTATCTAATTATCTAATACGGTGCACATATTTCTATATGGAAGGTTGACATGATGGAGACTCGACACGAATCCGTCATCGAATGGAATTATAATGAGTTGTCTTTAATGGCACTTTTTGGAAGCTTTTCTGGTGGATTTTTCCGGTCTAATTTCTCTAAAATTCGGTAGGAATTCATTGAGATCACAAGTTTGATGGGTAACCCCAGCACAATCGAAGTGCCCTAGGGGTTTTTCAGGGTGTAGAATCCATATACAAAGTCAAAAAAACCAATTTAAATTACACAATTCAAGATTTCACATCAAATTGTTCTACCGGATTCTGTCACTGGAAACAATAAAAAGTCACATTAAATACAACTCCGTGCTATAATGCAGTTTTCAAAAGGACACCAAAGGTCATCTCTTATGGAGACATGTCGGTCATATCAATTGAACCTGAAGTGGTAAATTTATGGATTCAAATTTATGGAGTCTAATTTTTACCTAATTCCCATGCAGTGAGAATATTCGTAAATTTAAATTAAATTTAATAGTTTAATTAATTCACAAAATTAATCCCTAAAATTTTCTAAAACCTATACATTGATCTTAAAAGAATAAATCAAGCATGCATTTGAATTCTATCAAAACATAACCTATGTTGTGAGACTTTGATACTCTAAATGGATTTCAGTAGGCTGGCAAGGCTTCAAAATCTTCATGAAAACATGTGTAATCAATGTCCTGGTCCAAATAAGAAAATATGCAACACGACATAACTGTGTTCAACAAGTTTTAAAGAGTTAACCCTATTGCAAGACACCTCAAAAATTAGGGATGATCTTACAACCACTCCTCGCTATGGCTTTTAGTAACTTGTCAAGAGTTTACATGCAACAACTAAAAGGGTTCTAAATCAAAAGGTATGATGTTTTTATACATATTGAAGTGCACAAAGAGATCAAATTTATTTTCATTTTAAAAAATGTGGTTTCCACCTCAATAAATTTGGTTCTTCTTGGCTCTAAGTTGGTTTAATTATTAATTTTAATCATAATTATTGATTTTGTTAATTTTATTATTATTATTATTTTTAAATTAATTCTTTATATTACTCAAAAATCAGAGATATGCAATTTTTCCAAATTGCTCCTTGGAAATTTTGCATTAGAGGAAATTTCAGCCTAAAAGTGTAGAAATTAGCTGAATAAATCACTTATTCACTGAAGATTAACCTGGTCATATATCAATTTCGAATTGCATACATAACACATAACCTTCTTCTACAATTAATTGTCACATGCGGAAATAACAGAAGCAATCTCACATCAAATCAATCACACATTAACTCGGTATGTATGGGGAAAGCCTATAGCTGAAAACCCCGCAGCTATTGTGTATATTATAATGGAGAAATCATGTAACAATCATAGTACAAAAACTCTTCACAAGCTCTCATGCACTACCTCCCATGCTACACACTATCAAGCTAGATCTAGCAAATCACTTGCTCCAATCCTTAGCCACTTGATAGCCAACCTTGATTGCATATTTCAAAGCTATGGGATGGCCTCCTTATATAGATAAACCACCAGCCTAAACTTTGCAATACTCATAGCTTACTCCACCTATCTATGTGTTGCAAATAGCAACAGTATAGTTACAACTGATAGCTAACTCTACCCTTTCATCTATCTCTTTCACTGGTCTTCACTGAACTGATCATGCACTGTAGTGAATTGAAGTGTTCTTGAGTTGACTAATGAGTTAATATTTAGTAAATTAAATATTATTTAATTTACTCCACTCATATCTAGTTGATTAGTTAGTTAACTAATCCCAACTAGTTCAACTAAAACAAACAGAACACAACTCCACTACTTGTCCCGTTAACTCCTCCAAAACTTCTGCCACTGAAGTCTAACTGAAGCCAACCATGCAAGATGCCATCAAACCCTAGGAACCACGTGATTCCTTGTGTCGATTGCATGAGCCACCTCCATGACTCAAGGCGAAGTGCGCCAAGAGAGTAAACTGATGTTTATAGTCAAAATATTATTAAGGGTAAATAATATTTGACTTCCATATTTTTAGGAGATCAGTCTAAAAATAGCCTGGGTCCTAAAAATTAGGGTCTCATCTATTTTTACCAACATATCGCATACTTTAAGAATCTCCAAGTAGAATTCCCAAATTATGCTCCGTATGTCTAAAAATAGACATAGTCTAAAAATAGACTTTGCGCCAGAATTTGCCTGCGGGCCCACTTAGTGAAGGCGACTTCATTTCACTAAGCTCCATCATCTTGCTGCATTCTCAACACTCCCTCTCGGCAAGATATGGATTATCTGCAACCCCTATCCTGCCTCTGTGGAATTCGAACTTGCTCCTGGTGAGCGCCTTCGTCAGGATGTCGGCATCCTGATCCTCCGTAGGAACATATGAAAGCATCATGATTCTCCGCTGAACACAATCTCTGATATGATGATACCAATCTGTGAAGCCATGCTGCCTCAACTGATCCTCCTGTCTGTACCATGAACCATATCCTGATGTGCCTCTGATATAGCGCAATACATGCTTGCCCGCCTTCCAAAAGAGCTTGGTAGGCTTAACCATAGCTTGCGAAAGCTGGTTAACTGCATAGCATATATCGGGTGGAGTATTGACCAGATACATCAACGACCCCACCAACTGTCGATAGACAGTGGCATCCACTACCTCCTCCGAAGTAGCATCTCCCTTCCTCCATCCACCAGGAAGAGGGGTATCAACAGGCTTGCAACCTTGCATGTTGAACCTCTCCAGAATCTCCCGGGCATACTTGCCCTGAGAAACAAACAGTCCTCCACTGCGCTGCCAAATCTCCAATCCCGGGAAATAATGAAGGATGCCCAAGTCCTTCATCTCAAACTCTCGTGCAAGATCCTCCTTGCATGAAAGTATCAACTGCTCATCGCCAGTCAAAATCAGATCATCTACATACGGTACGATGATCAACAGCTTCCCCTCCACCACAATCTGGTACAGGTTTGGATCCGCCTCACTCTTGGAGAATCCAAGCCCGGTGAAGTAGCTGTCTATCCGAGTGTACCAAGCACGAGGTGCTTGCTTCAGCCCATACGGTGCTCTCTTGAGTCGGCACACATGCGACTCACTGCTGAAGATCTCAAAACCTTCAGGCTGCTCTATGTACACCTCTTCCTCAATAACTCCATTGAGGAACGCAGTCTTCACATCCATCTGATGAATGTGCCACCCCATATGCGCTGAGAGAGCAAGGATCGTCCGTATGGAAGAGTACCTTGCGACAGGTGAAAAAGTCTCCTCATAGTCAATCCCCTCGATCTGTGAGAAGCCACGGGCGACAAATATCGCCTTGTACTTCTCCACACTCCCGTCAGCCGCCTGCTTCACCTTGTAGATCCATCGCGAACCTACAACTGATTTCCCAACCGGTCTTGGGACAATCTCCCATGCACTGTTCCTGATGATCGAATCATATTCTTCGATCATGGCATCAACCATGCGGGTTCCTCCACAGCTTCCTCAAAAGAGGATGGCTCTGTCACAACACATTGACT